>CM058043.1:23951299-24073799 GCA_030169165.1 Centaurea solstitialis | reverse complement strand
GTGGAGGTGATGATGATGGTAGAGTTTAGAAAATTTCTTTGTTTCTTTTTCTTCTTTTCTTCTGGTTGTTAGTTTTGACTTGTTTTTTTAAAGAAGATTAGATAAACGCATTAATTCAGCTGATTTGTTTTACTTTTTTTACTTTTAAATATGAATATGTTAAGAGTTTGAATGAAACCCAGATTTTAAACCCAGATTTTATATGAATGTTCTTGGGAGATGATGTGAGGTTGAAGAAGAAGGGGTAAAAAGACCAAATTGCCCCTCACGTGAGGGGCACATGGTAGGCTTAACGGAGCCCATATGGACGGCGTTAGTGAGAGGGACCAATATGAGCAAAAAAAAACTCATTTTGGGGACCAAGGATGTACTTTCACGTTTGGAGGGACGAAAAGCAAAAAGTAGCTATTCGTGAGGGACCAAAAATGTAATTTAGTCAATAATTAAATACTTTAATATAATTTAATGAAAATAATTAATAAAAAAGTAATCAAATAATTATTATATAAATTAACAAAATAATTATGAATTACTTTAATAAAATATTTTTTTGTATTAGATTATATTGGATCAAGATATATTATAGTCAAATATATTCGACCATTTACAAAAAAAATTCTTTGGTAGAGTTGGTAAGTTTATGTACGTTTTTTATAGTCAAATATATTCGACCATTTAAAAAATTTCTAGTTCTGTCGTTGAGCAAAAGGCCTCCAAAGCATGGACCTTGAGCATTGAATATGATATAGGTATTATACATATAGAACATACACAGGTAGAGAGAACATATATGAAATTTGAAAATGCATTTTGTCAATGAATAGATATATACATTTTTCTGAAAAACAAAGAATAAACACTTGTCACAAGCCGGTCTCTTTTGCAAATCTTCTCAAGAAGAGTGCAAATCTTCTCCGTGGTAAAGGTAAGCTTACTTATTACCCCCCGGTTGTTTCTGAGCTAGGCACTAGACGTGCGGTGATCCTGATGATTTGATACAAAAGCAAGCTAGTGAATGGGCTTTGACTCTTGCTGGTTACTTTATTGGCAAAAGGCCAGCTTTCCCGTTCGTTCAGTTTCATGCTAGACGAATGTGGAAAACGTATGGCCTCTCTGATGTTATATTGAATGATCAAGGCTATTTCTTCTTTAAGTTTAATTCTGAACAAGGATTGAACTTTGTGTTTGAAAATGGCCCTTGGTTATTTAATGGTATGCCCATCTTCATTCAAAAGTGGCAACCAGGGCTTTGTTTTGACAAGCCTGAACCTAAAAAGATTCCCCTATGGGTTAATATCTATGGTTTGCCTCTTGATGTGTGGGACTATGAGATCATTAGCTACATTGCTAGTGTGGTTGGAGAACCCATTTCTGTGGATAGATACATTGATGAGATGTGTGAAACTAAAACTGGCAGAGCCATCTTTGCTAGAGTTTTAGTTAATGCATCTGCGGAATTTGAATTGCCCACGGAGATTGATGCTCTTATTTTGGGCAAACTAAGAAAGTTCCGTACGGGGTTTCTTTGGAAGCCTAAAAGATGTAGCTTTTGTAAACTTTTTGGCCATGATTTGGAGTCTTGCATAACTCGGCCCCGCACTATCGCAGAGTTGAAAATTGATAAACCTTTGCCTTCTGTATCTTGTATTGGTGAATCTTCTAAGGCAAAGGTTAATGATGATGGGTTTAAATTTCCCAAAAGAAAACCTAAACCAAAACCAAAAATTGCCCCCTTGAAAGTTGGTGGTCAAAAGCCTAAGGTTGCTTTTAATACTGGTATTAAAATCAACCAAAGGTATGTTCCTAAACAGACCCAACCTTCCATTGATCCTCTTGATAAGGGTAAGGCAAAATTGGTGGATGATACCTCTTCCAAGGTGCTTAAGGTTGAGACTGGAAATATGCCTTCCCCTATTAAGGTATCTAATCAGTTTGTTGTGTTGGAAGAGGCTTCGGAATGGATTGCAGATAAAAAAGAGGTTGACGATTTTGTAGAGGACCGTGGGGTGGGTCTTGAACCTGGGATTGTAAACTCATGGTCTAAACAAAAACTGGATTACTTCATTGGAAGATGGGAAAGAGTATATGGTAAGGAGCTTGATGGGAAGCTTCGTGGTTTTACACTTCCGGAAAGGGTTACGATTCCGGATGACATTGGTGATGAGAGCGAGTCTGATGATGATGTTTCGTCTTACCAAGGCGGTTTTATGGATGATATGGCTAAATAAACCCCTTATAGCACTTGGTTAAGACAAAAACAGGAAGTTGACCGCCGAATTGCGGATAAAAGGTGGCCTACTCGGAAAGGGCTGGGTATGTGGACGGAAAAGCAAGTGGACTACTTTTTCAAACAATGTGAGTTGCTTTCAGAGGCTGATCGTCAGTTAATTCCGGTTCTACGGAGCTAGTTTAGTCTTGGTTATTTTGTTGGGATTGTTCCTAGTCCTTTTTGTACTAGGTGGTTTTCTTTGTTTGTACGGCTTTGAGTCCCTGGCTTGTAGGGTCCTTAGCATGGATTGTACTCTTTTCTTTTTCTAATAAATTTTTTCCAAGGGTTCCGTCCCCTTTCTCCAAAAAAAAAACACTTGTATACTTTGATATGTTGGCTTTAGCTTCTTATCATTACACAAAATTCTTCAAAGCTGACTACACCATCCTGCAAGAATGAAGAATCCGTTAGAATACACCCCCATATATATATATATTATATAGAGAGGAATAATCAAATAAAAACCATTTTTTTTGTAAAAACTCATGAAAACCAACTAAAAAATAATTTTTTTAGGATTTTTTTTTATCAAATACTATGATATTAACTATTTTTACACATATATATTTTTTCATAATGTAAGTATCATCCATGAAAAAATAAAATTTTTATTCATATTATGAATCGAAAATATACAACATTTTTATTCATATTATGAAACAAATTCATGGATGATATTCATCTTATGAAAAAAAATATGTGAAACAACATATCAATTCTAACATTTAATGGAAAAAAATCGTAAAAAAAAAATATTTTTTAGTCGGTTTTTTCGGGTTTTTACAAAAAAAGTGGTTTTTACATGAAGGCTCCTCTATATATATAAAGTTCAAATGTGAACCACTTTTTGGTTGTGAACGTGAGGACAACCGAGAGCGCGACACGTGGCAGATGACTAGGTGCCACGTCAGATCCACGGCGGATGACTAGGCGCGAATCATGGGAGGGCATTGAATTAGGGGGGGGGGGGACCACACTCAAAGACGCCACGTGTCGCACTTTCGGTTGTCCTCACGTTCACAATAAAAAAATGGTTCACATTTGAACTTTCCTCTCTCTCTCTCTCTCTCTATATATATATATATATATATATATTATATAGGGTCAGGTTCAAATGTGAACTCAAATTTGATTGTGAACGTAAGGACCACAAAAATCGTGTCAAGTGAAAAATCTTCACTCTGAATATCATGCATTATTCAGAGTGAATAAAGCTTAGAAGCCTTTATTCACTCTGAATAATGCATGATATTCAGAGTGAATATTGCCACATGTCGTGATTTTAGTGGTCCTCACGTTCACAATGAAAATTGAGTTTTCATTTGAACTTTCCTCTCTCTCTCTCTCTCTCTCTTATATATATATATATATATATATATATATTATATATATAAAGGAAGAGGGAGGTTCATGCGAGAAGGTAAACATTTTGCGAGAATGAGAGAAGACGTAATATCATATATGATTACACACCATTTGGATGTGTTTAATCATATATGATTAAGCGTCTATGTATTGTCAATGTAACATATGTATAATCATATATAATTGAACTTGTGTATATACATAATTAAACACTTCTCGCCTTCTCGCAAAATGTTTACCTTCTCATTTGAACCTGCCTCTGTAAAGGAAAAACCTCAAAAAGGAAAAACTAAATAGCCCTCGTTTGGACTGTATGCACTTATACATGGAAATAAATTAAGTTGTTTCTTGGATTTTATGCACATGTGCATACTATAAATCATGACTGTAATGAACTCATTGTAGTCAATACACTTATCACCATCTGCATCAGCCTGCATTGTGCAAAATATTACATACAGACTAGTTTGGTTAGCCTATGGCTGAAAAGCTGCTTGTTAGCCTAAAAGGTCAGTTGTTTGGTAATAATGTAGTTGGTGGATAATGAGTTAGCCATTAGTCATGTTCTGTAAAAATGATAATATAACATGATATAAAGGGACATTGTTGAAAATTAATTAGAGAATATAAGAGGCATGGTTGTAAAGAAAATGGAAAAAACCCTATAGACCTTATTAAAATGTTAGCTCAATTATTGTTTCAAAAAGCTAGCCTAGTAGCTTAAGGCTAACCAAACGGGATATTTTTAATAATCTCAAAAAATAAGCTAGCTTATGGTTCCCAAACATAAACATGGCTTTACGTAAAAAATTTAATAATCTCAAACATTAAATTTTCATGCCTTCCTCTGAGGTCTCCGAAGATGCGATCTGCATGAACTGTGGAGAGGCTTTTCCGGCATAGGAGCTCCAAAGCCACCAATGTAACCTATTGATGGTGCCGGCTTCTGTCAATACTTCTGCTGGAAACGCAGTCGGTCGAGTTCATCGTGCAGATGGAGGAAGCGGATCCACTGTAGTACATCGTTCTGCTGAGAATAAATCTGGTGCCAGTTCCGGATCCAGTTCAGGCATAGGCCTACTCTTGCAACCAGACACACCTAGAGTTCATCCTCGTTTTGAGGTCTGGCATCTAGCGAGATCTTCATACCTTTGAGTGGCTCCATTCGCAAAAGTAAGCCTAAGCCTGATCTTGACCCGGAAGCAGAAACAGATCCATCAGCAGCAGAACGATGAACTCCATTGACTCCATTCACTTCATTCGCACGATGAACGCGACCCGCTTCATTCGCAGCACACACGAGGCAGAAGGATCAGCAAAAGCTGACGGCATCAGCAAGTAACACGAGTGGCTTCGGAGGTCCTTTGCCGGAATCGTCTCGCCCAGTCCTCGTAAATCACATTTTCAGAGAGCTCGGAGAACGACATGACAGCAGGGAGGGAAGAAGAAACTGTTGAATGTTGAGCTATGGTTCGTATGTATATGAGTGAAGTGAAAATCCGGTAAAATGAGCAAGAATTCATATCTACAATTTTCGTCCCCAAATTATGTCTTTGTCCCTAAAATCGAAACTAACTTTAGACAAATAAAGTAACTTTTGTATCGGCAAGTAGGGGTGTTCACGGGACAGGGCGGAGCGGGTAGTGAATTTTTTGAGAACCACATGTACAGCGCCGGTACCTAACTTTAGTATCCGAAACCGAACCGTGCGGGGCGGGTACCCGTAATGAACTAAACCGAAAATGAGCAGGTACCCACGGTTCGGTTCACGGGTACAATATATACTAGATATCATGTTTAGAAAACTACAGTGACAAAACATGTAATATGCTCAAAATTTAGTTGGTTCACCTATTTTATAAATATTATTATTATATATAGTCCCATATAAATTATATTAAAAATTATTAAATTTATCTAAAAAACTTGACCTTAAAAATTTTCAAGATTAAAAAAAAAAGCAATCATGTGTCATAAAAAGAAGATTTGTTGTCGTTATGTACCTAAAAACTTTTTAAGACATCATTTAATTTTATTATTTATTGCAACGTCTTTATATTAATCGCTTAACAGTATACCATTCACTTCTTTCCAAAGCAGTGTGAAAACCTCCTCATATTTGTGCTCCATATAGATACAGGGTGCCTCAATCTATTGCATAAATAACTGTATATAAATTAAAGGAATTAAGGTTAGCATTGTTACTTATGGCAATCATTGAATTGAACATAACAAAGAGCTATACTGAACCTTCTCAACTTCAGTGCTTCCTATAAGAAAAATTAGAAGCTTAGATCAAAATATCCAAAATAATGAGCATATAAGGAAAATCAGGTCAAACTATTGTCAGCCATTCGCCTTATAATGCTTAAATAAGTCGTATTTAAAAGATCGATATAACAAAATTTACGGTTGTGTTCTACTCGAGTTTTTAACGAAGGGGAGGGAAAGAAAAGCAGGGGGGAAACAAAAAATATTGTGTTCTCGAGTTTTTTAAGAAAGGAAAGGGAAGGGAAGTTGGGAGGAAAGAATTTATAACAATTACAAATATTTATGAAATCATACATTAAGAAGAAAACATTCCAAGAGCATGTTCATTCCCATGCTTTTCTTGCTTCAAAACCTTCATTGCCATGCTTTTCTTGTTTCAATACATGAAATAAGAAAAGCAATTGACTGGTTTATTCATTAGATATCACTTTATGTGAATGAACTTATGTTAATATATGAATCCTTGAAATTTAATTAGAGATCTAAAACTTCCATTTATTCGTAATCGATACTTAATTCGAAAATATATGAAATATTACTAAATTACCCTTAAAATATTTAAAAAGAAATGATATTCTAACGTATGTGTGTATATATATATATATAGACGAAAGTTCAAATCTGAACTCAATTTTGGTTGTGAACATGAGGACAAATCTCAGTCACTCATCCGATCAATAAAGGCGGCTTTGACCGGTCCCCCTTTAATAATCTTACCCTCCCATGAATCGCGTTAATCCCCTGTGATCGCGTCCACCGTAAACGAAGATGTGTGGCTGAGATTCGTCCTCACGTTCACAACCAAAATTGAGTTCACATTTGAACGTGAGGACCACTAAAATCGCGCCACGTGGCAATAATCTATGAGGTTCCATATAACCTAACAATCATAATGCCTTCTCTTATCTTCTCTTTTTCGTTATTTGTGTTGATACTTTAATTGTTGGTGTAGATTGCGAGTGGAAGGCTCAAGCAGGGAACATATGTGTGGCGTCATTTGACTAGAGTTGCAGCGGAATTTGCAAGTCCGCTGATAGGATCAAGGACGTTCACAAGCGGTGTGGGGAGGACGAGAATGTCCTATGGAGTGCATCGTTCTAAGACGGAAAACTCGTTATGATTATATGTTACGTTGTAACGTATGTAAAAATATCGAGAGATAGAAGAAGATAGAGGCTGGCAGGCACAGGGGCTCTGCCTTGTTTTAGCTCAAGAGGAAGCTTACCCTTCCTGGAGCCAGCCAAAACTAGAGTTGAGAAGATGTTATTTTATGACT
This sequence comes from Centaurea solstitialis, assembly GCA_030169165.1. Lineage (NCBI taxonomy): Eukaryota > Viridiplantae > Streptophyta > Magnoliopsida > Asterales > Asteraceae > Centaurea > Centaurea solstitialis. The sequence continues at coordinate 24,066,618 of CM058043.1, read as the reverse complement.
TTAAAGCAACCATTTTGGTGCCCTTTTTGCTTTCAGAAATTAGTGAAAACCATATAGAGTATTGATACAAACCCAAGTCTGATGCTTTAAAGTATTTTCAACATATTTTCTAAAATATAAAAAAAAATTGAGATTTTTTGTCTGTTTTCTCAAGTAGATAAAGAAACTTTAAGTTTAAACAATTTGCTAAAATTAAACATTGGCGATAGAGAAATTAAATTGTAATTCTTTTTCATCAATGAAATTGAATGTATGATTATTCTTATATAAAGTTTTTTAGATTGTATTAGAATATAATATTATAAAATATTTTAATGGTATAATTAATAATAAAATTTCTAACATAAAAAAAATATTTTGGAGCAATATATAATAGTCATAGCATGACGATTACATGCAATCAAGGTGACATTTTCTTTGGGTCAAATTTTGGGTATTAAAAGACAGAAATTTTGTTCAACAAGTCTCTTGGTCTTTAATCAACATAAGACAAGTCTTATTAGACTCATTATTCCCTTTTGTTTATTTAAAGAACTCTATTTTATGAATTATAAAATTGCAAGAAATTGATGGTATTTGTTTTATCTATAAGATTATTTTATTTGTATTCATCTATAAATATTTTAGATACTTATTCAATCATAAAGTATTATGTTATTAAACTATATACCAATCAAGCACTATGTCTATTTTAATGTGCAAAGATATATCCATCAAGTCTAAAGAACATTGTACATTTGTTCTTACATATAATTTAATAAATTTATAATAATTAAGCATTTAAAATACATATTAAAACTTTTAAAAGACAGGTTAGATTATAAACTACTTGCTAATAATGGGTGGTGATGGTTGGCATGTTGTGTTTGGAATAAGGAAAAGGAATAGGAATGAGTAAGTTCGTTTATCCAAACAACTCATAAACCATACATCATTGACAATTTCCATTTCTATCATTCCTTCCTATGAATAAGTGAAAATAGAGATTATGAGAAAGTGACATATTTCTCATTAGTTGATAAAGTATTTATACAAGAGATTACACTAACTTGGTTACGCTCAACGGCTCAGGTAACAAACTAAGAGATATACATATATATATACATGAAATAGATACAAAGAGAATACTAAGGTCATACTCTGATTTGATATCCCTTAAACCTTAAACATCACTTTATGTGATGAACTTATATCATTATATGAATCCTAAAAACTTAGAAGCCTAAAATAATGAATCCCGGAAACTTAGAGGCCTAAAATTTCCATTTATTCATAATCGATACTTAATTTGAAAGCATATAGAACCTAATCGGATTACTCTTCAATTAAGTATCAGAAAATAGATGAGATTCCAATATATATAAAAGAAAGGTCAATCAAGTCTAACCATTTTAATATTCTAACATATGCATTGTCAGCAATTCATTTTATCACCCATTCCTTTATTGGAAAGTGATCATGGAAATAAAAAGAATTAGACCATGTGTTATGGGCTTGACGAAGCCTTCGGCAACCCTTCGGCTTGTTCGACAACCAAAAGCAACACCATTACTTACCCTTTCGTAAACCCCCACAAATAAGAAGTGTGAGTATGATTGGCCGGGATATAACTTACGTTTTGGATAGTTTTGGGTAAGTACTGGAAACTGATGTGCCGCATATGTGACATTGAATACGTTGGGTTCAAAAACAAGTATAACTTATAATTTACAAGGTATAATTAAGATATAAAAAATATCATCTTAAAGAAACAAAGAAAACGTGTAACATGTTGATCCCAAAAACTCAAAAACAAATTATTAAGTTAAAAACTTTTAAACTATAATCACACATGTTAATGTTGTGGAATAAATATATTTAAATCTTCAGGGAAGAAAAAAGAAAACATTCCAAGAGCATGTTCATTAATTCCCATGCTTTTCTGTTTCAAAATCATGAAATAAAAAAAGCAATCGACAAATTAATTCGTGTTGACCACAATTCAGCACATCTTAATTGACCAGACATCTTCACATGCAGTTGTTGAACTTTAATTTCTATAATACTCTCTTTCTACGCGTGCCTTATATATGTAATATATATATATATATATCATATATATATATAGACATCTATCATTTGTTAATAGATCCACACAACTACGCCAATCTGTATACACACATTTGTTAGATTTTAATTTTACATATGGCCTCCTTGTTTGAGTTTTTGAGGTGTTTTTCAGAGACTTCACCGGCCGGAAAATTCGTATGTGACGGAGATGTGTGTGTTTTGAGAAAAGGAAAATCCGGCGAGGGTGATAGCTGTAAGTTGAAGAAGAGCCCGAAACAACAAAGAAGCCTTCGAATTCCGTTTATTCGACAAGCTAGCGATCAAAAAACATAACTAAATCAATGGATCCATCATCGATTGGTGTTATCTCTTCTTCCAGATCTTCATTTCATCAAATAGATATATACAACAAGTAATATTTCATTTGTTTGATTAGCAGTGATCTAATTGGATCGATCTATTTGATGATTGATTGCATCTTCTGAATTCATTTTTCGATCTATTATGTATAAATTTCAAGCTAGTTATTCAAATGATTAGAAATTGTTCCTAATTTTGAATTCAAGTTCTATAAATTTCATTAAACAACAAATCAACAAATATGCATCAATTTTGAATTCCGTTTATTCGACAAGCTAGTGATCAAAAAGCTTAGCTAATCATGGATTATTCATGTTATCTCTTCCAGATCTTCATATCATAGATAGATATACACAACTAACTTGTATATATATATATATATATGTGTGTGTGTGTGTGTGTGTGTGATATTTCATTGAAGGTGCATCGATTCAGATTGTTTAGTTACCAGTAATCTAATTGCATCATCTTCTGAATTTGTTTTTTCGATCTATAAATTATGTATAAATTCAAGCTACTTACTTATTCAAATGATTAAAAACTGTTCCTAATTTTGAATTCAAGGTCTGTAGATTCATTAAACAACAAATCAAACAAATATGCATCAATTTTGAATGAAATTACGAACACATTGCCGTTAAATCACAAGCAAAAAATGCAATCACCTGTAACAATTAAACTTCAAAAACAGATGAGTAGATGACTTACCGTCGGATGAATCGATCGGCCGGAGAAAAACCACCAGATCGTGATCGTAGAGCCACCGGAACGATCGAGCTTATTGAATAAGGCGTGTTATTAGGTGTCGATTAGCATGTGTTTTAGTGAGAGATTTCACCGGTTGTGGAGAGATAAAGCTCGCCGGAGTGAGTTTGCAGTCGCCGGAGATACGAAGCTATCGCACCGTTGGCGAGATTCCGGCCGGCGGAGAAGGTTGAAAATTGAAAAAGTGTGAACGCAAACAGACAAAAGTGAAAAGTGAATTTGACATTTTGTAACCGAAAGTGACAATTTTTTGACTATACCGCTTTTACTAGGGTAATTGATTTGTATACCCATAACGCACATCCACTTTGCACAATATACCCATACCATAACGGCGACATAACGGCAACATAACGGCGATATAACGCACCAAAACGCCGTTATAACGGCGTTTTGGTGCGTTATATCGCCGTTATAACGGCGTTTTGGTGCGTTATAACGGCGTTTTAGTATAACGGCCCTTATAACGCACATTTGGGGGTATGGGTTGCAAAGTGGGGGTGGGGCTATGGGTATAACGGTAAAGCTCCCCTTTTACTACCCGCTTAAAATTTCTGTTACCCATCCTCCAAGTTTTAAATTTTGAAATTTTCGGAAAAGTTTGTTACTTTATTTTTTGATTTTAAAAATTATGAAAATATTTCGTAAGTTTAATAAAATCTATTGGAAGAAAAAACATAGTTTTGTACATCATTTTTTATTGCAAGAAAATCTTATGAATATACAAAATTGCTTGGTTTTAGTCTCTTTCATTAATAGAAGTTAAATTTCATCTTTCAAGTTTCAACTCCGTCGTATGTGCCTCTGTAATAGTAAACTAGTTATTTAATCTCTGAAATATGAGATTACTATAGTTTTTGTAATTTGTGTTTTACAACCACAACCACCACCATCCATCCATGACACAATCGTTGGCAATTATAACACCATCAAATCAAACACAAACAACTAAAGCAACAACCTGCATGCAGAAATGAATCAAGTTTGTTTCAGAGATCAAATGAGATTTTTCAAAACCCCTATCTATAAAAAAAAACATAAATCTACATAAATAATTCTAAAGCGAATCGAATCTTAAGACTCCCTTGGACTTTAAAATAAAGTAAAACCTTAAATAAAAAATGGATAAGCATGTCTGCATGTGATGCAGATGAATAGATTCATATCAATCATTGCATTCAATCATTAGTCTAGATGAACATCGATCTAAACCAAATCTACGTCATTCAAAACACGTCACAAAAATGAGAGCCTTGCAACGATGTGTTGGTTAGTGAGAGAGGGAAGACGTTGGACAAGATGAACGACGTCATGTTGGTTATGTGCATATGATGCTAGACACACCACAACTTTTGGCTTGGAGTTTAGATTTATGAAAAAGATAATGATTCGAAAAACAGGAGTGGTTGTGGGGTTTAACGGATAAGATAAGGTGTCGGAGATGGCGTCAAATTATCAAAGGGGAAGGAGATAGGTGGCACAGTTATGGACCTTGTTATGGACTGTAGGGATGGAGAGATATAGGAGGAAGAATTTGTATGCTATAAAAAACAATAAAATTATTTCAACATATGTCGATGCCATCTCCATTTTTAGAGATAAGATCATTACTTTATCCTCATGCGTAACAATGTAACGCACATGGGGATTAAGAGATGGAATTTAACTCCCACCTGTGGAAGGGATGAAAAGAACTTTTTTTGTATACCATTAGACCGTTCTTGCAATAAAAAGATTGAAAGAACCAAAACCTAGAAAACAACAAATCACATGGACCACATCTGCAATATGTGAACCGTATAAACCTACGAAATCCTATAAAATTATGTGAAATGTTTCCTTATTTCCATGATCATTAACTTAGCATATATTTCGTATTTTTTTTATAAATCAATGGTTATGATTATTTTACATGATTTTATACCATTTTAATGGTTTACAAATGAACTCGATTCGGATGTTATGTATATATTATATGTGTGTGTGTACATAAGACCATCAACTATGGTCTACCCGATGGCATCGGCTTGGCCATCGGGTTCTTTGGGTTGAATGGCAACACCGCGGTGGATGAATCGGGTTGGAAGGCTTTGGATTCCATAAGCCGATCGACGACACCCACCTGCCCCTACCCCCTCCCTCCCTCCCTCTCTTATTTCTCTCTATTTTTTTTTGTATTATTTAATAAAATAAAAGTGTGGATAAGATTGTGTTGGGTATAGTGGATGGTTTAGATAAGGCAGTAGAAAGTTGATGTGGCATTTTGGGTTCATTGGCACCATAATGTAGGGGTGAGCATCGGAAGCGGGTACTCGCTCTAGGAACTGGAACCGCTAAAGAACCGCCGGTTCCGGAACCGGAACCGATGTGAGTGGTCCGATTCCGGTTCCTAAAATATGGAACCGATCAAGACCGGTTCCAGTTATCAAATTTTTGGAACCGTTACCCGTCGGGTACCCGGCCCCATCTAGGGGTGAGCATCGGACGGGTTTTTCGGGTTTCGGGGATTTCGGGTTTCGGGTTTTCGGGTTTCGGGGGGAAAATGGAGACCCCGATACCCGACTTTTCGGGGGTCGGGGTTTTCGGGTGTCGGGGATTTCGGGTTTCGGGGATTTCAGGGCGGGTTTTCGGGGCACCCGATTTTATTTAGACTTTTTTTCCTTGTTACACTTTCAAGTTTCAAAGTAAAAATAAACATTTAAAAGTAACAAACTAAGATACCAACAAACGAAAAATAACAAATACCAACATTAAAATCAACATCTAAAAGTTGATGGTGGTGAGAGCGCCGATGAAGCAATGAGAGAGAGAGAAGCCGTATTTGATTTTGATGAATTGATTTGGGCTCTAATTTAAGTCTATTACAACTTTAAAAGCATTCCAAACAGAAACATTTCCTGCCATATTTAAAAAAATAATGAAACATTAAGGGTTGTTTTATAAATGCACAAAATATATTTAAAAAACATTAAAAAAATCGGGTTTCGGGTTCGGGTTTCGGGTTTCGGGGTACAAATTTTCACATCCGACCCGACCCCGATCAACCCTCGGGGATTTCGGTTTTCGGGAATTCGGGGTCGGGTTTTTTCGGAAATTTTAAATGAAATATTTCACTGCTGAAAAGATACATCTAAAAATTTAACTTTTGAAATTCCAAAGCCAATGTGATCCACCCAATAGATTATCAGGTTCATTCTTGCAAATGAATTAGCCAAAGCCAATAAGTTTTGAAATTGATATACTGCCATTAAATTTTTTCTTCAATTTAAATATAATGACAATTTTTTAACTACTTCAATAACCAAATTTCTAATTGTATGTTTATTTATGGTTGAATTTGTATTTTCTTAATTTCAGTTGGATTATTAAAAGTATGAAATGTTTAAAAAAAATGAGACCAGATACCCGGTATCGAAATCGGTTTCCGGCGGTTCCGGGACCGGTTCCAAGATATGAAGAACCGGTGTAAGCGTTTCCGGTTCCTTGAAAAATAGGCGGGTAGCCAGTTATGCTCACCCCTACCATAACGGACGGTCTAACAAGTCCTTAAACTTTTTTAAAAAATAGGTAAAATGACCATAATACCCCTTATTGGATTGTATTTAACGGAAAAAGTTAACGGATACTAGTAACAGGGACCAAAACCAAGTGAAATTGTAAACGTGAGGGACTATATCCAAATTTTACAAGATTAGGAACAAAAAATATTAAAGTAAACGTTAGGGACCAAAGATAAAGTTCACTCTGTTAGGATTTATTAATAAGAGGTGGTATGGGCCAAATGGGAGGAAGCCCATTAGGTTTAATTAGGGTTTGATGGGAACCCTAATTATAACCTATATAAAGACGACTAGGGTTATGGTTCCCAATACACCAAAAATCATATCGTTCATATTCTCCCCATTGGAAGAACATCCGGGATTTTGCGTTGAGGAAAACCGTAGTCGGGAATCTACGAATCAAGTTCAAGCCTAACTAATGGATTCGGTTACGCACGTTCTATTCTAATATTCTTGATGATTCAATGTGATAAACGATCGATTCAATATTATTCTAACAAGTGGTATCAGAGCCTCGTTGTTCACATTGAATTGTTGGAATCTTTTCTTTCTCCCGGATATGATACGTCTTTTATTTGTCTTTTGATTTTTTTTTGAGGTTTAATAGCCGCAAAATTATGGTCTATACTTCTCTTTTATGCTTTTGAAATCGCGGTTATCATGAACGGGAGATATTTGTGTTTTTTAATTCTCTTACGGTTTCGAAGAGTTAGGAATTCTTCGACTTGCTTGCGACGTGAGATGGCTTATTATTATTTATTATGGTATTCTTGTTTTTGACTAGATATGCACTCTTATTTATTATGGCTATGAATGAATCACATTTGATTTGTTCAAATAATTGCAAATTTTTTTACGAAAATTACTTAAAAAAAAGGAGCATATTTTTGTTATGGATATGGATTATAGGAAGGTGGATCTTTATATATGTTTTTAACATTCCACTTTAATTTATCTATTATATTTGATATGTTCTTCAGTTAAATTGGTTATATTGATATTATTTACTTATTTGGATAAAGTATTTGATTTTGCTACACGAATAAAGGCCTCGCTAGGCGAAGTTTTCTCTTAAGACAACTCGCGACGCGAAAGGGTTTACTCGTGAACGCGAGAAACCATCTGTTTAAGTTTTGTAATCTTCGCGAGATAGTCAAAATTTTGGTTTTCTTTTGACTTCTAAAGCTTTATTTGGAGAAAATAGTTAGTTGGGCTAATTTTCCCATTTGTAATTAAGTGTAAATCGATTGAATATTTTATTTATTTATTTTATTTTGATCGATTAGGAATAAAATAAGGAAACCAATTTATTCCATTAGGTTTACACTTGATTGTCTTATGTTTTAAAATAAATTGATTAACATAACATGTTGCCAAAGTAACCTCTGTTGTGAAAATTGATATATTTTGAAATACAAAGATGTGTATATCGTTGTTCATGCAAATTAAAGATTGGCCCAAAGGAAAGTCATTAGTTTGGCCGAACAACTGATATACATGTAGTAATAGATATGTGATTATTATAAAGTTTTCCATGTGAGCAATAACCGGCCCAAAGGACCGGTGTTGTTTGACAGGATTTATTTTCAATATGTGATTACCACGTTGAGATACCAATAACAAATTAATATTTTAGTCCAAAGATTAAATATTAATGTTTGTGCTAGGTATCTTGTTAAATGGGCCCACAATAATGTTTCGAATATTTTTGTCATATATATAATTGCATTAATCTCCGATATGACATAAATATTGAGCATGTAATTTTATTTTTTTTGTATACAGTTGTTAATGCTAATAATGTGTCTGCTCAACTTGCGGGAATCCCTACTTTGAACGGGACGAATTATGCCATGTGGAAGGAGAGCGTTGAAATCGTTCTCGGTTGCATGGATTTGGACCATGCACTTCGGATGGAGCGACCCAATTCCACTACTGAAAATCCAAACACGGATAAAATTGAGAAGTGGGATCGCTCTAATCGCATGTGTCTGATGATTATGAAACGCTCTATTCCGAGCACATTCAGGGGATCTATCACTGAGGGCACTAATGCCAAGAACTTCCTTAAGGAAATTGAGCAATTCTTTGCTAAGAATGCCAAAACAGAAGCGAGTAACACCTTAATGAAACTCGTTACCATGAGGTATAAGGAGAAAGGGAACATAAGGGAGTACATCATGGAGATGTCTAATCTCAATGGGAAACTCAAGGAACTAAAGTTAGAGCTTTCGGATGACTTGCTCGTTCACTTGATTCTCATCTCTCTTCCTGCACAGTTTGGGCAATTTGTGGTGAGTTACAATACTCAGAAGGATAAATGGACTCTTAATGAGCTCATGTCACATCTTGTGCAAGAGGAAGAGAGACTAAAGCGAGATAAGACGGAAAGTGCTTACTTGGCATCAACCTTTCAGGATAAGAAAAAGAAGAGAGCTAAGGGAACTGCAGAAAATGTGCCAAAGCATAAGAAACATAAGAAACAGGATAAGGAATTCACCTGTTTCTTTTGCAAGAAAGCGGGACACATAAAGAAAGAGTGTTCCAAGTATGCTGCTTGGCGAGAGAAACATGGTAAGTATCTCACCTTTGTTTGTACTGAGGTTAATCTGGCTTATGTATCTGAGGATACTTGGTGGGTAGATTCTGGTGCTACTGCTCACATAAGTATGTCTATGCAGGGTTGCCTGTGGAGCCGGCCGCCAACTAGTAATGAAAAATTCATATACGTGGGTGACGGCGCTAAAGTCAAAGTTAAAGCTATTGGGACTTTTAGATTATTATTAAAGACTGGTGTTTATTTGGATTTAGTTGAAACTTTTATTGTACCGTCATTTAGGCGGAATTTAATTTCTGTTTCCTGTTTGGACAAATTTGGTTACTCTTGTCTTTTGGGAAATAATAAGGTTGGTTTCTACTTAAATTCAAATTTAGTTGGTACTGGTTCTTTAATTGATAAACTATATATGCTTGAAACTGTTGCTTTAGATAATGAAATTTTGCACTCTGTAGCTAAAGGTAATAAGCGAAAATTAAATGAGGATTCCGCCATCCTGTGGCACAAGCGTTTAGGACATATCTCTAAACAGAGAATTCAAAGGCTTATTGATGAAAGAATCCTCAATTCGATAGATTTAACCAATTTTCAAGTTTGTGTTGAATGTATAAAAGGAAAACAAACAAATGCAAGGAGATTAGGTTCCAATAGAGCTACGGATGTCTTAGAATTGATTCATACTGATATATGTGGACCATTCCCTACGGCTTCTTGGAATGGTCAACGGTATTTTATCACATTCATAGACGATTACTCTAGATATGGATACCTATATTTGATACATGAGAAATCTCAATCCTTGGACGTATTTAAGGATTTCAAAGCCGAAGTTGAACTTCAACTGGGCAAGAAAATAAAGGTTGTTAGATCTGATCGTGGTGGTGAATACTACGGTAGATATGATGGATCAGGAGAACAACGTCCAGGACCATTCGCCCTTTTCCTAAAGGAGTGTGGAATCGTCCCACAGTACACCATGCCAGGTTCACCTAGAATGAACGGTGTTGCTGAAAGACGAAACCGAACTCTTAAAGATATGGTTAGAAGTATGATTAGTCATACCTCTTTACCTGAACCACTTTGGGGAGAGGCACTAAAGACTGCAGTTTACATCCTTAATAGAGTTCCATCAAAAGCAGTAGCTAAAACCCCATATGAGCTTTGGACAGGTAAGAAACCTAGTCTAAATCACTTGCATGTTTGGGGATGTCCAGCTGAGGCAAGGGCTTACAACCCGCATGAAAGGAAACTGGACTCAAGAACCATTAGTTGCTACTTTGTTGGATATCCAGAACGCTCTCGGGGCTTTAAGTTTTACAATCCCACTACCAAATCTTTTTTTGAGACTGGAAACGCAAGGTTTCTTGAGGATGTTGAGTTTGGGGGGGAAGATAAAATAAGGAACGTTGTCTTTGAGGAAGAAGAAGATCAGGTTCATAGTTCTTCTATTCCTACCTCTGCTATTGACAATGATCAGGTCTTGATACCAATCATTGTTCAAGATGCAACTCCAGTTCAAAACACCAATGAAGGTGTACCTCTAGTACAAGACAACAATGAAGTTCCTCCAACAGTTGAACAAACTCAACAAACTCAAGAAGTGCCATTAAGGAGATCCAATAGAGAAAGAAGAAGTGCGATTCCAGATGATTATATCGCCTTTCTTCAAGAACATGAGACACAAATAGGCATAAGGGAAGATGATCCAATCAACTCGAAAGAAGCCTTGTCTAGTTCTAATTCTCAAAAATGGATCGATGCCATGGCAGATGAGATGAAATCCATGAAGGACAATGATGTTTGGGATCTTGTCGAGTTACCAAAGGATGCGAAACCTATTGGTTATAAATGGATATTTAAAACCAAGAAGGATTTAAATGGTAACATCGAAAGATATAAAGCACGTCTTGTCGCAAAAGGATTCACTCAAAAGGAAGGCATTGATTATAAAGAGACTTTTTCTTCGGTTTCATCGAAAGACTCTTTTAGGACAATCATGGCACTAGTAGCTCATTATGATCTAGAGTTACACCAGATGGACGTAAAAACGGCGTTTCTTAATGGAAACATTGATGAAACGATTTATATGACACAACCGGAAAACTTTGCATTGGGTGATCCAAAGTCTATGGTGTGTAGATTAAAGAAGTCCATCTATGGTCTCAAACAAGCATCCAGACAATGGTATCTCAAATTTCATCAAGTAATTACCTCATTCGGTTATGAAGTGAATTTGGTGGAAGATTGTGTATATCATAAGTTCAGTGGGAGTAGTGTTATTTTCCTGATATTGTATGTTGATGACATACTGATTGCCACTAATGACTTGGCTTTATTACATGACACCAAGAAATTTCTCGCTAAGCATTTTGAGATGAAGGATCTTGGTGATGCCTCTTTTGTATTAGGAATTCAAATTCTACGAGACCGTTCTAGTGGAATTCTAAGGTTATCACAAAGGAGTTACATTGATAAAGTCCTTGATAGATTTGGCATGCTGGATAGCAAATCAGGAGATACGCCCATAGCTAAAGGAGACAAGTTTAGTCTCAAACAGTGCCCCAAGAATGAACTTGAGATAAAGGAAATGCAAAAGATTCCCTATGCATCCGCTGTGGGAAGCCTTATGTATGCTCAGGTTTGTACTCGTCCCGATATAGCTTTCATAGTGGGAGTTCTGGGCAGATACCTAAGCAACCCGGGAATGGATCATTGGAGAGCAGCCAAACGGGTCATGTGGTACTTGAAGAAAACGAGGGATTACATGCTCACCTACAGGAAATCGGACTCACTGGAGATCGTTGGGTATTCAGATTCCGATTTTGGTGGATGCCAATACACCGGTCGATCCACATCAGGCTACGTGTATATTCTAGCTGGAGGGGCTATTTCCTGGAAAAGTGTCAAACAGACACTCGTAGCTTCTTCAACTATGGCGGCGGAATTCGTAGCTTGTTACGAGGCATCCAATCATGGGATATGGCTACGGAACTTTATCACGGGGCTGCGCATTGTTAAGGGTGTCGAAAGACCCCTGAAGTTATTTTGTGACAATAACTCGGCCGTGCTATATTCAAATAACAACAGAAGCTCTATAAAGTCGAAACATATAGATATAAAGTTTCTAGTTGTTAAAGAAAGGGTTCAGAATGGTCAGATCATGATAGAACACATCGGGACAAACTCAATGCTTGCGGATCCGCTAACCAAAGCCTTGGTGCCTAAGGTCTTTCATGAGCACACTAAGAATATGGGTGTTGTTTTGGATGACACTACGGTTTAGTGGGAGTTTGTAATTTTAGGTGTTTTGTGAACAATAATTCTTTTATGTTCTGCAGACTTTTGGATTAAGTGAATTATTGGTTGATTATTTCTGAATGTGTAAAATTTCTAATTTTGTTTGTCTTGGAAATTTAAATTATGATCTCATAAGGTTAAAGTTGAACCAGTTGGAAATAGGCATGATTTTAATCACATTCCATGTAATTTCCATGCCTCTCATTCATACTTGATCTATGTCATTAAAATATGTTGGTATGGTGACCATGAAAGGTTTAGTTACGTTATTAAAGTGACAAAAGCCGCCATGATCTCATACTAATATACTAGATGGACCAGATTGTGCCATAAGGAATTCTAAATAAATGAATAGCATAAAGATGAGCTCTAAGGAAATTTTGATATAATTGATAAAGAATAACATGTAGCCCAAGTGGGAGATTGTTAGGATTTATTTAATAAACCCTATAATTAATGGGCTTACATATTATTAATCTAATTATATTAGGCTATTTTATAATATGGACTAATTAAAGTGATTAATTAGGAGAAGTCCATTTAGAATTAATAAGAGGTGGTATGGGCCAAATGGGAGGAAGCCCATTAGGTTTAATTAGGGTTTGATGGGAACCCTAATTATAACCTATATAAAGACGACTAGGGTTATGGTTCCCAATACACCAAAAATCATATCGTTCATATTCTCCCCATTGGAAGAACATCCGGGATTTTGCGTTGAGGAAAACCGTAGCCGGGAATCTATGAATCAAGTTCAAGCCTAACTAATGGATTCGGGTACGCACGTTTTATTCTAATATTCTTGATGATTCAATGTGATAAACGATCGATTCAATATTATCTGACACACTCTTTATAAATTTTTTTATTTCTTTTGTAAATTTGAAAGCAAAATTACATTACTAAAAGGGGATACTTCTCCAAAATATATCAAACTATACCGAAAAGTTATTGTGTGTATCCACATGCCAAAAATGTTTTTTGATGTATCAAATTTTACTTTTTTTGTTAGGCCATCCGCAGCCCGGCTCGGTATGGAACTGATACCGGTGCGGTACCCCCGACAACACCGCCAAGGGTGACCGGCACGGTACCCGGTACAGTACACGGCCACCGGTTGTGAAGACTACCCATGCCACCCACCCACCCTCTCCCCCATTTCTCTCTATCTCTCTCTTCTAACTCTCTTTTCTTTTTCTTTTTTTCCTTTTTTTAATTAATTAATTAGATTTGTATGGAATTGGCATGTGTGTGGATAAATTGATATGGTGTTGGTAAGATAGTGGAAAACTGATGTGGCGCTGAGATGGCAGCCGGTACCATTGGTACCAACCATCACCACTGAGGATGGCCTTTATTGTGTGTATTGTGACCTGCACAACCGATTACCAGCTGGTTACCGGCAGTTAGTGACGACGACGGGGGGTTCTTGGCGGTGGGGATGGTGGTTCTGGGTGGCTGTGAGGTCGATGGTGATGATGGAGTTGGTTCGATAGTGGTGGTGGTGTTGATGGGCGGCGGTTCGATGGTGACGGCGACGGCGACGGTGGAAGTATGAATGGAAGGGAGAAGAAACAGGTAGGGATTTGGGGGTTTTTAGGGTTCTTGAAATTAGATTTGATCCAGTTGCGATAGTTCTTGGATGACAGCGGGTGATGGTGGAGGTGGGTGGTGATGGGTGATGGTGGAGGTGCGTGGCCGTGGATGGAGGTAGGTGGCGGTGGGTGGCGCTGGAGGTCGTCAGTGGAGGTGGGTGATGGTGGAGGTGGTTTCCGGCGGCGGCGGTGGTGGAGGTGACCTACTCAACAGGTTACAAGCCATTTTGTAACACAATAGAAGAAAAAATAAAATTTGATAAATCAAAAAACATTTTTGATAGGTAATTACAGAACCGGAATACAGAACCGGGGGAAGACGGTGGTAGAAATTACTCCGCGACCTCAACGGGTAAGGAAGCCAGGTGAAAAGACCAAAGCACCATGGACGTCGGGCAGTCAGTTTACAGCTAGTGTTAAGAAGGTATTGGGTGGGTTGAAGAAAAAATCCAATAAGTAGACTTGTTTGGAATGTTTATGTTAGTGGATATTATTAAAGTTTTTGTGTATGTCTATGTTATGTTTGTTTGTACTAAACTTTAATTTAGTAGAACATCTAATTTGAACCGAATACAAAGATTGTTTTTAAAACTTGGTACAAGCCATACAACACTAAAATGACAACACTTCTAAGGGGATGATTTCATTTAAATTAAAATAAATAACAACAAGTAAAAACAAACCCCTGTTTGAGGCTATACTATACGAGCACAACATGAACCCAGATTATTGGTTGGTGGCCAGTATTGTGAAGGATCCACCAACTGGAGTGCTTACGTTTGACATCTTCAGTCTTTAAATAATATTGAGGTGGATTGGGTGTCATATGTGTGTATGAGTTATCTGTTCTAGAAGTGTCTTTAAATTTCAATGTCTTTAACTTTCAATGTCTTGTTTAAATTAAATAAATCATCCACCTTTCAATGTCTTGTTTAAATTAAATAAAGTTACCTGCCACAAACAGTAACTCTCGTTGGTACAACTCTTCATACTGTAAAAAGTCATCCTCATTAAGACGTTGGTACAACTCTTCACGTGATCCAGACCACACTGATAAAGATAAGATGACAACACTACACTACAGGGGTAAATAATATGACCACACTGATTAGATGATAGTACAATAATTCATACTGCCACAAACAGTAACTCTCGTACATTTTCACGTGAATATAAAGCATAAAAAGACGATAATTCATACTGTAAAAAGCCATCCTCATTAAGTCGTTGGTACAACTCTTCACGTGATCCAGACCACACTGATAAAGATAAGATGACAACACTACACTACAGGGGTAAATAATATGACCACACTGATTAGATGATAGTACAATAATTCATACTGCCACAAACAGTAACTCTCGTACATTTTCACGTGAATATAAAGCATAAAAAGACGATAATTCATACTGTAAAAAGCCATCCTCATTAAGTCGTTGGTACAACTCTTCACGTGATCCAGACCACACTGATAAAGATAAGATGACAACACTACACTACAGGGGTAAATAATATGACCACACTGATTAGATGATAGTACAATAATTCATACTGCCACAAACAGTAACTCTCGTACATTTTCACGTGAATATAAAGCATAAAAAGACGATAATTCATACTGTAAAAAGCCATCCTCATTAAGACGTTGGTACAACTCTTCACGTGATCCAGACCACACTGATAAAGATAAGATGACAACACTACACTACAGGGGGTAAATAATATGACCACACTGATAATCCTTACATATCCATCTATAAAATGAAGCAGTGTAGAACTCAAACACTCAAACTCAACACTCAATATCAACATATTCATCTTTCAAGTTTTTCGCTTCATTCATCTTCCTTGTTTCTTTCACACCTTACATTGACTGTTGCTAAGACAAAATGAGTTCTAATGTTGATAAAGTTAAGGTAATCCTTCGTTTCAATGGTGAATGGGTCGAACGAAACGAGGGGTGGGATTATGTATGTACTGATGAAACAGTTAACTACCGTGTAAAGTTATTTTCAAACGATACGCATAAACACTTGCTTGAATATGTTCAAAAGAAATGTGGAATTGATGCGTCAGTTGGTCAAACGAAGGTGGTGTACAAGCACGATGGTGAAATACTTATGTTAACCGACGATGAAGATGTTAGTGCGTTCATGGAATTTGCAGCCAACTCACCTCAACCTCCTACACTATTTGTTGACGTCGATTATTCGATGTGTGATGGCGGTGGTACTTCTAACACTACAACTCAAGAAGGAGCCAACGAGTCCCAAATTGACATGTCCACCGTTAATCCTACATATAGTCATGATCATACATATGGTCTTAATGACTTTTATGATGATGTCGTTCCAGAGACACAACAACAACAACAACAAGAAGAAGGACAACAACAAGCTGTTGATGAAGAAGAAGATCGTACAACCAATAGGGGATGTGCTGACGACGAAGCCCATGTTTTCAACTTGTCTTTCGCTGGTATTACTTTAGAAGACGATGAAGAAGACGAGGAAGACGACGACGAAGACGACGAGGAAGAAGACGAGGAAGAGGATGACGAAGGCGTCACATTGAGAGCAGGTGTAAATGATTATTTTGAAATGCATGTTTTCGTTCCAACCCCAGAAGTCTCTACGAATTCAAACCAAACAGTACCTTACAATCGTAGTTCAAGGGTTAAAAAAGGTCAAGTTTTTGAAACGAAAAATGAAATGATTATTGAGCTTGGAATGAAGTGCCTATAAGAGGGGTTTGAGCATCGTACGCACAGGTCGAGCACCTCCAGGTACGAGGTGTTGTGCGTTAACAGTGGTTGTGCCTGGCGTATGACCGCGAGGAAGGTGGGTGACAACGGGATGTTTCACGTACGTTTCTTTAATGACGTACACACTTGTTCTCGAACCCAGCTGAACTCCAATCACCGTCAGGCCAACAAAAAGGTATTGGGTGCATTCATAAAAAAAAAATTCCTTAGAGCCAACAGAACATATCAACCACGAGACATTGTCGATGATATTAACCAACAGTTTGGTTTATCTATCGGGTATGCTACTGGGTGGCGTGCTAGATGGAATGCTCTTGATTCAATCAGAGGTAGCCCTTCGGAGTCGTTTACCAGGCTCCCCGCCTATCTGTATAACCTAGAACTTACAAATCCAGGTACACAAACTTCAATAAGGGTAGACACCGAAGGGCGTTTTGAAGAGTGTTTCGTCGCCCTTGGTGTAGCGGTACGTATAGAAATAGCACGACTTTTAGATTTTATAATGTACACTTTTACTCCATGAAGTTATAGGAAATACCGATGTTGACTTTTGACGTTTATGCAGATCCATACCTTTTTGCAAAACTTACGGCGTGTCCTTATCATAGACGCTGCTCACCTAAAGGGGCCTTATTTGGGTACTATGTTCTTGGTTGTTGCCATGGACGGAAACAACAACATCGTGCCCATTGCCTTCGGAGTAGGTAAGTCAGAGACAGCGGATGAGTGGACTTGGTTTTTGAGCAAGCTTAAACGATGCATCGGTGAGCCAGAAGGGTTGGTGTTTATGTCAGACAGGGCTGCTTCTATAAACGCCGCTATCACCACAATTTTCCCAAATTCACATCACGCTTTATGTTGTCGCCATTTGGTGATGAACGTGAGATCCAGGGATGCCCGAATAAAAGTTTTCAAGACCCCATACTGGAAGGCATGCAAGGCCTACACGACGTATGTGTTTGACCGAATGATGAATATCCTTCGAGTCTCCATACCTGACGGTGCCCGATTGATGGAGGAGGTTGGGGTGGAAAGATGGTCAAGGGTCTATTTTCCTGGCATTCGGTACAACATAATGACATCCAATAGTGCTGAGTCAATAAACGCTATGTCCAGGTTTGCACGCAGGTTGCCTATCGTCGGACTGATAGAATATTTTAGAGCATTCCAACAAGAGTGGTACTTCATTCGTCGAGCTAAAGCAGGTTTAGCAACTTTTATTAATCAATTTTAACTGACACTTTTATGTTTGTTATTTTTGTACACCCTTTTATATATTTGTATGTTATTTATTTATTTTCTAGATAGCTTGGATCACCCACTTACTGAATGGGCTCAACATAAGATCTGGAAGAGGGTTGGAAAGTCCGTTACATGGACTGCTCTTGGGATTGGCTACAACGTATGGGAGGTACACGACGGTGGCAGGAACGCAAACGTGGACATGCATCAACATATTTGTGAATGTCGACAATGGCAGTTGTCCGGTTTGCCTTGCGGTCATGCCATCGCTGTTGCAAAAAAGACTAAAATACGGGATGTGTACTCTTTGGTTGATGTGCCTTATTTCAAGGCCGAAAATTACAAGGCAACATACATTGGGGTAATTAAACCTGTCGGTCCTCCTGAAACGTGGCAGTTTCCCGACACCCCTCTTCAATCCGTTCGTCCCCCGATAATAAAAAAGAGACGGGTCGGAAGACCGAATGTCAATGCTCGTCGCCCATCTCGTGGTGAAGGTAGTTCTCTAAGGAGGTGCCCTAGGTGTGGCGATCACGGACATAAGAGTGATACATGTCCATTGTTTCCAGCGTCTAGCGGAAGCAGTCAACAATCCATGCTAGAGCCACACGGAACTATCAGAAGCGATAGTCTTTACCAAGATTTCCAGTTTAATTAGCTAAGTGTGTAACTTTTAAAGCAGTTGCGTTGCATTAATAAAACATATCTATTTAGTGTGACACATCATATCTCAATATTTTATGTTTATTTTCTATGATTTTATTACTGATATTTTTTCTTTAAAGAGATATCAACATTATATGTTTTTTCTAAAATTATTTATAATTTAAGAAAAATGTACCTAATATAATTTAAACGTTAAATAATCTAGACATTAAAGTTAACATTCAAGACGTTAAAAAAATACATTTAACATATTAAAAAAAAACCACAAACATTTAACACAAACAACATAAACTACTACATAAAAACCGGGTTTTCAAACAACCGTTACACAAATAAAACACAAACACATCATAAAAGAAAATGCAGCAAATAACTTGGAGGAAATACATAATACTTTCCTAATTATCCTCCGGATACATTCCCTTAAGGTGCGCAACCAAGATGAACTTGTCTTTGAGCTCTTCCTCAATCAGGGGGAACTCAACGTCTATGAGATCCACTTTGCCTTGTTCCGCTCGAACGTCGTTCCTCGTCGACCTTATCAGCGCATTCTTCTCGTCGATGATTTTCTGGAGATCCCGTTTCTGCGTCTTTAGTAGCTGCTTGCGTGCTTCTAGTTCATCCATCTCCTCGATAGTCTTTTCCAGCGTTTCTCTAACCCTTCTTGGCATTATTTGAGAACCTTGAGGTGGGTTTGAGGAAGAAGCCATAGAAAAAAGTAGAGAGTTTGAGAGAAGATAGAAAGAAGATTGAAAGAGGATGAAAGAGATATTGAAAGAGGATGAAAGAGATAGGGAAATGAGAGTGAGAGGGTGAGGTTTTAAAAGATGAAAAATCAGGTTTTTATTGAAAGTCGCCGGTGGCGACTCATCTCCGGCGACTAGGGTTTCTCTTGGTGCACCGTACGCCGACACGTGTCGGTCAAAGGCTGGTCAAAGTCGCCGGAGGCGACTTATGCCCGGCGACTTAGTTCAGGGACCAATAGTGTCTAATTTCCAAAGTGGTACTGCAGGGGCCGAATTGTAAATATGAAGAAGTCGCCGGCGGCGACTTGCTTTGAGGCGACTTGCTCGCCGTCGGTGACTAAGTCGCCGGAAACGGCGTTTTTTGGCCGGAAAAGGGGGAGTCGCCTCCGGCGACTTGCTTGGAGGCGACTTGGTGGGCTATTTCGCGAAAACAGGAGAGAGAATGGCTAAAAGTGATTTCGTGTAATTACAGAAGGCTACAAAAATAAATTTCTCAAAGTGAAAACATGATGGAATATTTTTGTCAATTTTTCGTATACAAATATACCTAAAAGCTGTCGATTTTGCCGCCATTGTTGTTCACCTTAAACCCTCTTCAAACCTTCAGCATCATCATCAATGGAGAAATTGAGAAGAATGGTGAACCAAATAGCACACACTCAAAAGCTCTCTTCTCTCCATCCTCTTCATCTCTCTCTAATCCCTCTCCTATTTCTATCATCCTCCATCTACAAACTCGCCATTTCATTCCGTCAAAATCTCTACCACTTCGGATTCCTTCGCAAACACAGGTACTTACCTGCATCAATCTCCAATCGATTTCATAGTTTTATTTGTTGTTTTTACTGATTGAAAAATTGAAATCAGAGTTAGGTTTAGTTTTCCTCCATTGATTTGATTCAATTTATATGTAGGTTTTGATGCGTTTTCTCATGGCTGTTGAAGGTTACCGGTGCCGGTGATCAGCGTCGGGAATCTGACGTGGGGCGGTAACGGGAAGACTCCGATGGTTGAATTTATTGCAAATTGGTTGGCTAATGATGTTGGGATTTCACCTCTTATTCTCACTAGGGTATTTTTCATTTTTCATTTTTCATTACTGTGTTGAATTATTGATACACTTTGACTTTTGAAGTCAAACAAAATTGATGAGATTTTGATGCAATTTTGGAACTATAATTGTTATATATTTCATTAAGGTTGTAGTGTAGCTTAACAGTTGTTTATGGGCATGCTTAATCTTTTATTTATATTGAAATTAAGAGGTTATTAGGTTTGACATCCAAAGTCAAACAACTGCTATATTTTGGGAAGGGGAGTGAGTTATTTTGGACAAATTATGAGATATAAACTATTAACCAAGAGTGTAATTAGGCATTGTTTGGCAGCCATAAACTTGCTTGTTGAAAAGCTCACTTGGCTTTTTAGTTTTTATAAAACTGATTTAGCTTTTTAGCTAATAACCACCTTATTAGACAACAACTAGCTCTTTTTAGCTAATAACCAGCTTATCAGCCAACAACTAGCTTATCTGGCAACAACTAACTTTTTAGCTGATAACTAACTTATCAACCAACAACTAGCCTTTGAGCTAACGGTTAGCGTATCAGCCCTCGTTAGTCACCAACTAGCTTTTTAGCCAACAACTTTAGCTAATAACCAACTTATCAACCAACAACTAACTTTTTTACTAAATAACCACCTTGTCAGTCAACAACTAACTTTTGAACCAACAGTTAGCTTATCAAAACACATCAGTCATCAACTAACATATCATCCAACAACTAGCTTTTAAGCTAGCAGTTAGCTTATCAACCCACAGTAGTCATTAGCTAGGTTTTTAGTCAACAACTAGTTTTTCTACCAGCAGTTAGCTTGTTAGCTACTTTGCGAAACATATCTTAGGCCTTCTTAGGACCGATATTTAAAAAACCCGATTAACTTAAGAACAAAGCTTGTAAAAAATGGAGGAGCTAAAAGAATTTTTTTCACTGTGTTTGGCAGGGTTATGGTGGTGCTGATGAAGCTAAAATGCTTCAAAGGCATTTTAATGGAACTTCTGTGAAGATCGGTGTGGGAGCAAATCGAGCAGCCACTGCTGCTTCTTTTCTTCACAGATATGGTTTCGTTTATCCTCTTGAGATACCAGTAACAAAAAGCCCAGTTGGTTCCGATAAAATCGGAGTTGCAATTTTTGATGATGGAATGCAGGTAAAACCAATGATTTTTTCTTGTTATCCGGGGCTGTTTGTTTACCTCTTAACAGTTCCATTAAGAGGCAGCTTCTGAATCGTTAAGAGGTAAGCTGTTTGGCAATTGCTGAATGATTTGGTGCTCGATGATTAAGTGATCAGAATGATTAAGAGGCTCTTATGATATAGTGCAAAATGAAATATGGTTGTTTGGTAATTGTTGAGAATAAAATCAGGGCGCTTAGTGGTTAAGGGAGGCCCAAGATACAAACCATCCAAAACGTCTTGGAACCATTAAGAGGCAGTTCTTTTTTTGCCAAACAAGATCTACCTCTTAACGATTCAGAGGTTGCCTCTTAATGGAGTTCTCTTAATGGAATTGTTAAGAGGTAAACAAACAGCCCTAATTGTTTGGCAAAATAAAAAAAAATGTCTGCCTCTTAATGGTTCTAAAGCCCTTTGAATTATTTTGTATCTTGGGCCTCCTTTAATCATTCAACACCCTAATTTCATTATGAACAATTATCAAACAACCATATTTCGTTATGCACTAGATCATAAGAGCCTCTTAATCATTGACCACTTAATCATTTAGCAACTGGCATACAATTTTGGATTGATTATGTATGGAAGGGAATCGGTGGTTCATAAATTATTTCTTTAGCAGCATATAAGCATGTTTCGTGATCTGGAGATTGTGATGGTGAATGCGTTGTCACCATGGGGAAACCACCAATTACTACCGTTTGGACCTTTAAGGGAACCTTTGACTTCGTTTTCTCGTGCTGATGCCGTTGTGATCCATCATGCCGACATGGTATGAAGAATCATCTAATACTGTCTTATAAAGCATTCAGACAAAAATCTTAAATATCAAGAGCATAATATATATGAAACATAAAGCATAAATCACTAATGCATCAGAGTGGTGGCTTATTGAAATTTATTGCCTAAAAATAAAAGGAAAAACATGAAAGCATATCCCACGTAAGTGGAACACAAAATGTGCCTGTGCCCATTTGATTTTATATCTTATGATATAAATTGTAGAAATGTGAGTTAAATCTTTGGACTGTGTGGTATAATTGGGGTGGCATGAGAGATTTGTGTGTGTGATTGCAAGAGGTTTTCACATAATAACCACAACCCCGTAGTGGTTAAGGCCCTGATGGGTGTGGTGGAATTGAATATCTCATTTGCCCAGGGTTCAATTCTAGGCGGATGCAACAATTGTGGTTACCGAGTTTATTAGGGTTGATTTCTTACAATCATAATTTGTCGGAATTAGTCCGGGCATAGCCAAGGACACCCTTCCCAAAAAAAGTTTTCACATAATGGATTTATCTCTGGCAACATGTGTTTCTGAAAGAATAATTTAGCATATTTAGTCATATATATATATGTAACACATGATCATATTCAAATCCAATAAATTGTACAAAGTTCCACACCATTTTTCTCATTTGTTTCTCATATGTGAAAATGCAATGTTGATATGATGTTTCATATGTGAAACATTCAGGAGTGTTTTTTGTTTATGCGAAAAAAACAAACCTAAACATTTTACATATGAACTAACATTGTACAAACATTGTCCCCATTGTTCTGTCCAAGTGGTAGAGGTGTGGGTGTAATCTGTATGTGTGAGGTCCTGGGTTCAAGCCCAGACACCGCTCTTCCAATGTGATGCAGGCGTTGATTTATCTTCCCCGTGATGACCATGGAACCCTGTGTGGTGGGGTCGCCTCTAAGGATGGCGTCTACCTTTTTTTTTCTTTTCTTTCTAACACTATATAAACACTGCATTTTCACGCTTATTGTTTGATACATACATGAAAACTGGTTTGTAAGTTTGTATGAATTATTGGGTTTGTAAAATAAGAAAACTCAATATAGACATGTGTATATAATCGATGATTGTAATTTCTATTTCTGTTTACAATAAAACTTTACATCTTGTTGCATTGCATACGTATACAACTAGTATTACTTAAAATCAAGCATACAAACAAGGGTATACTAGTAACCCCAATGGGGCAGCCTACCGGTTAAAGTTTTGTGTTGGGGAAAAACCCACCCAAGTTCAAATCCGGGGGTGAGCAACCAGGGGCCACTAAGTGTTAATCCCAGGGGAGCATGTTTTAGCTCTCGGTAAAAATTACCAAGGATGTAGTCTGGGCAAACCCAGGTGAATCTTATCAAAAAAAAAAAACAAAAAAAACAAAAAAACAAGGGTATACTAGTATTACTTAAAATCAAGCATACAAACAAGGGTACTTAACTATTTACGCATTAGCATCTTTATTAGACGAGAATAATGAAATTGTTCTTCGATAATTGCAGGTACAAGATGATAGTCTTTCGGTTATCAAATTAAGAATTCTTGAAATGAATCGGTTTCTACCCATATACTTATCGGCCGCGACTCCCTCACACTTCTTTAAGTCCCCAAATGTCTCGATCCGATTACCTTTAGATGCTGTGTTTGAAAAGATCGTCTTATGTGTTTCCGCGATTGGGTCTCCTAGTTCATTTGTGCAGAGGATCAAGAAGGTACGAATTAACTGCAACTAAATCTTCTTTATAGAAAGCCGAAGTATGTTAAATGTTCTAATAGATTGCTTTATAAACTTAACGTTTAAAAAATTGCACACCGTACGTAAAAGTGTTACAGTAGGATGTTAGGACGTATTTTGGAATTCTAACAAGTTTTTAAGCATAGGCTTTCATCAGAGGGTTTTGAGTAACTGTCCTATGAAAATATCCTTTTATAGGACACTATCACATAATGTCATATAAAACACTATTAGAATGTTTTATTTCAAAAGTGGTCCTAGAAAATACGTTAGGACGCCTAAAAGAGTGTTTTATCACCTTATTGCCGCACTTTTATATACAATCTTTTGGTGCCCTAAATGCCTAAACGTAAGTGCTATAAAGCAGTCTATTGGAACAATTTGACATCCTATAAAGCCGATTTCGTTGTAGTATTCTTTTTGATATTTTTGATCCGTAGGCGGACCTTATTAAATTCTTTTCTAGATGGGCGCGTTATATGTTGATTCGCTAGACTATAGCGACCACCATCAGTTTCAACTGAAGGTATGACCATCTTCTTATGGTTTTTAAAAAATAATTTTACAACTAACACAATCGACTTATGAATCAATCGATATTCGATTTAGGATATCAAGATGATCAAAGCAAGACTTCAAAATCTGAAGAACAAATTTGGTTCTGAACCCACCATTGTTGTGACGGAAAAGGTTTATCTATCCGCTTCTAGTTATCAATGCTCCATAATTTCGATAAAAATCATGGTTTTAAAGGTCCTAATAGTATCAGGTTTGTTGCAGGATTACGATCGAGATAACGAGATTCTTAGAGGGTTGGATCCATTCGAAGTTTTCGTGTTATGTTGCAAACTGAAGATTTTACGCCACGATGGTCTTTCAGAAGATACCTTCAAGATGATGTTGGCTCGGTCCTTAAGTTGAAACTGGCGAACCTTGAGAGTCGGTTCAATCGGCAAACAAATGCCAGATCTTGGGGTTCAGGGTCTCCTGATAAGTAGTTAGCTTGAGGGCATGTTTGTAAGCAACTTACAAATAGCTTATTATGTTAGTTATACATGTTTGTTTGGTAGTGGCTTAATGTTATAGGAAGTGACTTAATTCAATAAGCTTTTAGGAGGGGGGGCATTTTGGAGAAAGCCAAGTTTTTCCAAACCTATCACTCCAAATTACAATTCCATCTATGAAAAATCTCTCACCAATAAAAGCGTTCCCGGTCTAAATACATACAAATAGATTAATATATAGAGATAACTTTATCTACACATGACTTAATGAAAAACCATCTAAACAGTTGATTAGTGAAAACTTTGTTACAGCATCTCCAAGATGGAGAAATAGGTATTTTGAACAAATTTTTGCTCAAACCTCTTAAACGGAGAAATTAGTAGAGGGTGTAAAAATCTTCAAACTATTTTAATTGGTAGATAATTAAAAATGAATCATCGAACATTATAAAAAAACTATAGTAAGTCGAGTTTAATATTAGTTCTAATTCTAACCAAAAGTAAGTAATTGACATATAAACATACAAAGAGGTTCAAAGGAGAAAGACATCAATTTAAGAAAATATGAGAACGATTCTCAATCACCTATTTTTCCTCTTCAAACTCAAACCCAATAGTGCCGAGGTGGCCGAAGTGGTGTGGACAAAGTGGTGTGGGTGGTGATGGTGCTAGGGATGGCGGAGGTGGGTGGTGGTGGTGGTGCTACTGCTGCTGGTGGCGGTGGCAAAGGTAGTGGTGGTGGTGGTGCTGCTGTTGGCGGCGGATATCACCAATACTCCGATGATGTATTTTAAAGAGGAAAAATGGATGGTTGGAAATCGTTTTCGTATTCTCTTAAATCGATGTTAAATGAAATATCGAACATACAAAAAAAATAAACATTGAATTTGGTATTTTCTAAAGAAAACTCACTCAGCTTAAATAAATCCCATATTCATTTGAAAATAATTTATTTATGATTAAAACAAAAATACTTGAAAATAATTTATTTATGATTAAAACAAAAATAATGCGGTGAACGTGGATCGAACACGTGACCTTCAGATCTTCAGTCTGACGCTCTCCCAACTGAGCTATCCCCGCTATTTGTTTAACTTTCTGTTTTAATTTAATTAACCACTAATCCAATATTATCTCCAAATTATGATTTTTGTTTATTTTATAGATTTCTTTATATAATTTAGTAACGTGACATATAAACAATATGAGTTTAATAAGTATTTTGAATGATTAAAAAGTTAGCATTTTGTCCTCGTATCACAAATATTTTTTTTTTTTTGGAAATTAGCATTTTTAAAACTTGGTTGAAAATTTGTGTAAATATATTTTACCTTTATTTAGTGTAAATATATTTGTGATAAAAGGAAAAGTTTAAAAAAACCTAATAAATTATTCCATTTTGAATGGTTAAGTCTATAAACAATTTTTTAAACAAAAAACCATTAAACTTTCTAATTTTAAATGATTAAGTCACTGAACTATTCTTTAAAAATAAAATATCAACATGGCTATCAAGTTAAAGATAACACAATACTTATTTTTATTATAAGTTGTTTAATTCAAAATTAGATATATTTAATTAAGATAATTCCAGTTTAAAGAATCATTTATAATCAATTGGCATAGCAGCATGCGGTAAGTCGGTAACTAGACCTTAATATTCTAACCTTATCAAATGTGACGAAATGTATATAAAAGTATGGCCATATTTCCAAAGTTTGAATAGTTCATATGATCAAGTGAAGTGAAAATCCAAAAGTCATTCGAGCTTCTATTTTAGACAAAATATGATTATTATAAAATAGAAAGATCTTGTATGCATTATTCAATACGGTTTAATTGCTATATTGTGGCAAATTAATGAGCCGTTTGGTTCGTAGAATTGGATGAAATTCGAACGGACGAATGTGGAGATTGTTGTTTAGATACAAAACCATTTGAACAAGGCGT
This sequence comes from Centaurea solstitialis, assembly GCA_030169165.1. Taxonomy (NCBI): domain Eukaryota; kingdom Viridiplantae; phylum Streptophyta; class Magnoliopsida; order Asterales; family Asteraceae; genus Centaurea; species Centaurea solstitialis. The sequence goes on along the minus strand of CM058043.1, from coordinate 24,039,295 downwards.
CATGTGGTTGAAGTAACCAGAATAAAAAATCCACAGAGTACCTGATAGAGATGAGTGTGTGAAATTCATACCCAGAGAACCTGTCATGATTTGTTCCAGAAGTTCTTGATTTCTACGCATAAGATCCATCAGTTCAGGAGACGGGGAGACAGATCCTGCAACTGGTACTGCCGTAGGTTCACTTGGAGCAACGGATGGAGCAATAGTTTGATTTTTCTTTGGATCTAGAGGGCAGTCAAATAGAATATGGCATGGATGTGTAACTCCAAAACATTTGCATCTGCGAACTGGACAATCCACAAGTATATGAGATGTAGAGTGACAGAATAGCATGTTTCTTATTTAATCGCATTATTTAATATTAAGAATACATATAAATTAATTTATTTTATATCTTTTTACATTTTCGTTTTTCAGTTATTTCTTATCTATACTATCTATATCTATATATTATTATGTAAAGAGACAAATACAATTAATTTAAAAAATTCTTGAATTTTCGAAAATCTTACGTTTAATCGTCAAATCAAAACTTTTTATTATGAACCGATAAATGTTATGAGTTTTTAGAGTCTTAAGTCTTACTTTTAATATTCAAATCAAATGTTATGAGTTTGAATACTAACTATCGATTGAATCCTTTTCAAGTTTTTTGATCAGTTGAGTTGACCTTGGATGTTATACATAAAATTCAATCATTTAAATACAATTTATTATGGTCGGGTTATTAATACGTAATTCGCACCGCAACGTACATATGCACATATCTAATATAAAGAATAAGATGATTATAAATTGTTTGACCATTTATACCAATTTTCTTGATTTTTTATCATTCTTCCTTGGTTGAATTCAATGCCTATTTTGGGTATTTTCCCAAGATTAAACCCTTAATTATAAATGGTTAACATAATAAGGTCATGTTTGGCAAAAGTAAGCTAGCTTATAAGCTAGTCCATTCAAACGTGTATCATAAACTAACCTTTTTAAACCACTACTTTGAATAGTTTTTTGTGGTTTATTCAATTATATTCTTATTAATACTAATTATTAAATTTAAAAATATTTTTTTAATCATTTTACATATTCATAAACTACTTTTTGCCGCACATAATTTGTTAATAAGCTAGTTTATTAATCAACAGCTACCTTAACAGCAATATTAGTTTGCCAAACATACCCTTAATTTTATATTTTACAAAAATCATCAATATATTTTCCTTTTATCTATTTTGGCAAAAAGAAAGAAAAGAAAAAAACGAAAGAATAATTGAACACGAAAGAGAAGCCTCCAAGAAGATCTTCATTCTCGGCGGCCCCCCTTCTTCTTCCCTACGATTAATCCACGCATTTGCGTCAACCGTCTATTCGATTACTCCATTCTTCTCGAAGAAGAAGATCCAGATTGTTCTTCAATCAGGTATAATTTCATCGAAATCTCGAAGATCTGGCTTAATCTACGTTAGTTTTTGAATTTTTGATTGCTTTAGGTTACTCGCTCTGTATGTAGAACATGTTTAGATTCATTTTTTGATTTCGAATCATCCAGTTTATGCTTAATTTTGTTGTTAATTAGGAGTTCGTAATCATTTTTTTGTTTAATCGAGTATTTTTGCATTTATACTTTTGAATTTTTGATTGATTAGGTTACTCACGCTGTATGTAGAACATGTTTAGATTCGTTGTTTGATTTCGAATCAGCCATTTTATGTTTAGTTTTGTTGTTAATTAGGAGTTCGTAATCGTTTTTCTTTGCTTAATCGAGGATTTTTCGCATTTATATACTTATGAACCTTCATTAGTTTTGTATACGTGTTTAGATTTGTTGTTTGATTTCGAATCATCTAGTGTATGTTTAATTTTGCTGTTTTAATTAGGAGTTCGTAATTGTTTTTTTTTGTTGTTTAATAGAGGATTTTTGCATTTATGCTTTTGAATTATTGTTGATGAACAGCGTATAAAATTGAAGCTAGCGATGTTTGGTGTTTTCCGGAGAAAAGTCGTTAGCGGAAGCTCTTCTGCTTCGGTAAGTCTCGATTTCGTTCTCAAAATCGTCTGTTACGTGTTTGATTTGATTTGTGTTTTGTTTTGATGTTTTTGTATTTATGATTTCATCCGTAGAGAAAAAAAACAAGGTAGGCAGTGTTTATTGTTTTGTCTTTTTGAGCTCAAAATTTGGCAATTTGTTTTTGTTGTTTTGGAGTTTGTAGCCAATAGAACAATAAACAAACGAGAAAAAAAACATTAATTATGAATTTATTAATTGGTGAATTTTCCAAAGAAAGAGGACCTTTGATTTTTGGATGAGGGAGTATTACAATATAAGTTTTCAGTGTTATGGAGGTAAAAACATCGATGTATAATATGAATATTCGCAGTACTACAATTTTCAGTGTATTATATACTTTTATAGTTATATAAAGTTATATGAAATGGACAGGCACTTAACATTATTTTACTGTGTTTTGTACAGATCATAGGAAAATCATGGCGAACAACTCGTCCCGTAGCATCTACAACCGTAACTTGTTTCACCTCAGAAGGAGAGGTACTAATCGTCTTAATTTTCCAAAGTTGTTTACTAATTTAATAATGTTTTGGAGTATAAAATCCGTGCTTTAGGATTTTCTATCTAGATGGAAGTTGGTTTAAGCTTGTTAACTAAGTAACCTACACTAGTTTTGGACTGTGGTGTTTATGATATGGAATACATTATTAAATTAATTTTACGTGGTTGCTTATTTTGTTAACTAAGTGAACCCCAATACCAATTTTGGACCGTAGTTTGTTTATATAGCGCAATACGTTATTTCATGCTTCAGGAGTAAAAACGGCATGTTTTTACGAGCTGCCCAACATTTAATTATAGATATATTATCTTGTTTATCATGAATAAGAATAAACATTTGTGATATTGCTATTGAACTTCATAGATGAGGACTCATTGAGCTATTTTTCTTACCACGAGCTTTAATTAACTATAAATAATCATTGGTACTAATGACCGGATGAAAAATATCAGAAATTTCAAATATGTTAATGAAATACAAATTTACAGGTATTACTCCATCCGGGAATTACTGGGAGCATTCGAGGCATATGTTATGTTTCTCAACCTGGTAATTTAAGGCGATTGAGGTTAGTGCATAATTCAATTTTTTTAACGTCTGTTAAAAATTTAAATATTGGTGCTGAAAACTAGAGGCTTCATTTGCAAGCTTCCAAGCTCCTGATTTTAGCACGTGTTCATTCTGTAACCTAATTTTGCAATAAGATATATGTTTCATGTAGAATGACAAATGACTATTGATGCGTGCTAGTGTAATTGCTCTAACTAAACCACCGTTTTTGCAGGGAAGTTATGACCAGTCTTCAGCCATGTGTCAGCATGCAAATGCAAAGTAGAATGTTCTCCTCTGGCAGTGGTATGATATTCAGATATTTCTTTAGCTAACGTTTCATTTGTTAGTATGTTAACGTGTATGTTCAAGTAATACTTGACATTTGTTTGAGACTTCTTTATCATGACATTTCACTATACTATAGTTCAGATCGTTTATACAGTCATGTATCTCTGACTGATACATGTTAATATTTTCTGAAATTTTGTCCTGGAAGAGGTTAGTTTATTTGATACATCTTCTTATCGCAAGTCCTTCAAGTAATGCAGTTTCACTTTATTCATTAGAATGCAGTAAAAGATGTTCTCAATGACTTGTGTTGCGATATTACCGTATCTGTCACATAATATGGCTTCTTGCCCATTTTAAGGCTATGTGTGGCAAACTAGCTGATAAGGTAGCTGATGAATAAGTTTCGTTTGGGCGTTTGGCAAAAACTAGCTGATAAGGTAGCTTATAATTGTAAAATGACAAAAAAAAAGACATGTTTAAAAGTTGGTAATGCAACAGTAGAAGAGTATATTTGGAATAAAAAAAAATAAAAAGTTCCATAAGTCCCATAAGTCACCAAAACGCTAGTGCGAGTAGCTTTTCCTTCTGTATTTCATGCTTAATATTCTAAAGCTGAATATCGTGTTTAACTTTTTGAAGGTGATCTGGTTGATGCTGTTGTCCCTTTTATGGGTGAATCCATAAGTGACGGTACACTGGCGGCTTTCCTGAAGAGTATGTTCTATTCTCTTAGCAACTGTATATTTCAGCAACAATATTCTTTGTTATTATTTATTAATCTCCTGTTTCTAATTGATCTTTTTGGAACAGAACCTGGTGACAGGGTAGAAATTGATGAACCAATCGCACAAGTTGAAACTGACAAGGTATTTTTTATACTTAGGTGCTGTTTGTTTTTTAAGTGGTGCTGAAGACTGAATCTGTTTCCACTTTCCACTTCTGAATTTTTAGTGGTGGTGCTGAAGACTGAAACTGAATCTTATAAGACCGTTTGTTTTTTTTTGAAAACTGTCAAACATCTAAATCTGATTTTTAAGGTACTATTTTATTAAAAGCATTATTCATAACAGCTAAAATCAACTGAAATAAACAATCCAAATTAATTAATGAATTTATAGAACAATCCAACAGCTTAATGAGCTTTATAGAACAATCCAAACAAGCTTAATGAGCTTTATAGAACAATCCAAACAAGTCCAAGCTTAATGAACAATCCAAACAAGTCCAAGCTTAATGAACAATCCAAACAAGTCCAAGCGTAATGAAATAGTGAAAAAGGGAACTAAAAGTGGCCAGGCTATCACTTTCTTGGTAAGTGGTTATTAAGTGATAACTGATAAGTGGCACTTATCACTTAAAAATACAGTCTTATTGGGAAAATCACGACCGAATAAGTGGTTATACCCCAATAAGTTCTAATAAAGTGATAAGCCCAAAAAACAAACAGCCCCTTAATCTTGTTATCGAAGTTTCTTAGCTTGTAATTTTAGGTATATTTTCCAACCACAATTTGAATTTGTTGCAGGTAACTATCGATGTTGCTAGCCCTGAAGCGGGTATAATTCAAGAGGTAAAAATCTTTGAACTTTTGACTGTTGCTGAAGTTGTTCAAAATTCAAATGGATAATGTTGTTAAATTCTAGGAAAGCTGAAATTGAGCTTTGATCTTGGTAGTTTGTAGCAAAGGAAGGGGACACTGTTGAACCAGGTACAAAAGTTGCTATCATCTCAAAGTCTGCAGAAGGTGCAGCAGCTGCTCCACCCAAGAAGGCATCTTCTGAAGAAGCTGCTTCTAAGCCATCACCACCTCCTGCTGCTGAGAAAATGGAGGAGAAGCCAAAGGCAAAAGTCGAAGCTACCCCTGTCATTGAAAAACCTAAGCCAGCTTCTCCACCGCCTTCTAGAACCTCTGCATCAGAACCCCAGCTTCCTCCTAAAGAAAGAGAAAGACGTGTGAGTGCCATATTTTATACTCATGCTGTAGTTATTAGGGAAAATTACATGAAAATGCAACATACTTTTTCAGAATCTTCATTTTGGTAACTCAAATGTGATATCTCAAACCACATATGAGAATGTCGGAATGCATGAAAATGCAACGTACTTTGGTCTCATATTTATTTCATTCAAAATACTTTCGTCTAGATGTTTGAGATATCACCTCTTTTTGCAAACAATTTTCCCTTGATATTTATGATATACAATCGACACTTTTGGTTTATCTGATTATTTTTCTGTTAAAAGTGGTTAAATCTTTGTTCTTGTCGCTTTTGTTTGTGATTTATATAATCAAGGTAATCCCTGCTTTTGTGTGAGTATCTATAATCATGACTATTTTGTTATTTTTCTTGTTTCCATATACAACCTCAACTATTTGGGTCTAAGTGCATGTTTAATGACTTAATGTATTGGTCAACTGCAGGTTCCTATGACCCGACTAAGAAAGCGAGTTGCTACACGTCTGAAGGATTCTCAGAACACATTCGCTTTGTTGACGACATTCAATGAAGTTGACATGTAAGTTTTAAAGTGTACATGTATATTGATTACAAGGTTTCAGGGTTTTTCCCTTTTCTTTAGCCGCTGGGCCATGCAATCCTTTCAATTAAAGGAAATAAATCCTTCCTAACCTTTATTTAATTACAAGTTAAGGTGTTGTTTAGGAGTTAGATTAGTAGAATTTACCGTAAACTTTAAGATTGCTAGTTAATGAAATGGGTTATCTTCTTTTTATTGGATACTACTTGCCCTTTTTTCAGGACTAATTTGATGAAACTCCGTTCTGAGTACAAGGATGCTTTCTTTGAAAAGCATGGAGTCAAGTTAGGATTGATGTCTGGGTTTGTTAAGGTATGTATATTTGTAAAACTGGTCATATTGGCATATCTTTTTCTTTTTGTGTTCTTTAGTATCTGCTATTCTCGATACCATCAAAGCTCTTTTTTTTAATATAAATTTCAGGCTGCTGTCAGTGGACTCGAAAACCAGCCAATCATCAACGCAGTTATTGATGGGGATGACATTATATACAGAGATTATATTGACATCAGCATAGCTGTCGGTACTCCAAAGGTAACTTTAAATATTCCTCCCCTTTTCAAGAAAACGCAAAACATTCTACGGAGTGTCATAACTCATAAAAAAATAAAGTAATAAACATTTCCTTTTTTCGGAAAAAATTCCAATTCACATTTACTTATTTCTCTATTAGCAATTATCACAATGATATTTGTGTGGCTGGTCATGATCCACAAGTTTTCTTAATTTGGTCCTATTAAGATACTCCCTCAGTCCCAAAATAAGTGTCCACTTTGAAAAGTAGATAACTAAATTCTCAAATTTTTCTTTAATTAGTGCATAAATATATAAGATTTGTGAAGAGAGAGATATCAATAAGGATAAATATGTCATTTGGTTAACAAAAAGGTGTAATCATTATGAATGCCTAAAATTGTGTGTCATTTCAATTGTGGACACTTATTTTGGGGCGGAGGGAGTAAATATGAATGCCTAAAACTGTGTGTCATTTCAATTCTCTATTTTAGAGACTTCAACGTTAATTATATCTGTAAAATATTATATACTTTTATCATTCCAACACTTTATTTAAATATAATTATATAAAATAATAGTAGCTCAATATTATTGGTGGAAATGAATAAAATAATATTTCCTCTCACCTGTAACCAAGTTTTAGAAAATTCTCTAAACTTGGAGTTTTTTCTTGTTTTCTCTATTTTATAGAACATTATAGAGAAACTGCTAGAGCAATATAGAGAATAAAACCTTCATTTTCTCTATTTTAGAGAAGCTGTTGGAGATGCTCTTAGGTTGTAGCCTTGTAGGAATATGATTAGTAGCCAGATACTCTCTTAAACTATTTCCCAGCTGCCAAGTCAAAATGTTTCAATTTTTGGGTTGGAGGGAGTATTAAATTTGCATTTAGAAGCTGAATTTTTGTATCCACAAAGACACCTTGTTGGACGCCTATCTTAGCAAGTGTTTTCTATTTGTCTTAAATAACTGTTTTGTTTCCCGTTCAGGGACTCGTTGTGCCAGTGATTCGGAATGCTGAAAAGATGAACTTTGCTGATATAGAGAAAGAAATAAACAGTCTTGCTAAGAAGGCAAACAACGGAACCATATCCATCGATGAGATGGCAGGAGGCTCGTTTACAATTTCAAATGGTGGTGTTTATGGAAGTCTTTTGAGCACTCCAATCATCAATCCTCCTCAGGTATGCATTTGCTCGTCTTTTTCACATAGAAGTATTAAAAACGAAAGAAGACTGATAGTTGTTGCCAATAACTTAGTTACTCATTAAAGTGGTGTTTACTTGGGACCCGTTCACTAACCGGGTAAGGGGCTGTTTGTTTCCCTCTTAATAATTTCATTAAGAGGCACCCTCTGAATCGCTAAGAGGTGAATCTTGTTTGGCAAATAAAGTTTGCCTCTTAATGGTTCTTAACCATCCAACGCCCTAATTTCATTCTCAGCAATTACCAAGCAACCATATTTCATTTTGCACTATCTCATAAGAGCCTCTTAATCATTTTGATCGCTTAGTCATCCTGCACCAAACCATTAAACAACTACCAAATAACTAAACACCTATTTCCTTTGAATGGGTAAGAGACGCTTACCTGGTCAAAGATGATGGCCTTTATCAACAATCTTATCGTGCCATTTTGTTTGTAAACAGCCCCTTAGTGCTGCTTGTTTCTTATTGAGTAAGAGCCTCTTACCCGGTAATAAACAGTGTAGTTTGCCTACGCTTTCGACTGGTCGAGGTGCTGACCAAGTCAGCCACCAATTTGTCAATGACCAGAGTCAGACAGTACTTAACCAAATCGGTTTTAGAATAAATTACGTTTTTCATCCACATGGTTTGTTAAAATTTGCAGTTTTGATTGCTATTTTTATCCTTATGACTCTACAATTCGTGGTTGCTTTAGTCCCCGTGGTTTACAATTTTTTACCGTTTTGGTCCCTTCCCTTGTACTTAAAGGTAGGAATCAGTAGTCCTGGGACGAAAATAGCAATAAGTTGCATACCATTGGAACGAAAATAGCAATTTCTAAACCACAGGGAAGGAAATTGAAATTATTTACAAACCATAGGGACGAAAATCGTAATCTACTCTTGTTTTTTTAAGTATGCACTTGCTACAATACACTTGGTAAACAAGTTTCTCTTGGTTGAGTTGGTTTGCAAGGCTTTTATTCCACTGCAAACCCAGCTTCAAGTCTTGTTAGAGTCATTTTGTCAGTTCTTAGCTGTTAATTTCAGATATATTATGTTCCTAAAACAATTGCAATAACAAGACTCGAACACGGAGACCTCACATTTGAAAAAGCAAGGAACTAACCACTAGAGCCGATATTGGTTTTGTGAAAAATATTCATATACTTGTTTCTTATAATCCGCCTCTAGGATTCACTGAGTTCGTTTGATTTGGTTTATTAATCCACGTTTTGTGTGACAGTCTGCAATTTTGGGCATGCATTCGATCGTTAGCCGGCCAATGGTGGTTGGCGGAAACATAGTCCCAAGACCCATGATGTACATCGCCCTAACCTACGATCATAGGCTGATCGATGGAAGAGAGGCTGTATTTTTCCTCCGCCGAATTAAAGATGTGGTCGAGGATCCAAGGAGGTTGCTTCTTGACATCTAAAAAAGGCTCGAGAAAGCCGATTTTTGCCTATTTCTGGTAAACTGGAAAAGCTTAACCAGAATAATCGTCTTTGATGCTAAAAATTTTGTACGCGTTTTTTGCTGTTTTATTGCGGCTAGACACAATTGCGTTTGATACAACTGTTATAAGTTATAGCGCAACACATGTTCCGATTTTTATACCGCCCAAACCATGCATATGGTGCTCTGTTGGTTTGTGCTTCTTGTGGGACTGCTAATCTATACTTTGAATAACTTTTGATGAACAACATTTTTGGTGATATTTTCTTGGACCGATAGTGGAATCCTGTTAGATTGCTTTTAAAAACAAGCATGATTTTTAAAGTCTTTGTACTTTTTTTTTGGGTCATATGGTTATTAGGTTTCCAATGTACGGTTCTTATAAGTAAAAAGTGAAGTGGTTTATAGGAGCTATGATTGTGGAGAGTTTTTAACGAAACTCGTCTTTGGGTTCTTAAATAAGAACTTTGGTGCTTACCTTGATGTTGGTGTGAAGTGACATATTTGTAAAGTTTTATTTTTTTTTTCTCGTGAATATATAATTATTATTGATGTTGAAAAAATAAATGAGATCTACAAAAGAAGGCTTTTATAAGAACTTTTGTTGTGAACTTTTAAAAAAGTTTCTAATTTGTTAAGTCGGCAACAAGGTTCTTATAAGAGCGTTCATTGGAGATGCTAAACTCGTTAATAATAAGGTCGGGATCACGTGAAAAGTACTTTTAAATGATTCATCACTTTTAATTAAGTGCCCTTCCACGGATTGTTGTTTAAAAAGGAATTGATCTGTTGTATCTTATCTTGGTGCATCTCATTTTAATGTTTGTTTCTTATCCGACAATTGATAATCACTTTTCATGCTTCTCATTGTATATGCAACTTTTGTGGGTGATACGTATAGTTGATATGGATATAAAATTTAAAAAGATATACAAAACATTCGATAAGAATCAAGATTCTTTCAAAGGAACATTTTCAATCTAAGGTTCTTATAAATAAGAACTGAGTTCTCGCCTTGAACTTGGTGTGAAATGCAATTTGATAGTTTTTTAAATCTTAAAATGTTCATTTGGTAAAAAAGTTGATTACTAGTGTCTCTAATGAGTCCCATGTAGAATATCCCTTCAAAGACATCAATGTAGCGTGGTATTTTTTAGCTCACTCGACAACCAATACTTAAAAATATAATAATTAGTGATGTTCTAAAATATTATTTAAAAAAAAATAATCCAAATATGATTGACATTAAAAAATCTAGAAGTGTATATCTTTGTATTCACTTGTGCATAGGATTGCTTTACACGGTTTTATTTATGTGGCCAATGGATATTTTTGTCGGTCATGGATACCATCCTAAAGTGCAGTCGGTCACCAACCTACTAGTCGATGGGCCTTCTAATCAGCCACTGACCGCGTTGACCGCTGGATGCCATTTGCCGCATTCACAATGAATAAATCTTCAATTAGCTTGTGTATTATAAACAAGAAATAAATAACAACTTCCTCATGTCAAATAAAAAAATGATAATAGATTCAATATTTTCTTCAATTATCGCGTTGTATGCCTTTACAATCTAGAACAACTTGGATATTTTGTATATGTCTAATTGTCTATCGAAGCTTGGCTAGTCCAGTGGTAAGGTAACATCCTGGAAGTCAGTGAATCGTATCCCTGACTACTCGGGTTTGAACCCAAGCGCAAGATAAGTGGTGATATCCAAATCATGGGTTTGCCACATAGTGATACCCTTAATTAGGTTGGGTCGTGGACGACAGATGTTAGTCGGGTGCCTGGATGGATCCCGAATACCGTGAAAACGTGTGTGTGTGTGTGTTAGCTTGCCGATGAAAATATGGATATGTCTATTTTTTACTATGATCGTGTCAAAATGATTTTGGTTTCTTTTAAATTACTTTTATTATGAAGTTAGGACGACTACCAAACTTTTAAGCGGCAAAATATATTATATGCATAATTTCAATTACCTTATTTGGAAGAAATTGTCCCAACTAACCAAAGTGGAGTGGTGGATTGACCTTCTAGCCATATTCTCTTCACTCTTGTCTAAATAGTCAATGGATCTGCTAAAATGTCCGTTTTTTAACTGACCTAGTTAAAAGACAAAAAAAAAAAGAACACATTAGTTATAGAAAAAAATTAAAATTTAATGGACTTGGGTCAGTAAAAAATTCTTTTTTTTCAAAGGGAAATCAATTAGAATCATTTTTTAATCTTTTTTTAGCTAGGTCCGTTAAAAGCGGCCATTTTCTAGCGGATCCATTGGCTATTTGGGTAAAAGTGAAGAGAATATGGCTAGGAGATCAAAATTCTTTAAAGTGTACATTTTAAGCCCGTGCCTATGTTGGTTACAAAATTTTTGTTTGAAGATACAAATTTAGGACTGGTCTGAAACAGATTTTTTTCTGGCGACCTCTAGGTATACTTCTGGTTACACACTACACTTAATATGACCTATTGTTAGGTCGGTCTAGCTATAGCCTTAACCCATAGATGCATTGGATTGGTTAGAAAAAAATACCTTCACTTGTTTAGTGTCACACACTTTTTGGGTACATCATAGATAATGTAAATGTAAGATAATATATTCTTTTTTGGTTACCAATTTTGGAAGTAATCTACAAATCTAAATTTTAGAGAAGAATCTAATTCTTTCATTGAGAAGCAAGGTAAGTATAGAAATTGAAACATGTAGTGAAAAGAAATAAATGTAATAAACCCCTCATCCTTCATTGCAATTCTCCTTTTCTTCGACAATTTTGGCATCAACCTCCTTAAATCGTTCAAAAAATTTACAAGTAAAAGGAAATGATGACACCTCTTTTGTTTATGATTTTAGCAATCGAGACAGGAATGATCATGATCCTCCTGTTTCACTCGCCTTTGAGGAATCTGGTCATGATGGGGTTGGACCGTTTGAAGCAAGGTAGAGGTCTCGTGACCTCAAGGACAGTTGCTGCAACATTATTTGTATTATTTGTATTTAATGTGTACGGTATCCTTAAAACTCAAAAGCGCATGAAGGAGGTTGGATCCACTAATCCAACGGATCAAGTTCTTATGGCTAATCAAGTTCTCGAGGCATCACTCATGGGTACATCATCTTATTTTCTAGTATATTTCAAGTTAGTTATCCTTATATTTTGTTTAAGTAACGAGATTTATCTTGTGTAGGTTTTTGTTTATTTCTCGGATTGATGATAGACAGAATTCATTACTATGTCAAAGAGTTGTGGTTGTTGAGAAAGAGCTTGAAAGCGGTTCATAACCAGATAGATAGTTCTAATCTGATTCCATCCATCAACAAAAACAAGAAAACTCACGAGAAGTGAGATATAGCCGAATTGAACCATTCTTCTTGTAAATAAAGCTTGAACTAAAAGACCAAAATTTGAGATTCATACCATGATTATCTGTAAATTAATCTCGAATTTATGTTTCATTATCCTTGTTTAATAAGACACATTTGTTTGAATTTAATTTATATAATTTGTATAAAAGTGATTCTATATTATCATAAATGGCATATATAAGTTTTTTTTTTAATGTCCATATGATAGTGTCTTATACATGCTGTATTTGTATCAATTTAAAATTTGTGATTTAACAAACCTTTGAAAAATGGAAATAACTAATTGACTTTTTGAGTTTGAGTTTGAATCATTGTAATTGAACTAACTATGATTTTAAAAAGTGCCAAACAAAATACATAAATAATCAAAACACTATTGGACAAATGTAAATGCAAAACAAGAACATCATATTTAGGTACCAAAGTCATATATCATTGAAAAATCAACCATTTAGTCATTTTACATCTTAGTTAAAAGTTTCAAATAAAATCAAAGTGATACATCTTCTGATTTTTTTAAAATTGTTTTAGAAATAAAGTCAGAAAGAATAAGATATAGCAAATCTATGTTTTTATGTATTATACATTCTTTCTACTTATATTTTTAATAACAAATATAATAATGGACAAAACTTATAACAATAAATGGAACTCCTTTGTATCCTTATCCATTTCACCTACTCATCCATACCATATTTTTCTTTTTGGTGTGTACCCTTTGACCTTTTGGTCAAAAGGGTATTTTCAGAACTTTAAATATGTAGATAAAGAACACCAAGTAAATTATCAATTTGGCTTCAAAGAAGATAAAAGTCAACTATTTGGTATTGATGATGACTTTATTGAAGAGTGTTTGCCTAATGTCTAGTAGATTGCCACAATTACCCCACTAATATACCTCAAAACCAACATCCAAGCCCAAAAAGACACACAAAGAACCAAGGCCACTTTGGGGACAAAATGGGAAAATCGCTTAACTCTAATCAATGTGGCCTAAAAATTGTAATCCTTTATTCCACATTCAATAGATTATTAGGCCATCCGCAGTGGACGGCATTTTGGCATCGGGTAGCAATCGGCTTGATGCTACCCGTCGGTTTAGAAGGTGAACACCGCCGCGGTGAGCAACGGGTTGGAGACAATCGGTTCTCCCAAACCGAAGTGATTTCGACCGTTGGCGATTCCAACGGCTATTTTTGTTTTTTTTTCTTTTTTTTTTTCAATTTAATTTCCTTATATATATATATATATATCATATACAACTTTCATATATTCCACAACTCTCAATCAAACACAACCTTCATCTCTTCCACTTTTCTCTCCAAAAAATGTCTTCATCGTCATCATCACGATCATCATCGGCATCATCCTCATCAATTCACCACCCGAATTACGATTACGACGCTGACGATTTGTTGGAGGCCACCCACTTGGCGGCGATAGCCGCCATGAACGAAGCGGTCAAACTAATTGTCGGTGACGAAGCAACTTCAAGTCGACAAACAAGGAGGACGCCAAAAAGTCGAAATCGTATAGTGGCACACGAGAAACTTGTTAACGACTACTTTTCAGATAATCCGGTGTATGACGATAACGATTTCGAACGGCGGTTTCGTATGACACGACGACTATTCCTTAAAATAGTTGAGGATCTTGAGAGGGAGTACGAATATTTTAGGTGGACTCACGATGCAAGAGGAGTTAAGGGGTTCTCTCCGCTTCAAAAATGTACGTCTGCGATCCGACAATTGGCGTACGGTACTGCTGCTGATGCCACGGACGAGTACTTGCAAATGTCCGAAACGACATCAAGGGAATGTTTTACTAATTTTTGTGAAGGTATTATACATCTTTATAGGGGAAGATATTTACGGAAGCCTACCGCAAATGATGTTCAGTTGTTGTTCGCATTGCATGAGCAACAACACGGCCTCCCCGGCATGCTTGGTAGCATAGATTGTATGCATTGGGATTGGAAAAATTGTCCCGTAGCATGGAGGGGTCAATACCATCGAGGTGATCATCAAGGACCGACAACTGTTTTAGAGGCGGTAGCATCGTACGATGGTTGGATTTGGCACGCATATTACGGAACCCCGGGTGCCGTAAACGACATAGTCGTTGTAAACCAATCACCAATATTCAACGATTTGTTCGAAGGCAAAGCACCCGATAGCTCGTTTTCAGTGAATGGCAGACAATACAAACACGGATACTATCTCGCGGACGGGATTTATCCGAAGTGGACGACTTTTGTCAAGGCGTATAGATATCCAACGGAACCCGAACGGATAGCGTTTACGGAGCGTCAAGAATCGGCTAGGAAGGATATCGAACGTGCATTCGCGATGCTTAAATCAAAATGGCACATTGTTAAGTATCCGGCACGGGCGTGGACAAAGAGCAAATTAAGGTATACAATGTACACGTGCATAATTTTGCACAACATGATTCGTGAAGACGAAGGCTTTGCAAATTATCCTTTTGATGAAAGTTGGGTTACAACTGATGATACCGAAGTAGATATATCCGAAGAAGAACGAGCGCAAAACGTCAACGAAGTCAAAAATAGTGATAAACACCTCCAACTACGAGCCGATTTAACGGAACACTATTGGGCATCCCGAAATTAATTTTTTAATTTTTATAATGTAATTTTAAATTTTTATTTCTAATATTAGAATTATTTTTATTAAAATTTTATAATGTAATTTTTAATTTTTATATAATATTAGAATTGTTTTAAATTAAAATGAATTTTGATGAAGTGGGTTGCAGTGGGTCGACAGTGGATGAAATGGGTAGTTTGGGGTAGTTTTGTGGAAAGCTGATGTGGCGCTGATGTGGCAGCTGAAACCAGTGGGTTGTAAAGGGTCGACAGTGGATGGCCTTAAAAAAAAAGTTAGAACATTTTTTCGTTTGAGATTTCAAATTTCTAGAAAGGTTACATTTAATTCTAACTGATTTTTATATTATATATTTCTCAATGTAATCTATATATATATATATATATATATATATATATATTAAAAGAAGGTTTTTGCTGATGTCATCAAAATGAAATTGAGTAATTTCATTGGTCAATTAAACAAATCTTATCAAATGATGATGTGATAATCTATTTCCATTTTTTTTTCCAAAAGTTACATACCTAAAATTTCTCATTAATTTATTAGTTTCCCTTTTATAATTTACATTTTGTATCCTTATATCTATTTGATTAAATTACTTATTACCCTTTAGTTTTCAATTTCCAATTTACATTCTTATCATATTAAGGTAAATAATGTATATGAATTGAAACCATTTAAGTTTTTTGTTTTTCTTTTTTATAAATTACACCCTTATAATCGTCTCGACGATACCTTCAAAATGAGTATAATATTGAATATTTTTTTAATTTATGTATATTAGTAAATATTAAGAATAGATATAAATTAAGTTGTTTACATTTTATTACAATTCTATCGTTGATATTCTTGAAATTTAAAGATTCCTATTTTTAATCTAAATTTTTTATAGATTATTTATAAATAATAAAAGTTTATTTTATTTAAAACGCTATTGTTGATGTTTTTGAATTTTAAAGATTTCATCCTTTTAATCTTACTAATTCTATAGATCATTAACCCTATAAATCAAAAACACTATATAATTTATTTCAGAATCCCTCCCGTTTTAGAATCATTCACGAAATCCAAATCTTTCAACAAAAGAATTTCGGATATTTTAACAACTATTAGATGATTAAAATATTTAATAATAAAGTAAGAGTAATTTTTTTTTCATTTAAATCATTGATTAATTAGAATTATTTTAATAAATAATAATTCTCTACTTACTTAATTTCAAAGAAAGCTTTGAATAAAAAATTGAAAGAAAAGTAATTTAAATGTTATATATATAATTTCCTAAATGGTTATGATTAAACTAAATCATTAATGTTTCTTTTATCAATTAACTAAGTCATATTTATATTGTTAATTGGATATTACGTTTGGTTTGTGGTGAATTATTTGTGAACTTTATAATGCAAATGTTAATTCTTATTAGAAACTAAAACAATATGTTTAAATCGTCCGTGTATTACACGGGCCATTAACTAGTTTATATTATGTATGTACTTTAAAAAAAATTATTTCAATATACTTATACAAATTTTGTAATATAACAACCTCAAAAAGGAATAAAAGATTAATTCTTCTCTCAACATACTTAATTTTAAATGTTACTTAAAAATAAAAGTTACCTTTGTTACTCTATCTTAAAAAACAATATATAAATTCATTAGAGAAAATAGATAACAAATCCATTTTTTCTTAATTTAGAAATTTTGTTGCATGTTCATTTTTTAATGTTTCTTCGGACATTAAGGGGCTGTTTGTTTTTTAAGAGGTGCTGAAGTCTGAAGTCTGATTTCACTTCTGAATTTTAGAGGGTGATGCTGAAATCTGAAATCTGAATCTGAAAGAGCGTTTGTTTTTTGTAAAACCGACGAACATCTGAAATCTAAAAAACAATTGTTTTTTTTTTTGTTTCCAAAACCAGAAATAGGTTAGATCACAATTCAAATTTTCCGTCATTGCAAATATGGGAAACAAGCATAATTAATTAATTACTATCATATTATCGACAATAGGACTGGGTATATGGGAAACTGGCAAATGTAATTAATTCTAATAGTAACATAATTAATCCTATTAAATGCATATTATCGATTCCAGTAAAAACCATAAAAAGTTATTTCCTTAATTTAAAGTTATTTCCTGAACAAAGAAATCACAGAGATCCATTCAAGAAAAAGCACAAACATTTTAAACACAAATGAGATAGATCGATAGAAGATTCATTCCAGAAACAACTCGCATCTATGAAGATTGATTCCACAAATCAGAGATATCTATGAAAAATGAATGCTGGAACAATCAGAATCAAGAATGTGGGTTTGATTAGAACTCGAATCTATCGAGCCACACAAAACAACATGGTCAAGCAAGGTCACAGGGAAGAAAAAATCGAAGAAAAACTTGAGGGGAAGGAAGATCGACGAACTGATATTCATCTGGGTCAAGATTTATTTGATGATCGATGAACTTGAGGAAGAATTGATATCGATGAACTGATAGCAAGGAAGAAGACGATCCAACAAAGCCTTGAATTATTTACAGGTTTTAAGCAACTAGGTTTTCACCATTTCGTTCAGAGCCTTTGTTTTCACCTTTTCTTTCAGACCCTTTTTAGACTTCAGAGCCTCTGAAGTTTTGATAAAAACAAACAGTCTGAAAGCCAGAATGTCTGACCGAATCAGACTTCAGACCCAATTAAGTGAAAATTTTAAAAAACAAACAGCCCCTAAGTTAAGAATATACATAGATGTAAGAACTCCCTTTGATGGTAATTCTTACCTTCTATTGAAGACAATCTTAGAAATTTGTAACAGATCCATCAAAATAGAAAACTCAGAAGAAAAAATAAAATTTTCTCCAACAACTTTTTCGTTTTATAAATTCTAATATTAGTTACATTATTAAAATAATTCAATAAATCTATAAAATATTTTCTTTTCGTTAACATCTAATTTTAATAATTCTCATTGATAGGGAGAATAGTAAAATCATTTCCCTTTTATAATTATTATTTTTAAAAATTTCTTAAATTTAAACAACTTCTTTTACTTTTTCCTCTATTTTAATAAAAGACTTTGTAAAACCTTTTAAACAAAAAACCTCAAATTTTATTTTGATAAAATCAGCAAAAAAAGAAGGCCGTTGACTATTTTGAGTTGTTCAATTTAAAATAATAAAAAATTCTGAAAATTTAAAATAGGCCAAGAGGAAAAGTCAAAATCATTGACCTCCTCAATTACGTTGTACCTAATTCCAATTTGGCAATTTCTTCTTATTTGGCTTCAAATTACCAAACAATTCTAGATGAGAAAATTGGTTGACCTGCCAAAGAATTTGACCTTTTGGGTCGTTAAAAATAAAGTCAATAGTTTGTTAGAACACAAAAATAAGTAAATAAAACAATACAATGAATCCTAAGTAGATATTCTAAAATTAAGATAAAAACTTTTGTTATCTGATTAGCAGTGTATTTACGTTAATTTTAAGGATTCTGTAAATCGATCAAAACTTCTAATCTGATTCAACTATTTAGGTTTTGGGTAAATCGGATTAGGTCACCGCTTTTCAGTTTATATTATCAAAGTAAATTTAAAATGAGAACGTTATGAAATTCGATTGTTTCCGTTGATATCCCATCAAGAACTCCAATAAAAATAATCTATATACTTCTTTCGGTACTTGTTAATAGATATTCAGTTGTTGCTTTTGTTGCAAAAATGATTTTCATATGTCATAATTTGATAAACAAAAATTTGTTTCTACGTTAGAAAAACTAGTAAACTTAAAGCCCAAACTCATATTCCCGAACTTGAATTCGGATAGTTCAGATAATCCAATCAAGTTGTTTCAGTATCTAAACCTGAATTAAATGCGTCAAGATAACTTGAATATGTCCATTGAAGAGTTTAGATGACTTTAAATCACCGAACTTTTAAAAAGACGCGGGAATCACGAGATGTAATAAAACAGTATCAACGAAAACGAAAAGATTTAAACGCATAATAAACGAAACGAGTCTTTTATTTCTAAGAAATCATAATTATCTACACGATCAAAATCAAGAAATCTAGATACAACATTCGAATTCTCAAAAACCTCAAAATCTTCATCCCTAACTAATCTTTCAACCTCTTGTTCTTGTTCAACATTCAAATTCGAAAAACTAAACGAATCCATCCGACCGAACCCGCCATCGTAAACCTCGGTCTCGATAACTGGATTACCTCTAACCGTAATCCAATCATCGTCGTCATCCCAGTTCGGAACACTCGACGAAGTCCCGTCAACCAATCGGCCCACCCTCTCCGCCGCCGACTCACTAGAAAACCCGGTCGCCCGCGGTGGCGAAGATTCCGGCACCGAAAAAGATTCCCAAAACCCGTGATCCAAAACGCTCGTAGGAGACTTTCCCGTCTCGGGATCCGAATTCAAATCACTCACAAATGGGTGTTGAATTAGTTCCTTAATTGTCCATCTCTTTTCCACATCCAAATTCAAACACTTGGCCAAGAAGTCTCTCCCGGCCTCCGGCAGCCACCCCGGAAATTCCGGCAACTCGCCGGAATATCCAATCTTATACAAACCCGAAACCGCGTCGGTCAATTCCGGCCACGGGTTCGACCCGGTCGCCATTTCGATCACCGAACACCCGAGCGCCCAAACGTCCGCCGGAAACCCCTGATCCTCCCCCCGCGCCACCTCCGGCGCCATGAAAGCCGGTGTACCGGAAAATCCAGTCGCCGGAGAATCTTTTCCGGCGAATTCCACTGATTTCGCGCACCCGAAATCCGCAATCTTGACACCCTCTTCGCAGACCAACAAATTCGAGCACTTAATATCGCAATGCACGATTCCATTCGAGTGAATATGATCCAACCCGAGTAGGACTTGGTGGGTGTACGATCGGATTCGGGTTTGATCGAGCTTTCCTCCATGCTTCTTGATCTCGTCGGAGATGGTGCCGCCGGCGGCGAGCTCCATTAACAGATTGCAAGTGTTTTCTTGATGATTGATGTTGAAACCCATGTATTTGATTATGTGTTTTGAGGTTAATTTGGAGAGAAATTGTTGTTCTTTTTGTAAGAAAGCAGAGGTGGAAAGATGGGTGGATTTGACGGCGAAGAGATCGCCGGCGGCGGTGGTGGCGAGGTGGACGGCGGCGGAGGAGCCACGGCCGATGATGGGGCCTCGTTTCCATTCCATTGGTGGGTTTGAAAAGGGAGAGGATTTTTTGAAGGGGGTGGAAGGTGTGATTTGATGACATATGAACATAGAAGAGATGATATATATACACACGTATAGAATATAAATAATATAATATATAATATATAACATGATAGACATGGGATCAAGATTTTATACTTTAAATTTTACAGCAATATACTATAAAAGTAAGGCTTTGTTTGGCAAGCATAAGCTAGCTTATAAGCTAGTCCATCCAAACATGTACCAGGAAGCTAGCTTATAAGGTAGCTTTTTGAAACGCTACTTTGAGTAGCTTATGAGGAGCTTATTGTAGTTTTTTCCAATTATACCCTTATTAATATTAATTATTAAATTCAAATATACCCTTTTTGGTCATTTTACATACTTATAAGCTAGTTTTTGCCAAACATAATTTATTCAACAGCTAGCTTATCAGCTACTAGCAAACTTATCAATCAACAGCTAGCTTATCAGCTATCCGCTAGCTTATCAGCTACCAGCTAGCTTATAAGCTACGCTTGCCAAACATAGCCTAAAAAGTCCTGAACATTTACAACAAAGTGTTTTGCTGTCAAGTTTCAAGTGTAAAATCTTAGTCTTATGAAAATAGTTTGGTCTCACGTGATCGCAATTCATATATAATATGAATATTTCTTTTTTTAGAACAAATTTAGATTAGGCGAGACCATATTGTTTTTTGTTTTGTTTTTTTTGAAAGGGTATCCGAGACTTTGCCCTAACTAATCCCGACAAAGTTCATCGATAGTTAAAGTATGTTGTCTTGAGTTAATCTCCAGTGGCCACAAAAGACCGTATTATTTTCATGAGGTCCAATAAGACCATCTAAGTAACACTACATACTTACGGTACTACATAGTAACTGAAAAATCTTCACAATATTTTTGCTAGGACGAGTCAGTAATTTTTATAATTTTACAATGTTTTAGTGTACAGCTTACGTGTCTTATGAAACCAAATGACTTTCACATGAACATTCCCAATTGAGAACCAAAAAAAAAGGTTACAAACATGTGAAAATTGATATAAAAACAGTTTTTACATAAATTTTTTTAATTAAAAGCCACAATTTAAGGTGTTTTTCACGTTTGTTTACGTTTATTCTGTACTTATTATTATTTTCATTTAGTGAAATGGAAAATATATCATATCATGTAAAACATTATCTTCAATCTTATTGTTTAACAAACAAAAATCGTGTAAAAAATACTCATGTATCACATACAATCTCAAAGTTCTTCTTTTTTTATAATTCAACGATTTTCATAATTCAATTATATATATAATCACATGATACAACGAGGTTAGATTTTCATACAGTTGTTGAAGTTTTTAAATTTCTAGTTATATATATATATATTATATTTTATATGTATAGAATCACATGATACAACGAGGTTAGATTTTCATACAGTTGTTAGAAGTGTTTTAATTTTAGTTTATAAAAACAAATCTTAAACGAGGAATTATTCTTGGTGTTTTAAAAAAGGGGGAAATGAATATGGGTGAGTTGTGATTGAGCCACGTGGCGTAAGCTGGAGTGTGCCAGCTCCGGCCGACGGTGGTTTGATTTAGCTTGTGAAAAAAGACATTTTCCATTCACATGAAAAAATACCACGTGACCCCACGTGCCAGAGAAACGCGTATTTTCTGTGGGAAATTTGGGGGAAAATTGCGGCGGTAACATACATACACTACACCCTATGATGGAACACAATGGAAATTACATTTACCTTTTGGTTAAATTGCATACAATTTTTGGATAGGAAGAGTTGCTAAGTTAGCTGATGATTGATAAGCTAGCTTATGAAGAAATTATGTTTGCACAATTATTTCGTTAAGAACTGGTGTTGAGGTGATCATGACCAATCATTTCGTTAAGAATTGAATGGGTCCATTAAATTTAGATGACTCTTGAAAAATGATCAACTTGGAGTTGAAAATGGAACTAGGTCATCGAAAAATGACACAGGTTTGTTAAATTTAGTTGACTCGCGAAAAAAATACTCATGATCTGACCTTTGAGAAATCATCTTATTTTTTGTCTTTTAGTTGAAGCAGCTAAATTTAGCAAACTCGGGTATTTTTTTAACAAAATAGTTGGTCATAAAGTGCAAAATGGGAAAGTTTGGCTTTGAGGCAAACACCATAATTTTAATTGGCGAATAGCAGTAATTTCCCTTTTTAACGGAAAAATGGAAGAAAGGCAAAAGACTTCAACAAAAAAATATAGATATAGATATAGGGCCAGTTCAAAAGAGAACCTTAAAAAAATGGGAAATCGATGAGGTGTAGCCTTTTTATCTATCTGGACCACATGCATGTGTGTATAAACGTAATTTATAATATGTACACATAGGTGCATAACAGTATAACACATGTGTATAAAAGCTAAAAGAACAACTTAATTTGTTGTTATACACAAGTGTATATGGTCCATATGAAAAGCTACGAATGTGTTATTTGATCAATTTTTTTTTTTTTTGAGGTTTTTCTTTAAACCTAACCATATGCCTACTTTTTTTTTTAATTCTTACGGTATAAATTAAGGGTGTTGCAATCAATATCCCGTCCTACCACTTTCTTACTCACATTATTTCATAATTTTCTACTTTGCATCTTAACTATTCACTCACATGCATCTATCCACACCTCCTTATAGGAGCTATGGATAAAAACAACTTATAAATTTATTTGAATTTAAAATAAAAAGAATGCAAATATTATTGCTCTATATACATATTTTTTTATAAGAGAATCAATCAATTCATATATAAAAATTGCATAGTGTAAGTATAATAATTGAAGTTGTAAAAAGAAAATTAGTATTGAAGATGCATGTAACCCATCCTAGATTTTATTCTAGAAACCACGTAATTATATAACCATACGTCAGTTTTAATTATATAAAATTATTGTAAAATGAGTTGGGTGTAATAAAACACGTTAAAAAAATGTTTTAGAGCATTTTAAATTATTTTTTCAGTTTTTCTAAAATAAATAATTAAAATAATATTTTTAGAAAAACAGATTAGGCATAAAAAATTTAGAATCCAGGTTAGGCACTATAAACCCTAAGTCTTATCCACTCCACCACAATGTTAATACTTTCCTTTCATGGTAAGTATTTTTTGAGAATTTTCAAAATTTAAAGATTTTATTCTCAATTTATGACTTTCGTTTAAAATCTTTATTTTTCTATTTTCAGCAGAAGATTCCCCTTAAAACTTCATTTTATTTGAAGAATCATATTGTTATTTTGATAATATAATTTAGTAACAACATTTAATACAATAAGTATTTATAAAATCTAATACAAAAGTCTAGAAAATATTGCCTAATCAACTCAATCCACTAGAATCCATCCCTTTCCACTAAAAATCTATTCATATCCTCATTTTTATATTTCTAACAAACTTTAAAAGATTAAATTGTTATCCAACAATGTGAACACCGAAAATAAATAAATATCTTTCCCATTTGATCACTTTAATAGTTTGACCAAAAAATACACCCCAACACTTAATTATATCAATTTTAAAGATATATTTAAAAAAAAAAGAACTTAGAGTTGACTTCTCGAAGGTCTTTGGGAAGGTTAATGGTAATGGGTCAACAAAAACGTTGAAATGAACCCAATGAGAAGTATCCAAATCAACCACAAGAAAATTCTTATAAATGGTCAAACAATTTACAATCATCTTATTTTTCTTTATGAATTATAGTAAGTAATTTAAACTAAATGCACGTAAAACAGATATATTTACGGTACATATGTAAATCTCGGTTTCATTTTATAATTACATTACAAAAGTAAAAACGAAAAACCTAAAATCAGTGTAATATAAATAAACACGGAAGATATCTTGAAACATGTAGTTATAAGTATATTACCACAAAAAAACCCTGTGAAATACACCACCCTAGTTCACGAAATCCATGTAGTATCGCAACGTATTTAAGCTAAATAGTATTACGTGTAGTAGTTTCTCAATCAATACGTAAAATGTGATAGACCTGATAACGTTAATAATTCACACGTCAATGTGTAAAATGAGTTATTGTCATGTTTTATCACCTTTATTTATTGATTTGTCAATTGTCTCCGGTATTAACTACGCCATATTTTAAAATGTGAACACTTGGGGGGTTCATAGTGCCCTAACCGTGTTCGAGTCTTCCCATGTGCATGCCTGGGGACATTTAAGTGGGCCATGTTTAGCCTCCAAAATTGCCGGGGATTAGTCGGGCTTTGGTCCGGACACCCTTAAAAAAACTACGTCATATTTTCAGTATCGATCAAAGAAATGTAACAAGTAAAACAATACAACTGTTAACACGTTATGGTATTACGTTGTGTAGAGAGGAGTTGTTATCCACTTGCTATTTTTGAAACATTTGGTTGTGTCGATCATCCGAGCAGATCTAGGAATTAATGAATATTCTCATGAACCAGTAGAAGAAAGGAAAACATGTCGGAAAGAAGCTCACTCTAAAATCGGCGTAACTTTTAATTTGTAAGGAGTTTTGAAGCCCGTAGAACATGCAAGATAATCTCATGGACAGGCTAAAGTGCTTATCGTCATGCCAAAACTGATATGACCCAAAATACTAATCTAGAGTCCCTTATCAACTTTTTTTGAGGGCATTTTTAGTTATAATAATCAGATCATGTGAAATTAACATATCTCGTGCATCTATCCAGGCAATAATCACGTAGAGGCATTCACTACTTTTTTTGTTGTTGATAAATATAGTTATTCTTGACCGCCTATCATAATAAGAATAATCGATAAAAATACTGATTTTTGCAAGCATGAAACATTGAATAATATTATCATGTTCTATCAAAATTCATATGATTATAATAAAATTGATTTTATACCATGCCTAAAATAAATAAGCGTTCTAATAGAGTGTTTTATACGACCAAACGAATATCGCCATATCTAAAAACATTACAAAAAGTTCATAGGACCACTCTAGATGTCATAACAAGTTTTTTAGATCATTTTTTTAATTAAGCAACCTATTAACTACTTTATAATATTATATACAACGAACACACGCACGCACACCTTCCCGGTGGTATCTGACATCCACGGGCAACCTACTAATCCGCCGTTGTCCCGGCCTAGCTTACACTGGACTTAGAGCCCAATCACAATCTTTGACTGGGCTGGAGGGAGCCTAGTCTATGACTGAACCAACCCAAAGGATTGGGTACTCCTCATGCCCTCAAATTGACTCCCCTTAGGATCGAACCCAGATAGACTGGAATCTCATCCACAACCCCCTTAGAATGTCACCGTCCTTATTATGACCGACTGAGCTAGACATGATTTGTTATCGTAACACTTTATATATCATATTTTTTGGAGGTTTTATAAAATATCCTATTAAGACAACGATTTTAAACTTATTTCTATTCTAGTGATATTAACATTGTGTTTATGAATTTGGTTAATTTCATTACGCGTTGCTAGATAATAAATCTTCAAATATCTAATCATTAATTTGCAAAGAAATCCAGCCTTAAAATTCTCACACTTTTTGCACACACTCATCACCAACTTTACAACACCATTCTTTTTTTACTTTATAAAGTGAATATAGATATGATCCATCCATCACACATCCATCATACTGAATGCCACCCTTTTAGCTTTTGAATTTGAAATCAAAGCCTTCATTTATTATTATTACTTTTTTTCAAATAAATGATCTTAAATTCATATACGTTCTTGAATGTGGTTATATAAATAGGACAAATAAATGAACGAAAAAGCCAACACAAAAAAGCAAAGGAGAATTTTGAAAGAAAAATAAAAGAAATGGAGAAATAGATGATAAAATGATATTTTTTTTAGTGTAATTGGTTTCTATCTAATTTTTATATACTTTCTCGATTTTCGATTTAAATTTTGTATTATCTTAGGTTTTCGATTTAACATTAGGACGAGATACACTGGATAAATTTTCTTTTAAGTTGCTAGTCATGGTGGCTATTTGATTAAAAATGATCAACGGTTTAAAAGTAATTTTCACATTTCTCACCAAAGATAGCACTTCTCATACGATCTCATACATGCATACATACATACATACATATATAGAGTTAGGTTCACATGAGACCAAACTATTTTCGTAAAACCGGTGAAACCAAGACTCTACACAACTTCACAGCAAAACACCATGACGGTAATTTTTTTTAAACATTCATAATGAAAAACACTGACAAGGTAAAAAATCCAAAACAATGTAAAAAAACAAACCTTCACAAAAAAATACTATGAAGGTAAAAAAATATATCTAAATCTCCACATTGAAAATGTTGTGAAGGTAAAAAAAAAATCCGAACATTCACAGAGAAAAACACCGTGAACGTAATATTTACAGTGTTTTCAGTATGAACGTTCGATTTTTTACCTTTAGAGTGTTTAGCTGTGAACTTTCATGTGTAAAGTATTAGTATCACAAAAACAACTTGGTTTCACGTGAACGTGACCCTACATATATAGATACATTAATATAGAGGAAAGTTCATATCTGAACTCAATTTTGGTTGTGAACACGAGGATGAATCTTAACCACTCATCCGGTCAATAAAGGCGGCTTTGACCGGGTCTATCGTTTAATAATCTCCATCCTCCCATGAATCGCGTCAATCCTCCGTGATTGCGTCCACCGTAAATGAAGATGTGTGACTGAGATTCGTCTTCACGTTCACAATCAAAATTGAGTTAACATTTGAACCTGAAACTACATATATATATATATAGTTATATATAATGTGATGACTGCACAACAATGCTCACTTTGGTACACTCCATCTACTAGCAATACAGTTGGACATGATTCCATGATCTTTGTTGATTCTTTATTGATTTAATTTCCAAAATATTAATTAATTATTATATGATATCTGAAAATCCAAGGATCTAAATAAAAATGCCATCTTAAAGACAACTCACGACTCATTAATTAAGATATAATACTGAAAGTGCTAGGCTGCAGGCTTAGTTAGTTACATTGTTCTTCTGATCATAGAAAGCTGCATATATGAAAAACTTTAAACATATCGAACCCAAACTTAGTTAATTTTGAAGTAATTAAAGTATTAAAACCCCCACCAATGTGGATATTGTTGTCATTTTTAGAAATATATATTCGGGTTTCGCTATCGTAAATATAATTAATAAATTATAAAAGTACTTCGGATAAGAATCTTGGATTGTGTAGAATTTTTTTCTTTTATGTAAGTGATATTTCGACCTTGGTCATGCCTTGGGTTACACGGATTTCATTCGATGATAAATCCAAATTCAAACTTTGTTTTTTAGGTACAAAAAAGATGTAAGGAAAATTTCCCACATAGATATTTGTTAAGCGTGTATGTGAAAACAAGAACAAAAACTCTATTTAAGTATACGGACTGTAGTAATAGATATAAGATTGTTGTCTAGTGAAACACTTTTAACGTAAACTAAAGGCCAAAGTCGTTCAATGTGTTTCTATAAAAGACATTCCATCTTTTTGGGAGATTTTTAAAGTTTTTTAGTTGATTTTAGGGCTTTTTCATTGGTTTTTTTAACTTTGAGGGACTTTTTTGATTTTCCAGTATTTTTTTTTGTGAAGGTAGACATGGGATATTAGTATTACTCTTAACATCTTAAGTTAAAAAATTGTCTTGAACCTAAACAAAAGATAAAAAAAATAAAAATTTAATGGGGGTCCGTCTACCCACTTTTTACACACTAGACCCGCTCATGATTTATTAGTTATTTACGGATCCACCTAATAGCAAAAGTTATAAAAGTTCTATTTATCTTTTTAAACCTCAATTCTCTTATTTACTCCAACCTTCTATCTTTACTGTCGTTAATTTTTTTTGGAAAGGTTGTCGTTATGCCGCCAACTTTCTTTCAAAATCTCGCTCAATGCTCTAAACCTCACTCATTGCTTTTAGTATTCTAATTATCAACAATTTAGGTGTTTTTGTTGTTATTTCAATAGTTAAGATTGCTCTTTTACTTTTTAATGTTTGTTAATTTTGCAAAAGTATGTAATTTTTTTTATCGTTAATGGTGTCTTAACAAGAGTTACCCAATAACCCAAAAACAATTCACCTGAAAACATTTTATCCAAAGTTCGAATGGGTTATTCCATATTGGATTTTTTAGCAACCTTAGTTAATGTAATTCAATCTCATGACTTCCTAGATCACCAATCCTATTGACATTAATGACTCGCTTACTAATTAGTTAATTTAATGAAGAGTGAATTACATATTTGGTCTTTGTGATTTAGTGGTTTTAATATTAGGGTTAATTTCATATATACCCTTATTAAAGTTAAAAATATCATATTTATCCAACCAAATCAACTAATATCATATATACCCTTCTTAACATATCAAAATATCATATGTACCCAAATAACATTTTTTATCAACTTTTAATTATTTTTAATCACATTTAATATTATTGACTTATAAATTTTAATGAATGGTCATTTTTACCCCTATTTAAATATGTTTTTTTAATTAAAAAAGTCAAAAACAAATGTTGCCAACAATATACATACATATCATCTAGGACTTCAAAATACCCATCACCTCCAACAACCATTTGTCACCGACGGCCACCAATAACCGCCGTCCACCATCATCAACTACCCACTAATGCTAAATACCACCACCATCCACCATTAAAAACATGGAAATGAGTCACCACCACAACTATCATCCTTCACTTCTAACCGTTGTCGTCTACCGCCCATCACCACCCACCGCCCACCGCCACTTCCACCACTATCACCAACAAGATTCAAACACAAAAACTTATCCAAACCACACACATGAATATGAATCATATAGATCTGCAACACATCCAAAACATAAATCCTAAAATCAAATTCAAACCCAAAACCTTCAAATAGTCATTCAAAACTTGAAATCCTAAAATCTTTAACCAAACCTCGTATTTATATAAACAAAGGGCAATATTACATGTAAACACAACAAATTCTTAAATATATTATTGTTTTATTCTTACACACAAAGTAAAAGTTGAAAAAGCCAATAATCTATACAAAAACTAAAAACCCAAAATCAAAAAACATTTGAAACCTTTGAATCACAATCTTTTAGTCGGAACCTTCCTACACGAATTTGAAATCTCGAAAACTATTGCACCCAGATCTGAATTTTTCAAATCGAAACCTTTGCATTGAAACCCAATATGAGACAACACGACTTCTTTTTCCGGAAAAAACCTCGAAATAGATGTGAAATCTTTGTTCGTGAAGAAGACGGAGATGGTTAGCTTCACCGGAATATGATGCGACGGATTATGTTCGTTGGAGACGGAGATGATTGACTTCGATTATGTTCGTTCGTCGAAGAAATAGTGCAGGTAGAGGTGGTGAAGAGATGGCAATCGAAAAAATACTTCCGCCGGAGAAGCACAGGAGATGGCGTCGGGAAAGAGGCGGAATGGTGGTGGTTCATCTAAGTTGCAGTGAAGAAGAAGGGTGGTAGCGGCTAAGGAAGATTAGGTTTAATCATATATTATTTTATATTTTATAATATTTTTAGACTAGAGTTTAAAAGGGCATATTAGTCATTTGATCATTTTTTATTGTTAAAAATGATTTAAAACTAATAAAAATTACTATTTGGGTAAATATGATATTTTGATGGTTTAAAAAGGGCATATATGATATTTTTGACTTTAATAAGGGTATACATGAAATTAACCCTTAATATTATGGGACCTTAAAATAAAATAGAGTAAATTACGGATTTGGTCCCTGTGGTTTGGAGGTTTTTATGGATTTGGTCCCTAAACTTTAATAATTACGGATTTGGTCCCTATGGTTTGCAAATTCTATTGGATTTGGTCCTTGTGGTTTGCAAATTTTATTGGATTTGGTCCTTATGGTTTGCAAATTCTATTGGTTTTAGTCGTTGCCTATTTGCACTACCAGGGACCAAATCCAAAAGAAATTGCAAACCACAGGGACCAAATCCATAATTATTGAAGTTTAGGGACCAAATCCATAAAAACCCCTAAACCACAGGGACCAAATCCGTAATTTACTCAATAAAATATAGGGGTGAGCAAAAACCGGACCGAAAACCGAAAAACCGAAAAAAAACCGAAAAACCGAAACCGAAAAAACCGAAAACCGAAAAAAACCGAAAAACCGAACCGAAACCGAAAACCGAAAAACCAAATGGTTCGGTTTCGGTTTTGGCTCCAAAACCGAACCGAAAAAACCGAACCGAACCGAAAATATTATATATTTAAAATTTAATATTATATATAATATATTTACATATATATTTTAGAATTTTATATTTTATATATATATATATAATTAGATATATTGTCGATTAATCGATTTTATTCTTAATCTTTCACAAAACTAGCAATTCTAACACCTCTTATGTACTCTTTAATTTTCAATTTCATATACTTCTAAATTTTGAACTATTAGGCTTCAAGTCTCAAGCTTGTATGTTTCTATCTTATCTTCAATAAATTGGTTTTTAAGAATGCAAACATATTTTTTGAACAACTTAAAGGAAAATTGTCAAGTTGAAAAATGGAAGAAATATAGAGTTATAGACCGAAAAACCGGGGAAAAAACCGAAAAAAACAGAAAAACGAAAAAAAAATCTGAAAACCGAAAAAAAAAAACACCGAAAACCGAACCG
The DNA here is from genome assembly GCA_030169165.1 of Centaurea solstitialis. NCBI lineage: Eukaryota > Viridiplantae > Streptophyta > Magnoliopsida > Asterales > Asteraceae > Centaurea > Centaurea solstitialis. Next base: position 24,008,240 of record CM058043.1, on the reverse strand, counting down.
AAAAAACCGAAAACCGAAAAAAAAACCGAAAAAACCAAAAACCGAAAACCAAACCGAAAAAACCGAAAACCGAACAACGCTCGGTTTTCGGTTCGGTTTTTGCCAAAAACCGAACCGAACCGAACCGTGCTCACCCCTAATAAAATAATTACGGACTAGGTCTTTGTGGTATTCATTTTATAACGAAACGGGTCTCTAAGACTCACGTCGTCCATTTTTGACGTGTAACACCCTAAAAATCGGGGCGAACAAAAACTTTCATTTAATAGAAAGATGGTATACACATGTAACGCCATGGCGTGAGCTCTTCCCAAAATGGGGTATAAGTGAATGAATAATTACAACGTTTGTAATCGAATGAGTAAATTCAATAACCAAACTAGTCTAATTCCGACTAGAAAAAGACTACAAAAGGGTTATCGTCTTCATAAGTCTCGCGGCCTAAAGGACCGGTCTCTCATCTTCCCCCCATGCTCACTCAAGCCCGAAGCCTACTTGGGAGCGGCGTCCCTAGTACCTGAGAGACACATCGACACCAAGCAAGTGTTAGGCTAAAGGAGCCTAGTGAGTTGTACAAATAATATCATACGCGTAAGATGTATATAACATGTGAGACATACATGATCATATTAGCAATGCAATTGACATATTAAACCGGTTTATTATTATCTTCGGAAACAATGGGAGCGACCCATTTCCCCCAACCAGTACGCCATCATTCGTTACTTCCGAACACCTCGATGCCATATCAATCATGACACCATCAGAGGCCCGCGCACCAAGGAGCAACCCGAGGGCCGGCGACATAGGGGCATTCCTATTTCAGAACCTCCCAAGACTGTTCGGTGAGGAAATACTGCGTTGGTTCGTCCATATTATTTAGTTACAAACAACCCCGATGTCATATCTATCATGACACCATCAGAGGCATATACGTACTGTCTCAAAAGACTCATACATTTGTTTCCACCTATCATAGGCATACATCGAGGGTCTCAAGCCCTTTACTCGTTTCATACGTGCCAATATACACGGGTATCAAATCCCATTCACATAGTTCCATAGTGCGCATAATTCCATACATTTCGCATAAATACAGTTCATGAGTAATTTCCTTGAACTAGACACAATAAGCATTTCATACTAGAATCATGTTCATCCACAAAATCAAGCAAGGAAAGTAAAATCATCAAGATGATGTGCTCTCAGTTTTAACAAAATAGTTTTAACAACTCACCTTAGGGTTTTGTGATAAAACCCCCAATTTCCGAGATTAGGTCAAATAACAAGCACAAACCTAAAATCAAGTAAATCGAACCCTAAGTTAGTTCATAACCCTCATTATACGTATAGATCCGACCTACAAAGGTTTATTTGAAGCTTACCGAGTGAGATCCAAGCTAGAACCCTAAGTCTCGAGCTTCCCTCTTTTCGAGCAACAATGGTGGAGAAGGGATGAGTGGAGAAGATGAAGTGGGTGAAATGTGGTTTCCACCCGAGCTAGCTCCAAGTATGGATTGACCTCAAGATCTTGTAGGGTTTTGGATTTGGAGTAGGTAGAGAGAAAATTCAGGAGAAATGGGTGAGAAATGAAGGAGTGGTGGCCAAATGAAGTTAAGAAGGGTTAAAACCCGTTTTTCTGCATTGTGCAGACACCTAGCGATCGCTAGGTGTCATGGCTAGCGATCGCTAGCTTCGTTCACTTCACGATCGAGAGTGCGTTCGCGAGCTCAAACAACAGGTTTGGTTTCCTTGGCTAGCGATCGCTAGGGTGCTAGCTAGCGATCGCTAGCACCTGTGCGTTTTGGGTTCGATTTTGTTTCGGCCATAACTTCTTCGTTATAGCTCCGTTTTCGATTCCGAAAGAACCGTTGGACTCGTAGTTGGATTTCCTAACATGTTAGACCATAAAATGCATGACTTGATCTAAGATTCTAAATTCCATATTTTATCAAAGAGTCGATATTACACCGAAATAACGGGTGTTACATGACGATTTAGACCCATCATATGCATGACACATGATGTGTAATTTCAACATTTCATATTTAGGGACCAAATTTGTACTTTACTGTTTCTTTTATTATTTAAACCCTTAAAATCAAGTGCACCACCATCACAAACATTTAAATATGAGAAATTATATTTCGTTCTACCTTTTTAACTTACTCATCCTCCTAGTCACTTTATTATTTGACAAGTGTTAAAATTTAAAAATGATATAAAGAAAGATTATGAATGCATTACACATGTCAACTAATAAAGTGAGTAAAATGATGGATAAGTTAAAAATATAAAGGGAAATATAATTTCTCTATTAATATATAAGATTAAGGGATACCAAATCCAAAACAAATTACTCCAAAGGCAAGCAATACCAAAACCCTATTTTGATTAAGTTTATAAGAAATTTAGGAAACATAATACAATTTGGTCCAATGTTTTGACTTCCAAGATCCCAATTCCCCGCCCCCATCTTAAGCGTTAACGTTAATTTGTTGGCCCAAAATGCAAGTTAGTTACTAGATGTTATTCTTATAATTATATATACTTTTACCAAAAATAGAAATATATAAATTTTGTGTTTAAATCCCATTAATTACTATTAGGGGCTGTTTGGCAGTTGTTGGGTGATCTAGTGCCGAATGATTAAGTGGCCAAAATGATTAAAAGGCTTTTATGACATAGTGCAAAATGAAATATGATTGTCCGGTAATTGTTGAGAATAAAATTTGGCCCCTGAAAGGTTAAGAGACACCCAAGATGCAAAATCATTAAGATGATTTTGGAACCATTAATAGACAAGTATTTGAAGTATTTTTGGTAAACTTCAAAACACAAAAATAGAGAGGTACACCATGATTTATCTCGACGACATGCACATATGTATAAAAGTATTTGAAATATTTTTGGTTTTATGCACATGTGCATACGAAACAAATTACTACCATGCACATGTGTAATCGTCAAAATGAATGATTACCAGGGCGTTTATCAGTTTTTCATACTTTTACGATATTTCCTTTCAATTTTGAATTTAGGGGCAGTTTACTTGGTGTTGACCAAGTCAGCATTGCTGACTGAGATCTGACAGGGGGTCTGACCGATATCTGATTGAGCTCGAACCAAAATGTTGCACCCGAGTCAAATTTGTTTATTCCATGTTTGCCCCTTCTTTTTCCCCCGTCTTTCTTTTAACGTCCAACTACAAAAAACAAGTTAAAATAGCACTAACAAAAAACATGTGGTAAAAACTTTTACCCAAGCAACATTTACCTGATACAACACTTACCTGAATTTGTATTCTTATCTGGATCAACACTTATCCGATAAAAGTTAGTAAACAACCCCTTAGAGCATCTCCAACAGCTTCTCCAAAATGGAGAAAAAGGGAGAATTTGAAGATTTTAGACAAAAATGTGCTCCAACAGCTTCTCCATATCTATCCCCATTTTGGAGAAAGTAAGAGAGAGAAGGGTTTTTTCTCCAAATATGAAGATAACCCCAAAAATGATTACCATTTGAATAAACCAATAGGATACCATAAAAATAAGAAATTAGAGAAAGAAATAATATTTTAATAGAAAAGTGGAATATTTTAATATTATATTTGATATAGAAATCTTCAAAATAGAGAAGCTGTTCGAGATGGATGCAATATTTTTTTGGAGATTTTAGCTTTTGATTCTCCATTTTAGAGAAATTTTGGGAAAGCTCTTGGAGATGCTCTTAGTCGGCAAAAGATGGAAATGGCTTAAAGGAAAAAATAGGAACAAATTACTTGTAACCTAATTCAACATCTATTTAATATTTTATTATTGATTAAAAAATTAATCACATTGCTTTCTAGATAGTAAATATATATCCCACAACCAATATCAAAATATGTAATCGTGGTATTCATGCATTTATGACACTCGCCACCTTTGCTTCACTTTGTAACTTATACCCGTTAAATTTCTATATATAAATAAATACATATGTATATAATTATGTATATTAAGTTTCAAGGTAACGACTAACGAGTAGAATACAGCGTAATTCACCTTGCTTTCTGTATTAGGATGCTTTTGAATTTTAATTCAACTTTCGACTATTACAAACTAATTTGGAAAACCTACAATAATGTTTGATTAGAATTTAATGAACAAAATTAAATTATTGGGTATAACTTCTTCGGTAATTAAATCATATATGAACGATTGGGTAAGTCATATAAACCATTTTTTAGTAACGGACTTTTTTATTAATCCATATATAATCTGTAAAGAACGGTATTTAATATTTATCATCAATGTCATATAAGATTTTACAAAATAGAGTTTTAAAACATTAACAAATGGTTATGACATGGGTTATCAACTTATCATTCATTTTTGTTGGTCCTCCGAGCTCGACTAGCAAATGTTATACTGGTCTATAACCTCGGACATGTTGGAGTTACATATCTGTATATGTTGGAATCTTTATTCTTTACTTAAACTTTTTATTTTGTAGAGTGATTTAATGGGTTCCTCGTTTCATATGGTATTAGAAGTTCAATATAGGGGTCTTCCTCCAAAAGAAACTAGACACCCTTGAGCACGTACCGTCTTCGTCTAAAATACCAGATTGACTATGTATACTGCCCATTTATATATCCTCTACTTATGCTGAAAACCTCACTTCTTCTCTATAAGGGTTATTTCAAAACGATACTCAAAAGATTTTATAAATGATTAGTCAAAAGAGATTGTAAGCCAACTGCTTTTTTTCAGTTGAGGAGAAGTGAATCCTTATATTTTCAATGATGGGTTATCGAATTGATGCAACGTATGTCTTTAAACTGAAGTCTAACGTATGAAGTATCGACTTGATACTTGGCTAATCAACTAGATAAAAAAGTTACCATATAACTTTGATTCTATATAAATGTTGTGTATGTTGGTAAATGGAATATTCACTTGTGAATTTCATCTAACACTATATATGCATAGAAAATAGACACTAATGTTAGCAACATAACACTTGCGATTGTTTAATTGTAGTACAATTAGAACACTTAAAATATAACAAGTGTATGCATTTGACAACTCAAAGACTTAAACCTCAACCTCAAGATATGCGTAATACTCGACACAAGTTTCAAGACTAATTAACGAGGAAAAATTGAACGTCGTTTTGTACGTTAATTTCTTATATCCGAAGTAAGCTTAAGCAACCTTGGCCCGACCCGTTTTAATCCAAAAAATTTACAACTGTATACGTCTGTTGATTAATGAGAAGTTACTTAAAAATTGATTGACAAACCAAACTCACGCCAACACCCATTTGTTTCGATAAAAAATCTATTATTTCCAGCTCAAAATGAAAGTCCACATTGAAAAAAATACATTGTTCAAAAATATATAATTATTATATCTTTTAATTTTCTAAATGACAATCTGTTATACACTGTCCTAAATCTCTCCATCTCATAATTATTATACACTGTTCTAAATCTCTTCATCTCATAATTAGTAATAAAGTTTAATAATTTTAAAAGTTGATATTTATTTTAAAAACATTCTAAAGTTAAAAAATAGACACTTATTTTTTAGCAGAGACGGTTAATTTTTTCCTTCAATCTTATCTAGGGGAGCCCTATGAATCACTGAAGAGGGACTCGTGCACCCACTCAACTTGTATTTTAAGTAGATTTTGGTCGCATGCAACCACTAAATTTGAGTTCTGTTCCATGATATTAATAAAACACAAGGTACATTAACCAAAAAACTGAAAAAAGTTCTTCACAAATCAACCAAAATATTGAAAAAGTCTCAAAATCGACAAAAAATATCGATGAAGTCCCTCAAAATTAACCAAAAAAACTAAAACAATCCCTTAAAATCAATCAAAAAACTTAAAAAAAAGTCCCTTAAAAATATTGGAATTTAACTAAAAACAGATCAAATGACTTTACGAATCTTTAATCCACCTTAAATATATACTAGCTCCACAAAAATAATGGGTCTACCGCTATTATTTCCAATAAGAAGTTATTCAAAAATGGTAAGGAACTTAGTTGACAACTTAACTAGAGTATGCCCTAATCAAGATCATATATCGAAAGAGTGCATGACAAGAGGTCAACACCCCCCTTTACTCACCCTATAAAACTTCCAACTCATTCCCTCCATTTTCTTCACAATCTCCAATCTAAACAAACTCTAATTTCAAGAAACCTAATCTGCCCTTTTGAGATCCCTATACCCCCATCACTCATCATGAAGATTATGCAAATAATCTTCATGGTAACCATCACCATCACCATGATCACCATGGCCATCACACTCACCGCCGCCCCTGCCGCCACCGCACCATCTTCAGTGATCGTCACCCCATTTCCCATCAAGAGGCCGCATAGCCGTTTCTTGGCGGAGAAAGAGCGGAACCCTAGAGCTGCGGACCACTGTAAGGACGACGACACCCTTTGTTACGCCTTGGAAGGCAAAAACTCGACTTGTTGCAATAACAAGTGCATGGATTTGAGCCAAGATAAACACAATTGTGGTGCATGCAAGAAGAAGTGCAAGTTTACAAACGCGTGTTGCAATGGGGAGTGTGTCAATTTGGCGTACGACAAGAGGAATTGTGGGTCGTGTGGCGAAAAGTGCATGGAGGGGGGTTATTGTATATACGGTCTATGCAACTATGCGTAAATCAACAATATATTATTCGATCTGGATCTTGATTAATTGGATCGTTAATTATTCGTGCATATATATGCTATCAATAAAGACCATTTTCATATCATGGTCAACACGAAAATTTTATTGTTAATTTATATTTATACCCATTAAGTGTTGTTTTAATATTTCCCAAAACGAAAAATTGTAATAATGGTGTTATGGTCAAGTCGTTGTTCAAGGGTTTGGGCCAATTTTGCTCAATTTTGAATTTTCTTTTTGTGTTTATTAATTCTTTGCGACGGGTTTTTTTTAACGCATAACGGTATCAAACCAATGAACGATTACGACAAACACATACACACATGTATGCACACCTCCCCAGTCGTATCGGTATCCACGGGCGACCCACTAATCCGCCGCTGTCCCGACCCGACTTACGTTGTTAATTTTCTTTTTTGTTTTTGCGACGGGTTTTATTTAATTGTGACGATTATCGGGATGTCGAAAATTAGCGAACTTTTGGGCATGGATTAAGAAAATATGGCGTGCAATTGTTGTTGAATTTTTGCTTTATTTCAATTTCAAGGTTTCCCATGAATAATGGACGGCTTTGAACATGTTGTTACTTGTAAAACACATTTTTAAGAGATTTAGTTTTTGTTTGATAAATAATAATTGATACTATTTTTTTTATATGTGTTTGACGTAACTTTAATTATTTATCGGATATTTTATAATATTTATATAAAAATATGAGACTTAAAGTCGAGTCTCTTTGTCATGTTGAATGAAAACCTTTTTTAAGGTACCTAGAATGAGTTTAGTTTCTTTTTGTTGTTGAGTAATTCGAGTTTGAATGAATCCAAGTTAATATATGGAGCTCGAGATTATATGATTTTTTTTGAACGGCAAGTTAACACACACACGCTCCAGCGGTATCGGGCCTCCAATTCGAGTTTATATGAATTTGACTTGAATTCGTATTTAATTTTTAGCCATGTGAATGTTAGTTTTCGACGAGCTTGAATAGAACTTATTTTATGGAAAATAAGTTATAATAGATATTATTGGAGTTTTTTTTGGTAAAGAATTGATTACCGACAAAAAACTGTTATTAAGTACAACAATATAAGGGAATTTTATGACTCACTCGACGGTAGAGATTAGTGTGTGGGATAGAGTTGTGGACCATCTTCTACTTAGGCAAAGTCTACCTGACTTTTAGCAGTTAAATATAATTATAATAAAATAATTTTAAAACATTTGAGGGGTTTGGAACGGGCAGGGGTGCAATCGATCCTAGTCGAGACGACACACTGCGCTTGAGCTCGACTCGACTTGACTCTTAAACTCGAAGCTCGAAACTCGACTCTTAAACTCGAAGCTCGAAACTCGACTTGAACTCGGTCGAGCCGCAGGTATGGATACTTTCGAGTTCGACTCGACTCGTTTGCATCTAAAAAATTACATAACATAAATATTGATTATTAACACTCCCTTTCGTCAACAAAAAAAACATTCGCAACATAAGATTCAAGATGTGTAGGTTGAAGTTTTTTTTCCCACTTGATATATTAAGGGGTACAAATGTAGTTTGTTTATGCATAAAAGGGTAAATAGGTAATATACTACAAGCCCGGTAAGGTTTGTGAGCCTCACCAGCTGAGTATTTTGTAATTCGAACTCGACTCGAAACCTTACTCGAGTAGCTAGAGCTCGAGTCAATTCACATCGAGTTGATTCCTGTTACTTTTAGAGTCAGTTACGAGCATCTCTCGAGCGGTCTCGACTCGATTACACCTCAAAAAACAGGGATATAATTCGGGTCAGGTCAAAGCAGCCTTTATCGACCCGTGTTGTTTCCATCCCTAGATAAGGAATTTAATCTAAGAGCACAACCAACAATAACAAATTAATTGCAAACCATTAGTATAAAAATCATAATTCTCAGACCACATGGACAAGAATTGTAATCACCAACAAACTATAAGGACTAAAATCGTAATTTACTCGATACATTTTCTTAAACCCAAAACCCCCAATTTCTTTCCCACACCCCCATCGCTCTTATCTAATGCTTACGTCACTCTCACTCCTCTCTCCAATTCCTCTCCCGCCAACAGACCACCGTTCCGTCGACGGCAGCCGGAGCATCACGCGCCGCCGTGCCGTGGCGTTTCCGTCGAAGAAATGGCGGTGCTCGGCCTCTCCCGCCGGCCAACCGCCGCCGAGACAGCGGCAGCGGCGGTTGAAGAAGGCGGACGACGACGGAGAAATAGGAAACATCGATCCAGTAGGGTTTCTTTCTAAATTGGGGATTTCAGATAAGGGTTTCGCACTTTATCTACGTGAAAGGTATTACGAATTATAATAATTGAAATTTTGGTTTTTAATTAGAAAATTATGGAAGTTAGGGTAAAATTGTAATTTCACCTTTTTTCTTCGTGTTTTAATATGAGTTTTTAGTTGGTTTTTTGTTGTTGATTAATGATGTTTAATTTATTTAGTGTAAAACAAATTAATTTTTTATTACTGATTGCAAAAATCTTGGTTTTGGTTTTGGTTTTGTTTTTTTGTTTTGTTTTTTTTTTTTTTGTAAATTACAACAAAATTGGTTTGATAAATTTGATAGGAATTAAGTTTATTGGATCAAAGTGATCTAATGTTGAGTATGGCCCTAAACAAAGAACAATAACTAAATAAAAGAAACATTAGAATAGTCCAATGATATAACTTACACTAAACTCACGTGAAAATTCACATGTGATTATGAACCACACCTTGGCTAGCAACCTAGCTTGCGCGCCCTTGTGTTGACTCTGTTTCGTAATCACTACATGATTTCAGTGCAAAATCACATGTGATTTGCCCATTTTAGTGTTCTTTTAGTTTGACCATCTTCTCGTTTGACCGTTCCCGCCTTTAAATGTAAATTGCCACAATGTGGTAGGAGTTAAGTTTTTGAAACAAAATGGAATCTTTTTGTTTGACATTATTTGAAAAATGTGTCTAAAAAAACGAATTTCAAAAGGGACGGTATAAAATAAAACTAACAATACAAATATGTCCCAAAAGATTTGCCAGGGTGCGCCGTAACATCCTATTGTAACACCACAATGTTTTGGTCATATAAACTTAAAGTCGTGTAATACAAAATTTGTTATAGTGTTTAGTTCTTTTATATATGTTTTTGGGTCATGATATTTTTATGAATCACAGATATAAATCTCTCAAGGATTTAAAAGACGAGATCTTGATGCGCCACATTGATTTCAGAGACATGGCTTCCGGGTTAGTATTACAATACAATTACAAAATCGTACAAACCAATCTCAACCGTTCATTTCAGATTTTTCAAAATCATTGTCTACAATGTGGATTAAATCTGTCTCGGGATTTACCCTCAATCTTATCTGCAACTGCTTTGTAACTGTCTAAGAGCATCGCCAACAGCTTCTCTAAAATAGGAAAAAAATGAAGGTTTTGTTCTATGGATTGCTCCAACAGCTTCTCTATATGTTCTCAAAAATAGAAAAAATAAGAAAAAACTCCAAGTTTAGAGAATTCTCTAAAATTTGGTTGCAGGTGAGGAAAATTATTATTTTTATTCATGTCCACCAACAACATTAAACTATTATTATTTTATATAATTTTATTTAGATAAGTGCATTGGAATGATAAAGTTATATAATATCTTAATAGTATAATTAATGTTGAAGTGTCTAAGATAGAGAATCTGTTGGAGTGAAATGTAATTTTATTTAGAAATTTTGACTTTTGATTCTCTATTTTAGTAAAATTACAGAGAACTTGTTGGAGATGCTCAAAAAATTAAAAAAATAAACATAATCAAGGGTCGGGATTGATTTGTACAGTGTGTAATATTTACATGTTTTGTATTTTAAAATTTTCTATTGCAAAATATTTGTGGTTGATTATAATGTGGTTCATTGTGGTAGAAATTCGTCTTTTGTTGTATTAATTATTCAATTCTCGTTGATCGTTTCTTTTATGTTCTTCGTATTAGATTTGAATTGTTAGGAATGCACCGAAATGTGCAACATCGAGTGGATTACATGGAGTGGGCTCCAGGTTTGCCTTCCTACTTTCAGTACAACAAAATCGTCTTTATAGGATGTCAAATATGCTTATATGTCTTAAGAGACTCCTTTATTTACATCAATAAATAGTTGTGCATCATATATAAAAGTTGGTAGGACCTTTTGGGGTGCTATAACAGGTTTTTAACACTTTTGAAATTCCGAAATGAAATAAGTTATTTATCTTATTGTTAATCATGGATTTCTTATATAGCCAGAACAGCCCTCACAAATTGCAAATACTAATTTGTTTAGAATTAATATGATTGAAGATATAGCGTCATCATTCGTTGGAATCAAAATATTAGCGAGATCGGGGTCACAATTAGTTTTATTTTAGATTTTCTTTTTTAAAATAGGGCATTGTTTTTGTGAGATGCTTTTAAATAATGTTAGATAAAAAGCGTAATAGGACGCTTTATTTCAAAAGTGTCTTAAGAAACTTGTTAGGATGCCCAAAAGCATACTATCAACTTATTGTAACACTTTTACGTAGGACGTTGGACGCACAGTGGTTCAAGTCCTATAATATAAGGCAGTCTATTAAGACATTTAGTGGCTGTTTGGTTGGTTTTTCATAAAGTCCTGTATGGATAAAGTTGTATGTGTGGATTAATTCGTGTGTATAGACTAGGAATGATTTTGTTTGGAGGGGTTTTTTAATTGGGAGAGATAGGTTTGGGAAAAAAAACCTGGCTTTCTGCATAAAGCTTCTCCCTAGAAGCTTACCTAATAAGCCACTTTTTATACCATTAAGCCACTACCAAACAGTTATGTATGGCTAACTGGATAAGCTGTGAGTCCTATTAAGCTCATTAAGGCTTTCTGCATAAAGCTTCTCCCTAGAAACTTACCTAATAAGACATCTTTTATATCATTAAGCCACTACCAAACAATCTTGTATAGCTGATCAAATAAGCTACAAGTCCCATTAAGCTCATTAAGGCTTTCCGCATAAAGCTTCTCCCTAGAAGCTTACTGAATCAGCCACTTTTTACATCATTAAATCACTAAGAAACAATCATGTATAGCTGACTGAATAATCTGTGAGTCCCATTAAGCTCATTAATTGCATAAAGCTTTTCCCTAGAAGCTTACTGAATAAGCCACTTTTACATCATCAAGCACTACCAAACAATCATGTATAACTGACACAATATGCTATGAGTCCCATTAAGCTCATTAAGCTGCTAACCAACCTGCCCTCACATATTTCATGTCCTATAAAGCTGATTTTATAATTTTATAAATCCACGTATTTATTTCCGAAAACTTTTAACATCGTGACCGAAACCAGGTGCACGTTACTGTGCGGTGGTCGGAGATTTCAACGACTGGTCTCCGACCGAAAACTGTGCCCGAGAGGGGCATTTCGGGCACGATGATTATGGCTATTGGTTCGTCATTCTCGAAGACAAGTTACGAGACGGAGAAGAGCCCGACGAGCTCTACTTTCAACAATACAATTACGTCGATGATTACGATAAAGGCGACTCCGGTGTGACTGCCGAAGAAATCTTCAAGAAAGCAAACGACGAATACTGGGAACCCGGAGAGGACCGGTTCATAAAATCACGGTTCGAGATCGTGGCCAAGTTGTACGAAGAGATCTTCGGGCCAAACGGGCCACAAACCGAAGAGGAGTTGGAGGATATACCCGATGCTAGAACGAGATACGAGATGTGGAAAAAGGAAGGTAAAGATGATCGACCCGGAAATTTGCCGGCATACGATGTGATTGATGATGGAAAAGAGTATGATATATTTAGGGTGATCGACGATCCAGTTTCGCGAGCGAAGTTTCGTGCAAAAAAGCCTCCGATCGCGTACTGGCTCGAGACTCGGAAAGGGAGGAAAGCGTGGATGGAAAAGTATATACCGGCGATACCGCACGGAAGCAAGTATCGGGTGTATCTGAACACGCCTAGTGGACCCTTAGAACGGATTCCGGCGTGGGCTACTTATGTGAATCCCGGTAACTTATTTTTTATAGAGTGAACTTCACTTTTGGTTTATAACGTTTTGTTGGTTTTTAAATGGGTGTCGTCTCTGAACTTTGGAAACTCGGATTTGGTTTCTCGAGTTTGTCGTTTCGTAACGGTTTTGGTCCTTCCTTCTAAGGGTTGTTAACCTTTTTTGTTATGTCTAGTTAAATGAAGAATAGTTTAGTTGTTTAAAACGTTTTCCGATGATTAATGAGTGATATTTTAGTCATTTAAAAAAATTCTATTCAAATGAGGAGTATTTTAGTCTTTTCAAACATTTTTCTGGTTATTAAATGAGGGGTATTTTAGCCATTTTAAATAATTTTCTATTCAAATGAGGGGTATTTTAGTCATTTCAAACATTTTTCTGGTGATTAAATGAGGGGTATTTTAGCATTTTTAAATTTTCTCTTCAAATGAGGGGTATTTTAGTCATTTCAAACATTTTCTGGTAATTAAATTAGGGATATTTTAGTCATTTCAAATAATTTTCATTCAAATGAGGGGGTATTTTAGTCATTTCGAACATTTTTCTGGTAATTAATGAGGGATGTTTTAGTCATTTTAAATAATTTTGTATCAAGTCCATCACCACCCGTTTAAATGAGGGGTATTTTAGTTATTTTAAACATTTTTCTGATGACTAAAATACCCCTCATTTTAATGGGTGATGAGGGACCTAATAGAAATATATTTAAAATGAAAAAAATATCCCTCATTTAATTGGACTTAACGGAAAAAGTTAATGGTCGTTAGGAGTGACCAAAACCGTTATGAAATGACGAACGTGAGGGACCGAATCCAAGTTTTTGTAGTTTAGGAACGGTATCCGTTGAAATTGACAGACATTAGGGGACTAAAAGTGAAGTTTTTACTCTTCTTTATATTTCTTCATTTTATCGGGTTTTTGGTTACGTTTTCTGATATGGGTTCTTTTTGGGATTTTATGATCTATGTAGAGGTTGAGGGAAACCAAGGATATGCAATCCATTGGGAACCTCCTCCTGAAGAGGCATATAAATGGAAACATAAGAATCCGAAAGCACCAAAGTCTTTGCGTATATATGAAGCGCATATTGGTGTTAGTGGATCGGAGCCGAAGATCGCATCTTTCAGTGAATTCACGGAGAAGGTTGGTTCAGATGAGAACTGTAAATATACTGAGAGCATGGGAACCAGCTATTCATGCTTTATTCATAATGAACGTTGTGATAGCTATTCATTGTGAAAGTCATTCATAATGAATATATGATTATTCATCATGAATAAAGAATAATACATCAAATATGTGGTTTTCAATTGAACTTTCGTCTTAATATCGTCTTCTTTTGTTTCATAATTTTCTTTGTCTTTCCTTCTTGAGTAAATTACGATTTTCGCCCTTGTGGTTTAGAAATTGCATTTTTCTTCCCTATGGTTTGTAATTAATTGCTATTTTCCGTCTTATGATTTACAATTTATTTTTGTTTTGGTCCTTGTGGTTTACAAATCTTTACTATTTTGGTCCCTTGTGCTTAAAGGCAGAAATTAGTCCAGGGACGAAAATAGCAATAAATTGCAAACCACAGGGATGAAAATGGCAATTTCTAAACCGTAGGGACAAAACTGAAATTTATAACAAACCACAGGGACTAAAATTATAATTTACTCTTTCTTTTTCTACGTTCGTTTTTCTTTAGCTTCTCCTTTTCGGGATGCCTAACGACTCTTTTTAAATGTAGGTTCTCCCTCATGTTAAGGAAGCCGGATACAATGCGATACAGTTAATTGGGGTAGTTGAGCACAAAGATTATTTCACCGTTGGTTATAGAGTGAGTTTGATGTTCAACTTAGCTTTTTTTGATTTTCATGTAATTTAGCTTTTGTTTATTTGAAACTATCCTAAAAGTTTTACTTGTTTAGTAGTAATAATTATGAGGCTATAATGTAGGTGACGAATATGTTTGCAGTCAGTAGTCGATATGGGACACCTGAAGATTTCAAGCACTTGGTTGATGAAGCACATGGTTAGTACCGAAATATCATTTGATGCATAAATTAAAGATTATAATTGATTGTAGATCTTGCATTAGGATTTTGTGTATATTATGTCTGTGAGTATATGTGGAACCCCTTTGAATCTCTCTCAAAAAGAGCCGATGTAGGCCTCTAAGACATCCCCTCGAATGGTGGCTTGATGATGCCTAAGAGTGTGGAGTCCCTAGATGGGTATTTCTGACACCATGTGAGTATATGTGGAACCCTGTTGAACCCCTTTGAATCTCTCTCAAAAATAGACCTTATATAGAGTGAGAGAAGGGATGTTTACACACACACACACATAAACTTAAAAACATGTGAGACCTGTTTTTTGGGACCATATTTTTACACTTGAAACTTCACAGCAAAACACTGTGAAGGCAGCTTGATAGTGTTTTCAATGTGAAGATTCGTATTTTGTTTATTTACTTCACAATCTTTTGCTATTAAGTTTCAAGTGTAAAAATGTGGTCTCACGTGAACCCAACCCTATATATACAGGTTTGAGGCCCGTGTCTAGCCGACATGGGGCTTCAAGACACCCCCTCAAACGGAGGCTAGATGGTGCCTAAGAGTGTACCGAGTCCCTAGATGTGGTAGACCCTGACCCTGATACCATGTGAGTTTATGTGGAACCCTTTAGAATTTTTCTAAAAGAGCACTCTTTAACAGAGTGAAGAGAGGTTCCTATATATATACGTATTTGATGGCCCGTGTCTAATGATGTGTGATCCCAGTAATGTCAACGTATTTCATCTTGCTAAGACGGATTGTTTGTTTATGTTGATTTCTCTTGATCTTTCTTATGAATCAGGACTTGGATTGCTTGTCTTCATGGACATTGTTCATTCTTATTCGGCTGCTGATGAGATGGTCGGATTAGCACTCTTTGATGGATCTAACGACTGCTATTTTCATACGGGTAACACATTAAATACTCCATTGATGCTTAAAGTCTTTCTTTTTTCTTTTCAATAACTCCGTTTGATTGCTTTGTAGCAATCCGCATGTGTTTCAACTCTTAAGATTTGAGTTATCCATCGAGGATTCTATTGGAAACCCACCACTTTAATGTTATTTGAAATGTGGTTATGGAAGCGGATGAATGGATTAGCAAATGTGCATACTCATTTCTGTATCTATATTTTCTTTGACGCTTTAGGTAAGCGAGGACACCATAAGTTTTGGGGTACAAGAATGTTCAAATATGAAGATCTTGATGTCCTCCATTATCTACTTTCGAATCTAAATTGGTAATAGCCATCTTACTATTTAAATCTTGTTTCTTTTATTTTACCATAGTGTTAAGAGTCCCACATCAGCCATATTTGGACCATTTTATTGTCAATAATGTTGGAACCTCCTTTCTTTTGAAAGGGGACCTTTCAGAGAGTAGTTTTATGGGGTTCCACATATTTCCGCATGGTACCAGTTCCACATATTTCCGCATGGTACCAGTTCCACATATTTCCGCATGGTACCAGAGCCAAGATCTACCATTCTAGGGACTCAGATACTCTGGGGGAGTGTTAGAATCTTACATCGGCTAGACTTGAACCATTTCTCCTCAATATATGTTGGAACTTACATTCTCTGCTAAAGGGCTCTTTTGAACAGTAATCTAATGGGGTTTCACGTACTCCCACACATGATATAATCTTTTCCACCTTGTGATTTATCGTTTTTTTTTTAATGTCTCTATATAAAATGACGTTTTTTTACAGGTGGGTAGTCGAATACCAAGTTGATGGTTTCAATTTCCATTCTCTTGCATCAATGATGTATACGCACAACGGGTTTGCCTCATTTACCGGTGATATGGAGGAGTAAGGCCTCCATGATCCTAGTGTTACCGATACAAGGTTAGAATTCACATGTGAATTGGTTTGCTAACCTTTCGTTTCCCTTTGTTTCAGATTCTATAACCAATATGTCGATAGGGCCGCGTTATTATACCTCATTTTGGCAAACGATATATTGCACGATCTTCATCCTAACATAATAACCATTGCTGAAGATGTAAGTAACCAAAAGTTTCGTGCTTTATGAATCTTGGCGATTCAAAAACGTGAACCTACTTCTCATTTTTTGAGTTGATTTCTTAGGCCACGCTTTATCCGGGATTATGTGAACCTACTTCTCAAGGTGGGTTGGGATTCGATTATTTTGTAAACCCTCGTGCATCTGAGATGTGGTTGTCGGTTTTGGAAAACGGTCAAGATTCAGATTGGAGCATGAGTAAGGTTTGAACTATTTTCGTCACAATGTGTGCTTTGTTATTGACTCAAAATTTCATGCGATTTTGATAGTTTTTTTTAATCGTTGTTCTAGATCGTGAACACGCTCGTGGGGATCGGCCAAAGTTCTGATAAAATGCTTTTATACGCCGAAAACCACAACCAGGTAAATTTCTCCGTTTAACATGGATATAATTAGATCTGTGAGCACCTTAGAAGGTCAAAGTTGAGGACTACAAATAACTTCCACTCTGGTTTTAAGTTGATTTGGAGGTTATTGGGCCAGTCTGCTGCTTTCAGCTATGGAACGTTACAAATGGTCTATGCTGTTACAACGGTCGAAATACAAAATAGCGCTTAAGACTGAGATTTGAAATAACGGTTATCACGGTGGTATAACGGTCTGAAAATAGCAGTTCGTATGATATTTCTTAGATATATATATACACACACACGTAACTTAGCATTTTATATTTGTTAATTAAAATATAATAAGGGACGAAACCAAAATAAAAGCCATAACAGGACCATAATATAAGCATTAGATTCAAAAGAGGCTAACTGACAATATCGGTATTGCGGGCCGCTATTTTATCCAAACAGGCTGATTTGAAGATTATTGCGCCAGCCTGGTATTTTAGTCTAGGGATGATCGGTTTCGGTTTCCATCGCGACCGGAAAAACCAAACCAAACAACTGGTTTAAATTATATTATTTATCATCAATTTGATTATTTTTAGAGTGAATTACGGATTTGGTCCCTGTGGTTTGGTGGGTTTTACGGATTTGGTCCCTAAACTTCATTTATTACAGATATGGACTCGAGGTATGTCATTTTATAACGAACTAGTGTCAGAACCGCGCGTTGCGCGGTAGTGTAAATAACTTTTTAGTAATATGTATATTATCATCATCGTTCCCTGTATTTGTCCAAAACCATTGTTACCAAAATCGAGATGCTTTCATATAATATTGGTTTATATAAAACGAAAAACAGAGAATGTTTAATAAGTGCATGAATTATTTTTTCAAATAAATAAAACTAACTATTTAACCCAAAAATGTATACAAATGCTGGAATTGAAAATGATTATATGTATAAATATATTATTCATAATTTAAATTACACCTTAAATGCTTTTTATATTGAGATTTAAATTAATAAAAATAAAAGCTTAGGTAATATATATATATATATATATATATTATATTTGTATGAGAAAGGTATTATAAGTTATATTAACTTTTTATTTAAATTAAAAAAATAACAATAAGTTGTGACAATCAATTTGTTTATTTTTTTAAAGTAAATAGTAAACTAAAAAAAGAAAAAAGAAATATGTAGTATATGGTTTTTTATTTGGTTTTAACTTTATGAAAATTTAAGAAGACAAGGTATAACGTTTGAGTTTGGTGAATCCACATCAAATATTGTAATATTTTACGATTTTGTTATGAATTAATTAGAAGTCTAAAAGAACTATCATAAACAAATCATCAACTCCATAAAAAATGCTTATGAAAAATATATAATATATAAGTTAAAATCTCTAAAATACAAACAAAATTCATAGAAAAGGAATATACAAATGAGGCTTATATTGTAATACTTTACGATTTTGTTATGAATTGATTAGAAGTCTAAAATAACTATCATAAACAAACCATCAACTCCATAAAAAATGCTTATGAAAAATATATAATATATAAGTTTAAATCTCTAAAATGCAAACAAAATTCATAAGAAACAAATATACAAATGAGGCTTCTCGAAATAACCTATAAAAATAAAAATAATTAAAAATGGCATGTTGAAATTTAGTAAGACTATATCAAATATTTTAATACTTCTAAATTTCCATCATCATATTGTTGTTGTTATCACAACTCTTAAAGCCCTACAAAAACAAACCCTTAGCTACATCATCGGGATAAAAATACCTAATAAAATATGAAAGCCAAAATAAAAAACCTTTAAAATATCAATGAAAGAAAAAACGAATGCATACCAAGGTTAGCCTTCTCGAAGATTACTTCAAAAAAGTAAAAATAACAATTGGCAACCACTCGTTGAAGTTTGTCGATGTTACATCATATATTGTAATACCTTCAATATTTCGTCATTGAACCTTATTGTCATCAAAATTCTAAGAATCCTTCAAAGAACAAACCTTAAGAAAAAGAAAAAAATTAGAAAAAAAAAACTAAATGAAAAAACTTTAAAATTTCAACAAAAGTCAAAATGAATACATACCCGAATTAGTCTTCTTGAATAATACTTTGAAAAATAAAAATAAAATAACAATCTAAAAATGACATGTTAAATTTAGTTGAAATTACATAGAGATTGTAACACTTTTATTGAAAATACATATGAAGAGCATAGAAGAGTTAAGTAAAAGAAACTTTAAAATCTCAAAAAACAAAAGAAAGAAAAATACATACCTAATTCGGTATTCTGGAAATAAACCTGAAAAATGATTTGTTAAAATAGTGATATATGGAATAAATAACACATCAAATGATGGATATATAGAAGAAGAGATTCGATAATAAACAACTCATAAGAAAACGTAATGACACATTGACGAACAAATGAAAAGCTTTCGATGTTTAACCTTTATAAAGAAATATGTAATTGAGTTTTACTATTAACTTGTCCAACAACAACAACAAACAAACTCCACTTATGCTTAAATAGGAGAAAGTGAATGATTGATTAAAATAAATGAAAATAAATGAAAGAAAATGAATGGTTAATAACATAAAGAAATAAAATAAATAATAAAGTAACATAAATAGAATTAAAATCAATACTTAATTCTCTTTATAGTTATACACATTAAGAGAAAACCAAGAGTTTTTTTTTCTTAAATCTATTGTTATAAAAATAAAATTGAAAATTTTTAAAAAAATGAGAGAATGCCACGTGGCGTTGCAATGCATCAGCTTTATATATATATATAGATTGGTCCCTCCTTCTAACTGCCATCCATTCCCTCCGTTAGGCTTGAGGGCATTCTCGTCCTTTTCCATTTTTTTGTCTTTATGTGAGGGACCAAAACCATAAAAACCACACAAACCACAGGGACCAAATCCGTAATAATTCCTGGAAAATAAAAAAAAACTTATTTTTCATACTTAAATTAATTAACTATTATATTTTAGCATGCATTAATTATTATACTTTATGCTTAATATTATATTTAGACATCTTTTCTTTCAAATAAAAATAATACTACAAATATTTATTTATTTTACTTCGAATTTATTAAAGTACTTAACTATTATATTTTGATATACATATATACATATATATATATATATATTAATTACTATACTTTAAGTTGAGTTTAATATATAATATATTTTATTTCTAAAAAAAATATGTATTACGTATATACACACATATTTTTTTTCATGTATTGACATTAATTTTGGTATATTTTTCTCATATTGTCTTTTTGGTATAATTTATTTCAGTTGATTTTTGTATACATTATAGTAAACAATATTAACTTACAGATTTTAGGTGCATTTTTTTCTCACAAATTTAAGATAACTTATATTTTTCGGGTGAAATAAATTACAAAAGAAGCACAATTTATGAGAAAAATATAAGTTATCTTAAACTTGTGCTTTTTGAGAAAAATATAATTGTGTTTTTTGTGCAATTTATTTCACCCGAAAAGTATAAGTTATCTTAAATTTGTGAGAAAAAATGCACTTAAAATCTATAAGTTAATATTGTGCTTTTTGTGTAATTTATTGTGCCAATATTGTGCTTTTTGTGTAATTTATTTGAGAAAAATATAATTGTGTTTTTTCTGTAATTTATTTGAGAAAAATATAACTGTGCTTTTTGTGTAATTTATTTGAGAAAAAATATAACTGTGCTTTTTGTGTAATTTATTTCACCAAAAAAATATAAGTTATCTTAAATTTGTGAGAAAAAAATGCACCTAAAATCTGTAAGTTAATATTGTTTACTAATGTATACAAAAATCAACTGAAATAAATTATACCAAAAAGACAATACGAGAAAATTATACCAAAATTGATGTCAATACATGAAAAAAAATATGTGTATATGTACGTAATACATACTTTTTTTAGAAAAAAAGTATATTATATATTAAACTCAACTTAAAGTATAGTAATTAATATATATATATATATATGTATATAAAAATATAATAATTAAGTACTTTAATAAATTCGAAGTAAAATAAATAAATATTTGTAGTAGTATTTTTATTTGAAAGAAAAGATGTTTAAATATAATATTACGCATAAAGTATAATAATTTATGCATGCTAAAATATAATAGTTAATTAATTTAAGTATGAAAAATAAGTTTTTTTATTTTTTCAGGAATAATTACGGATTTGGTCCCTGTGGTTTGTGTGGTTTTTATGGTTTTGGTCCCTCGCATAAAGACAAAAAATGGAAAAGGACGAGAATGCCCTCAAGCCTAACGGAGGGAATGGATGGCAGTTAGAAGGAGGGACCAATTCGTTATAAAATGACATACCTCGAGTCCATATCTGTAATAAATGAAGTTTAGGGACCAAATCCGTAAAACCCACCAAACCACAGGGACCAAATCCGTAATTCACTCTAATTTTTATCTCATCAATTATTTTTTCATTATTAAATGAATTTCTCCATAAAAGAAAAAAACCAAAAACCAAAAACCAAAAACCAAAAACCAAAAACCAAAAACCAAAAACCAAAAACCAAAAACCAAAAACCAAAACATTTTTATACTATTCGGTTTTAAAAAACCGAATGATTCGGTTTCGGCCAAAAATGGACCCGTGCTCACCCCTGCTTTTGGCTCTGGGGGTGTTAAACGTTGTAATTGGTCGTTTTTTTCTTATCTTAAATGTATAAATTTATTTGCAGTCGATATCCGGAGGGCGGTCTTTAGCCGAAATACTATACGGTCGGGCCTTATTGCAACCATCGGCCATGAATGACTCCTTGCTCAGAGGTTGTTCTCTACATAAGGTCGGTTTAGTAACTCGAAGCCGTACAAATACGAACATCCCGTAATTCCCGTTCCGAATACTTACGGTTTTTTTCCCCGTTATCTAGATAATCAGATTAATCACGTACACAATTGGTGGTCGTGCTTACTTGAACTTTATGGGAAATGAATTTGGGCATCCGGAGGTGAGATTATCTTATCTTTCGATGTTTTTTTCCCAATAATACCCGAGAAGATGTAAGTAAGAATGGATGTTGTTTATGTTTGCTAGCGGGTGGAATTCCCGATGTCGAGTAACGGGTTTTCGTTTTCGCTCGCTAACCGGCGGTGGGATCTAATCGAGCGAGAAGGGGTTCATCGAGATCTTCTTTGTTTCGATAAGGTACGTAATTTCTTGAACTATATAATCTTTAAGTTGCTACAAGAAATTCAGGTTTGTAGGACGGCAAGTGTCTAAGCCTCTAAGGGTATGTTTGTTACCTGCTTAATGAGCTTAATTGGGACTTGGCTTTTTCGGTCAGCTATACATGTTTGTTTTGAAGTGGCCTAATAATATAGAAAGTGACTTAGGGCTCGGTTGTTAGCAGTTTAATGAGCTAAGTACGACTCACGGCTTATTGGGTCAGCTATACATGACTGTGGTAATGGCTTTAATGATACAAAAAGTGGCTTATTCAATAAGCTTATAGGGGGGAGCTTTATGCAAAAATCCAAGTATATCCAAATGTGTTCCTCGCAGTTAAAAACAAACGCTCCTCCCTATGAAAAACCATCCCAAAAAAGATTCCCAATCTATACAGACAAATTAATCCACACAGACAACGTTATCTGTACACAACTAAATGGAAAACCAACCAAAATCCACACAGAACCTTATTTGGCAATCTTTTAGGGCTGACTTTTTGCAGAAAGCCAAGTTTTTTTTTCTTCCAAACATGCCCCTCCCAGTTAAAAGAAAAACAAGCTCCTTCCGTCAATGTAAATAATCCTCGTAGACGAAAACCTTCTTAATCCATACAGACAGATTAATCCACACAGACAACTTTATTCATACCGGACTTAATGGAAAACCAACCAAACATCTTTACTTGAAAAAGTTATATGTCGAGTGTTCATCTGTTTAATTCAATAAAATTAAGTCCTAATAAACACTCTATTAGGTAATTTACACATAATCTGACGTCCTATAAAGCAGATTTTATCGTAGTGAGTTGTAGAAGTCATTTTCGGCTTACGTGTTTTTATAGGACATGATGAACTTGGAAAAAACGGAAAGAATAATTTCAAGATGGCTTCCAAATATTCATCATATCAACGACTCTAATATGGTATGGTGTTCTTTTTTTATTTTTTTATTATTATTTTAAAACGTTTCTAAGTTTCTGTTTTTCGATTACAAATGCAAAATCGGATTATTCAATATGGGTATAGGTGATATCATATCTACGAGGCCCGTTTCTCTTCATATTCAACTTTCATCCCACAAATTCATACGAAAAGTACAATGTGGGTGTGGAAGAAGCGGGAGAGTATCAAGTAAGATACACGGTTTTTTCTTGTTTCGTTTTTTATTTTATTTTTTAGTGTTCGTTTTTTGTGACCTCTTTTGTGTTTATGTCAATATAGGTTATTTTGAACACGGATGAACGGAAATACAGTGGTCAAGGATCGATACGGGAGGATCAATACGTTCGGAAAACCATGAGTAGAAGGTAAGCCATGTTTTTGTCATTTACTTTGGTATGCAAGGAATGACAGTATAAAAACTTGTTGCCCTATGTTTGGTGTGACAGTAGGCCAGAGTGGGACAAAAGTGTCTTTTTATTGTTCCATCAACATAGGTGGAACTAAAATCAAAGAGTAAAGTGCAATTTTGGTCCCTATGGTTTTTTGTTTTTCTTGGTTTTGGTCTTTCAAAATTTATTGCAAAAAAACCCTTGTGGTATGCAAAAATGCTTGGTTTTGGTCCTTCTACTAATGGAAGTTGAATTCCATCCGTTAACTTGTACTGTATGTCTTGCACATGAAGGTAAAATGGTCATTTTATCTCTGAACTAAGATATGACAACGATATATACTAAGATAGTTTTCCTTTTTCCTTTTTAATTTACCCTTATATTTCAGAGATGAATGACTACTTTACCCTTATATACACGACACATGGAAGGGACCAAAACCAAGCATTTTTGTATACTATTAGGGTCTTTTTGCAATATCTTTTGTGTAAGGACCAAAACCAAGAAAAATTACAAACCACAAGGACCAAGATTGCACTTTACTCAAAATTAAAAGAAATAGATAAAATTGGTTAATTACTAAATTACCTTGTGTCTCAAAACTCTAAGGCTTTCAAAATCTTTTGACCTGCCTACCTCACCCTTACCTGTGCAGCCCCATTTGTGGGCAACTCTTTTTAAAACCATCGATTTTGTATTGCAGGGTTGATGGCATGCGTAATTGCTTAGAAATACCATTGCCGAGTAGAAGTGCTCAAGTTTATAAACTAACTCGAATTTTGAGAGTGTGAACATAGTGAGTCTACAATATACTTATCCGGGCATATGGGCTTGTAAATTTTGTTCGAACTGAAACGGGCCATTCGAGCATTCCTTCCTTTTATACCAAGTGGCAAATGCTATTCTTGAGGTACCGTTTTCTTTGGGTCATACGTTTGATATTAGATGCCGAGCTTGTATTTAACAAAGAAGTTTGTAGTACTACCTGTAACTTTTGTAGTGAACGCTTTTTTTCTTTTTGCTTTTTGGTATTTGTAGTACTACTTGTAACTTTTGATGTAATATATAAAATAAATTTGTTTGTTATTTTGGCATCAACACTAGGGGTGAATAAAAAACCGGCTAAATCACTAATTCAACCGAATCTAGCGGCCACGGGGTCTACGAAATCGGACTCTATTGATTAGGTGCATGACAACTGAACCAACTGCCAAATTAGACAATTTAAGAAAAATCTTACTATTTGTTATAAATGTCTACTGAAAATCGTTATTGATATCTTGTTTTAGTTTTAGTAATCTTGTCAATAAGTATATGATATTTATGTTTAGATGACAAGACTATCAATAAGGATGGAAAAGAAAAGGAAAGAGACGGAAAAAGGGTGAATTTCCCTTCCAAATAAGGAAAGAAGACAAAATAATTTAGAAAAATTAAAAATAATTTATAGAGTTACATATATATATATATATATATATATATATAGAGGTAACATCTAGAGAGAACCATTTTATTAGTGAAAACTTATGTTATAAAGTTTGAAGTTTGAGTTTGCAACGAAGTTTGAGTTTGCAACTGAACTTTGGCCAATCCCCACGAGCGTGTTCACGATCTAGAACAACGATTAAAAAAACTATCAAAAATCGCATGAAATTTCGAGTCAATAACAAAGAACACATTGTGACGAAAATAGTTCAAACTTTACTCATGCTCCAATCCGAATCTTGACCGTTTTCCAAAACCGACAACCACATCTCAGATGCACAAGGGTTTACAAAATAATCGAATCCCAACCCACCTTGAGAAGTAGGTTCACATAATCCCGGATAAAGTGTGGCCTAAGAAATCAACCCAAAAAATGAGAAGTAGGTTCAAGTTTTTGAATCGCCAAGATTCATAAAGCACGAAACTTTTGGTTACTTACATCTTCAGCAATGGTTATTATGTTAGGATGAAGATTGTGCAATATATTGTTTGCCAAAATGAGGTATAATAATGCGGCCCTATCGACATATTGGTTATAGAATCTGACGTTCGCAATGAAGTTTGAGTTTGCAACAGAACTTTCGTCTATGTATATGTCTATGAAAATTGTGTAAAAATGTTTATAAATTAAATTATTTACTTAATTATCTTAATTATAACTATTATATGACATACAAAACCACCAACTACCTTTTGGGATGAACTTGTTTAACGTGAGAAGTGGATTTGAATCGTTGATCACATGTAATCTCGTGCTCTCACAAGGCTTGTGGCGTAGAGGTAAGGCCTGTGGGGAATGTAGATGGTATCCCATTCATCCCAGGTTCGAATCCTCTCGTGCGCATCTTGTGGCCAGGCTTAATCTCAGACGGCCGAATTTTCAATTTTTGTTCTATATTGCCAAGGATGTAGTCTAGACAAAGCCTAGATGAACCTTTCCAAAAATTGCGGTTTATAAAAAAATTGATTTAATGCGTCTCATCTTAATGTACATCCAACCATCCACAATTTGCATTCAACGATTGATAACCACTTTTCTCGTTTTTTCCGTCAAGTTTAACTTCTCACCGAACCTCAACCCTTCCTTATAGATAACGTGTCACTGCGTATCCTGAATTACTTAAGTATATAATGGTTTTGTTCATTTCATCATTTGATATGGTGTGAATCTGAACACTGATAAAGAAAAAAGTTAAGGCATGTAATTCCATCGGGAGGGTGATGGATTCGAATATTGCTTAAATAAACTAAACTACCTATGAGATGTTTTTTGAGATTAGACCAGCGTCCAACTTTAACTTTGATTATGCTTTAAAAAATTTCGTTATTTCGCTTAATAAGTTAATATGTCAAATTATAGTCAATGGTGAAAATTGAATTAATCATTTGATAACCATCAACTAGTGTCCCTTGGTTGGTTTTACTAATCCGATCATTAGCAAAAGTAACTGGCATTTTTCATTGAACGTGTATAGTTAAACGAGTTACATGTTAGGGTGGATATGTGACACGATTAATTATATGGGTCGCGTTTAGGTTAAGTTTTCCTGATCTGTCAACCCCAATACGACATGATTGCCACCCCTACTAATTGTCCCAAAATTATCAAGAAACAAGAAGACTAAATTACATAAGCAAGCAAGCAGGTTCCTCTCTTTTTAACCCCAACTTTGATCTACATATCCAATCAAAGGGAGTGTTCAAGCACAGGTTTTGAATTTTTTTTATCCTTGCTTAAATCAACAGCATTTTGGGTGAATACAATTAAGTTCATATGTGTTTTTATAAGCTTATGCTCCAATTTCCCCAAAAAACCATAATCTTTTCTAGCTTGAAATTCCTACAATCAAAATACCCAAATCTTTCTCTCCAAGAAAGTTGTGTCCACATTTATAGTTAATTTGAGAACACTCACCAAAAATAAAAGAAAATCAACATGTAAAAATGGTATAATCCAAGAGCAAAGCAAAGCAAAGAGTACAAAAAAAATAAAAAATGTAACTTTAAGATAATCATACTATTGGGAAGACATCTAGTGTTTATCAATCTGGACTTTACATAAAACAAACTCAACTAATTAATCACATAGCTATGTATCTATATATAAGACTAAGAGTATCACTAACATTTCATATCCTTATACCCCATGTCACCTTAACGCTATATCAACTTTTATGTTTCTTACCCTCTGAACCCTAACACTACAAGAGAAATGACCTTCAGGGAAGGTTTTATTTTGTACTTAAAAGTCTTAAAAGCTTCTCTAAAGCCTTTAGAGAAGCTTTTCATTTCTGTCAAGGACCTTCCCTATGTAAGGGTAGGAGAAGGTTTTAGGGAGGGTTTTCAAAGGGTGCATTTTGGTAGGATTTTAGGGACACTTTTTAGGGCTTTAGATACGCTTTCAAAGCTTCTCTAAAGGTCAGTCAGTTTTTTCAAAAAAGCTTCTCTAAAGGGTATATATTTAGTGACGGTTTTTGAGGATTAGTGACGGTTTTTAATTGTCACTATAGATACTTTCAGAGAAGGATTTTTGGAGAAGCTTCTCTAAATGTGTAGGCTTCAGAGAAGAATTTTTGAAAAGCTTCTCTAAAGGTGAAGCCTTTAGTGACGTTTCTGTAAACCTTCTCTGAAGGTATGTAGGCTTTAGTGACATTTATATGGAGCTCTAAATAGTTCTATAAAGGGGAGTGTGTGTGTGTGTAAAATAACAATAAAAGCAACATCAAAATCCTAAAATAATAGAATTTTATATATTTGTCATAAGAAACAATCATATTGTTTCAATGAATCCACAAATTTGTTCAAATTAAAATAAAAAACATCTAAAATATTATAAGGATCCAAAATCTTGAATGTGCTACTTTTCCTCTTTATCTGCAGCAAGCAAATAGGACCTCAAAGCTTCTTCATTTCATTGCTTGAACTGATTATCAAATACATGCATATGCAGATCAATTGTGCAATCTGTAGTGCCAACTTTGGAACCTGATAAACCAAAAAAGAAAGCTTTAAGCTTAATGAATCTAAAATGCGCGAAATTGAGAAAAACTATTTCTTAAAGAACAGACCTCAGGCTACAAAGTTCAAGACCAAACCAGGCTTGAGAATCTAAAATGCGTATCGAAATTGAGAAAAACTATTTCTTAAAGAACAGACCTCAGAATCTACAGGCTACAAAGTTCAAGACCAAACCAGGCTTGAGAATCTAGAAGCACAAATTTTAAGACCAAACTTGAGAACTGTTCTAAAGTCCCATAAATCGTTGGAGACGGACTAGAATAACAATTCCGAGGTACAAAACATATGACAACTTAAGTAAGATATTCAAATTGTTTATGACAACTGATAAAATTTTGAGGTAACATAAAGATATATTTGGTAAACAGAGGAAGATGATTGCTTGTGGAAAATGAAGGAATTGGCAAAAAACACATACAAGGCCTTTCTTTAGCAAATAGTGGACAACATATATATGCATTACTGTCTTTTCTTAATAACAATCAAGAGGTCAAGATGCAAGCATCATGAATCAATTTACATCAAATCAAAAAGAAAAAAAAAACTATATATCCTAATAGGAAAGAGTTTCTACATGAACATACTGATACTGAACTTAATAAATGTACAAAATGGCATTAGTTAATTAAGCTTGAATATGACCAAAATGGTATCGATTAAAGTTTCATTTCTTAAAACACATTGAACATAAGGGAGAGGTTGAACGCTACCTGTACCGATTAGAGATGGGTTGGAACGAGAGACGCGCTGATTTTGGAGTTGTTAGGGTTTAACAAAGACGCTGAAAAGGAACCAAATGACATTTTAAACTTGTTAGGGTTCACATTTGAACTTTCCTCTACACAACTACACATATAGAAAAGGAAAATCCGAACACATATGACAGATGGATATTAAAATTAAAAATTTTAGATGATTACCCATAGCTGAGAAAGATGCCAAAGCCAATTACCCATAAATCTGGTGTAGCTTCTAGACCCATCCAGAGACACCAAAAACAGAGCTGAATAAGAACCAGAAGATATGCAGTTCATCAAACTAGAGAAACCTCATAGTAGAGAAGCAAAATGATACAAATAATTACCTTGATGGATCGATTCCATTACATAAGTAGAGAAGCTTTGCATCAATTCTAGTAGAGAAGCCTGCATAGCAAAAGGATCAATGAAAGAGTCTGTCAAATGCAAAGCAAACTTAAAAAAGGGGTAAAAACCAATTGAATAGATGAAACCAAAAATAACCCTTATTAAGTCGATTCCAATAAAGCTTGAATTGGCGGAAGGGCGTGATAAGATCACCACTAACAAAATGACACTAAAGTCAACATTGAAAACTCCTCACTGTAAAACAAATCCTATTACGACAAGTGTTTTCCTATGATTCTTATGTTTGCTTTTCATCTTGAAAAAGAACCAGAAGATATGCAGTTCATCAAACTAGAGAAACCTCATAGTAGAGAAGCAAATGATACAAATAACTACCTTGATGGATCGATTCCATTAGATAAGTAGAGAAGCTTTGCATCAATTCTAGTAGAGAAGCCTGAATAGCAAAAGGATCAATGAAAGAGTCTGTCAAATGCAAAGCAAACTTAAAAAAGGGGTAAAAAACTAAAAACCAATTGAATAGATGAAACGAAAAATAACCCTTATTAAGTAGATTCCAATAAAGGTTGAATTGGTGGAAGGGCGTGATAAGATCACCACTAACAAAATGACACTAAAGTCAACATTGAAAATTTTATGTTTGTTTTCCGGCGATTCTATCAATCTACCTATCTGTAAACTAACAAAGAAGGAAGGGATACTAGCAAAATTTGTCTTGAACCCACAATGCTTTAGAAAGAATGCAGTACCTGTTGAGGTGCAGAGTTGGAAAGCTTGAATGAATGAATTGCACAAAACATTCAGGAAGGTTAGGCACCGTTCTCAATGCCCACACATGAAGCTTCCTTATAGTCTTATACATTCAATTTAGCACCACCATCAGCACAAGACATAACAGCAGACAACACTAAAGTATGTATATCTGGAAGACCAAATTTACCTTTCCCTTTTGGTAACTCTGGATTTTTCGAACGCCAAGACATAACCCAACACATACATAAAAGAATCAACAAATCAGCTGGCACTAGATACCCATTAATCTTATGATCAGCTTCATTAGACTCCAACTGCAACCCTGTGTGGCTCCTGATTTCACCATTGCCACTCCAAACACCTTCAATAAATTGTTTAGCGAACTCGCTGTCGGCATCCTCCCACAACAGTTGGTGTAGCCATTCAAGAATGCAAGTTCAGACCACCTTTTTTTATAAAGAACTGATCAACTATTGCGTGTGTTACCTAGATGATTCAGTAATCCAGGAAAGTTAATTATACAAAGAAAGAGTGTTAAAATTTTGAAGCAGTTTTACCAGTAAACATAATAGCTTAACGATTGCTAATATATTTACAACAGGGACACGAGAACTAACCAGCAATATGAGGATCCTTCTCTTCATAGATATCCAGGATCAAACCAGATATGCGAGGCCCCTGATTCTCTTCACCTTGGGAGGAAGTACTATTATCACCTGTATGTACGTATGTATATTCATTACAAAATTCCTTTCAAGCTACATAAGTGCCACCTGGTCATTCTATGAAAAGATAACAAAATAAAATTACTACTATATACCAACTTTCCAGCTCAACAACATAACTAATCTTTTATGTTTGAAAGAGCCCATACTCACCGAGCTGGACAAGAACACCCAAAACCTTGAAATATAGTGCAGAGGTAACATACTCAGAAATTTAGCCTACAATTGGCAAGCAATGTGATTTAGAAGTTAAGTATTAAGCGATAACCTTAACTAGATGATTTGAGATATAACAGATAAGCAAGAGAAAAATAATACTTTCACAAAACTATGAATAAAATATTCCAGATGCTAATTAGACGGAGAGAAACACAAAACTAAGCTGATTGTTAACTAAACTTTCTCAATGTATGAGCGGTTCAATGAGTATTGGACATTCAAAATAGGTATTATTGCAGAAAAATTTCACCGTGGCCATGGAATAAAAATCTAAATAGGTTATAAGCTACAAAAATTGAATAGAAAGGACGATGATAAGGAAATTGAAGATCTCACCTTTGAATCCATACCATAGCTCGATGAATCCAAGCCCTAAATCGAAGATATGAAACAAATCAAACCTGAAATCGCCATCAAATACATAACTCGATGAATCCAGCCCTAAATCGAATATATGAAACAAATTGGACCTGAAGTCGCCATCAAATACCATAAATCGATGAATCCAAGCCCTAGATCGAAGATATGAAACAAATTGAACCTGAAGGCCATCAAATACCATAAATCGATGAATCCAAGCCCTAAATCGAAGATATGAAACAAATTGAACCTGAAGGCCTTCAAATACCATAACTGGATGAATCCAAGCCCTAAATCGAAATATGAGACAAATTGAACTCGAAGTCGCCATCAAATACCATAACGCTGATGAATCGAAGCCCTAAATCGAAGATAAGAGACAAATTGAATCCGAAGTCGGTTGAAAAACGAAATAGAAGATCGAAATCAAGAGATATCTAAGAGAAATCATGATATTATAGAACTCTCGCACCCTCGAAAAGGAATCGAAGAGGAATGGAAGTGAAATCGTAGGTTGGAACTCTCCGTCTGCTGATATTTTAACATTTAATTTTGATTTTATTAAAAATAGAAAACCTTTTACATAGGCTTTTAGAAATTATAAAATTGTTACTAAATCTTTTATTTAATTTAAAAATAAAAAATAAAAAAATTTTATCTTTCAGGGACGATTTTCAAAGCGTTGCAGAACCTCTGTTGCAACTTTTAGAGACTTTTTACAAGAAAAAGCGTCTCTGAAAGCTTTAGGGACGATTCTCAATGCGTATATTTTGCTTTGATATCTATCTCTAAAAATCATATTACATTTTCTTACACTTTTTGTTTTTGTCATTTAATTCCTTCTCTAAATGTTGCCTTTAGATACACATCCAAATCCTTCTCTGTAACTTCCTTCTCTAAAGCCCTTCACTCTTGTAGTGTAAAGTGGAGTACCACAATCTTTCATACCTTCTGAACATTTATTATTATTTTCATAGTATATGTTAAGGGAGGTTGGAGGCCATACCCGCCTCCCCTACCTGCTGAGGTGGCCATTGAACCCACCCCGACCCTCGCTTATTGTTGTATGAGACTGAGATGTCGACTTAACGGGAACACAAAACCCGTCTCGATAAATACATACGTGAAGGAGTTTATGTTTGTGGGATTCTCCAGATCAACTCAAGGAAGCACGGAAGTTCACTCGCTCCAACGGTGGAGTTTCAACTCATCTTTTGATACAATACCCGAACCAAACTCACCATCACCAACCAACCCTGCCGACGACCCTTTCCACCACCACCAGATCTGTAAGATCTGTTCCGGCGAGCTCGTCTCCGACCCTCTTCACTAGCCCCCAGATCTGGTGGTGGTCATTTGGATGGTGGTTTGGTGGCTGTTTGGTGGTGGTTTGGTGGCTGTGGGTGGGTGGTAATAGTGGCTGTAGGTGTATGGTGGTGGTAGTGTCTACATGTGCAGTATTGTTTTTCTTATTGCTTTAGACATCCTTTCTTTACTTCTTTGGCCAATATGATATCATTTTTAAAATTCTAACATGGCCCCCTCAAAATTTCCTCTCTTTCACTCATTATTTTTGTTGTTTATTCCATCCCAACATCTCTCAAGTTTCACCTTTTGTTTTTATTATTTTTTTCTTTTTGCGGGTTGGGTTCATTTTTAGTAGTGATTTCGATTTTACTCATTAACTTAATAGGATTAATTTATGATTTTGAATCGTGAAAATTAAATTCCGGAACACTACCATTTCATTAGGCACTTTGTTATTGGATCTATATAAATTCTCCAACTTTACCTAATAAACATTCAAATTAATTCTAGTGCATAAAAAATTACGTTTGGTCTAACGATGTTAACAATCGAGGCCTTCAACAAGCAATTCGAACTCGAGCTTCTTTATCTTGAACTTGACCTTAATAATTTTCAAGCCTTGATTCGATCTCGAACACAAACTAAGTCCATTTCACTTAACAAGTTGAGCTCCATATAACCAATATTCGATTTTGTTTTTGAATAAACTTGATTAATTTTTTTCATGTAGGACTTAGCCATTCAAGCATACACTTTTTTGAGCTAAACATGCTTACATGCTAATAATATATCCAATAAAAATATACATAGCTCAAACCAGTAAACGACTTAATTGATATCAATTGTAGCCGATAAATGAGCTCATGAAGTTTGAATTTTTAGGTATAATGCAAATTTGTTAAATGAGAATCTAGCTCAACCTAATTGAACAGTGAAAAAAGGTTCGAGCTCGAGCCTTACTCTGAAAAGTTATTCAAGTTCGAACTTGATAGGAAATTTTGTTATTAAGCTCAAACAATATGTTATTGAACTCAACTCGCTTCGACCCCTTGGGTTAAAAGGCTTGTGTTCCACTGTTTGGTGGTGGGTCTGGTGGTGGTTTGCAGGTGGTGGATGTGGTGGTGGTGGAGGTAATGGGGAGATGATAGAGAGAGAGGAAGAGAGAAAAAGTTACCATTTATCCCTTCATCTTTCATTTTAGCAAAATAACTCCTTTCTTCTAAGTTCAGACGACGTTAGTGTGTAGAGACGAAATCCGTTGCAAAAATGGAACCTCAGGTACGTTTTTTTTTTTGTAGATATTAAAGTTTAAGGACCAAACGTGTAATTTTGGGTAAACCTCAAGAACCAAATTTGTAGTTTACTCTAAAATTTGAGTTAAAAATTGAGATAACTCTTTATAAATATATATAGACTTAGGATCAGGTGAGACCAAACTGTTTCCGTGAGACCAATACCAAACGTATGAAACTTCACAAAAAAACACCGTGAAGGTAAATAAAACTCGAATACGCAGACCTAAATATCGCTTTTAATGCAAAAAGATATCCAAAACAAGGTAAAAAACAAAACTTTCACAGCTCAAATGCTGTGAAGGTTACATATATATAATGCGAACCTTCACAGCGAAAAATGCTGTGAAGGTTTCGTTTTTTTACCTCTTTTTTGAATTTTTTTGGATAGTGTTTTGTAGTATGTTTTAACGATAAATGTTCAATTTTTTTAACCTTTACAAATGTTTTTATGTGAAGTTTCATGTAAAGTATGTTGGTTTCACCGGTCTCACGGAAAAGGTTTGGTCTCACGTGAACTTAACCCTATATATATACACATGTATATATATATATATATATAGAGAGAGAGAGAGAGATAGGAAGGGTTCAAAAGAGAAACATAATTTTTTAAGAGACGTGAGGAC
The DNA here is from genome assembly GCA_030169165.1 of Centaurea solstitialis. Taxonomy (NCBI): domain Eukaryota; kingdom Viridiplantae; phylum Streptophyta; class Magnoliopsida; order Asterales; family Asteraceae; genus Centaurea; species Centaurea solstitialis. Next base: position 23,973,628 of record CM058043.1, on the reverse strand, counting down.
GAATCGCAGCCACACATCCGATCAATAAAGGCGGCTTTGACCGGTCCCCCCACTTTAATAATCTCTACCCTCCCATGAATCGCGTCAATCCTCTGTGATCACGTCCACCGTAACTGCACGATGAGTGGCTGAGATTGCTCCTCACGTTTTTTTTAAATTGATATGGTTCTCGTATGAACCCACCTCTATCAAAGGGTGTTAGCTCAGTTGGATAGGTAATATCCTTGGGGTGTATAGGGTGAAAGTCACACTAACAGGGTTCGAATCCCACAGGTGACATTTCTAAGATATTCACACTTTGGATCTAGTCCTTTGGGGCCGAGTTCGGGGCCTGTATGAGAGGATCCAGTCTATGGGATTCATTTCCCTACCGGTCGGGTACAACCATATGTAGGGTCGGGTTGCAGCCGATTAGTAGAATTGCCCAATTGAAGGCCGATACCGTTGGAGTGTATGTGTTTAACTTATCGTTAAAAAAATTTGTTCAAAAAAAATTTGTTTGTTTTGTATTTAACGAATAATTAGTTTTTATATGAACTTGAAAGATGAAACAACTTATATTGTATTACAAAAAGAATAAATTTTATTACGTATATTACTTACGGTCCCACCCGTGACTTAATCAACCAACCTGACTAAATGAACAAATATAGGAAAAAGATGTACTTAGACAAAAACACATTTGCAAAAATAATAATAATTGTTAGAGTAAACTACGATTTTCGTCCCCGTGGTTTGATGATTATAACTATTTTCGTCCTTGTGGTTTCAAAATTGCTTTTTTCGTCCTTGTAGTTTCAATTTGTTTCTATTTTCGTTCCTCCCTCTAATTTTGTTAACAAAAGGTCTTAAAATGTCAAAAAAAATTATTTTTTGAAAAGTTACATATTCAGTCCTTGTGATTTGTAGATTTATAAATATTTATTCTTAAATTTCAAAGAATTTAAAACTTAGATATTGATATTTTTAATAAGACTATATATACAACTATATATATGTGTGTGTTTTTTCTTAATTTAAATTATTTTTTTCTTTTTTATTATTCTTTATTATACAGTTATACTATATATATATATACAACATGGGGTGGGTTCAAATGTGAACCACTTTTTGGTTGTGAACGTGAGGACAACCGAGAGCGCGACACGTGGCGGATGACTAGGCGCCACGTCAGATCCACGACGGATGACTAGGCGCGATTCATGGGAAGGGCATTGAATTAAAGGGGGGGACCACACTCTAAGCCGACGTGGCGCCTAGTCATCCGCCACGTGTCACGCTCTCGGTTGTCCTCACGTTCACAACCAAAGAGTGGTTCACATTTGAACTTTCCTCTATACAACATTATATATATGTGTATATATATATTTTTTAATTTAAATATTAAATATTAAATTTAATTAATAAAAATTAAAGTATAAATGAGTATACGGATTTGTGCGAAAAAAACGTATTTTACAAAAACAGCCAGTTGGTATAAAATAAAACTAAATATTTTCACGAGTAATAATAAATTTTTTAAATGATAATTTAAAATAAGTTAAAATTAATAGTTCACTTATTTTAAATACGCTTTACTCACACTAATAAATAAAAATCTTACTTATTTTCAATACGCTTTACTCATACTTATTAATAAAATTTAATAGTTTTACTTATTTTTATATAGTAATAAAGATCTTAAGTAAATCAATAAATAAGTAAAGCTCTTAATTTTTACTTATTTTAAAATAATCATTTGAAAAGTTTAATATAACTCGTGAAAAAAATTAGTTATATTTTATACCAACCAGTTGTTTTTATTAAATATGTTTTACTCACACTAATCCGTATACTTATTTATATTTTATTTTTTAATTGATTTTAATATTATTTAAATTAAAAAGCATACACATATATAATGTTTATATATAAAGTATAGAAATATAATAAGGAATACCAAAAAACTAAAAAAGGAAAAAATAATTTAAATTAAAAACACACATCTATATATATATATGTATATGTTGTATATGTGTATATATATAGTTTTTAAAACAATATACAATAAAAAATAATAAAAAACTAAAAAAGAAAATACCAGTATTTAAGTTTTAATTTTTTTAAAATTTAAGGATAAATATTCATAACTCTACAAACTATAAGGATTGAATATGTAACTTTTCAATTTTTTTTTGACATTTTAAGACCTTTTGTTAACAAAGTTAGATGGAGGGACGAAAATAGAAACAAGTTGAAACCATAAGTATGAAAAAAGCAATTTTGAAACCACAAGTACGAAAATAGTTATAATCATTAAACTACAGGGACAAAAATCGTAGTTTACTCTAATTGTTATCAGAAAATATATATCATTCATAAAGATTAACTTCTTTAATAACTTTAAAAGATAAAATAATCTGATAATAGGTATTAGGCCATTAGTATTCATGCCCTCGAGTCCTCTGAGCCCACCACACCAGCATCACGTCAACTTTTCCATTAACCCTCTATAAGCCATCTGGAACCCTCTATGTTAATACTCAAACTCTCCCAAACCAAATACTCAATACAGTAAAAAAAAAGAATGGGAGAGAGGGAGAGAGAGAAATAGCGGATAGATCTGTCTGGAGATGCCGATCTAACCATAGCTCGCCCAAAGCCTATGGCCTATAAGATTTATTATGAATCTCCAATGAATATCGAGAGATGTCAATTACACTATTTATAGTACAAAGTTACATGTAAAAGAAAAGGAAAAGATATACATCAAATAGGAAAGGATATACATGAAATATATACTATAAATTGGGATTCACACAATCTTTAAAAGATTGGTGAAATATATTGCTAATATAGTGTGATCCCGAGTCACCGTTATGCCTTATTGCTATGATTCATTCAGGGAGGTGATATTTCCACATAATAAATTGATTCATCCAAGGAAGATAAATGGTTCACTAACTTGTACATTAGCTTTAAGGGTGTTGTACATATGTGGAAGAATCAATTTATTATGTGGATGTATCAATTCCCATTCAAAAAGAGTGCGAAAGTCTTGTTTGTTAAGATAGCTTAGGCTATCATTTTTTTATTTTTATTTTTGACAAAAATTAAGTTCCATTATGACTATCATAATAAGTTTGAAATTGGGTACAAAATACGAAACCAGCAGATCATTAATCAAATAGATATTTTATAAAAATATTTATTTTGTTATAATCAAAATATATATGATATATAAATAACTCACTAGAAATAAATTGATTATTTTATTTATTATATTATAGTCAGTTTTATTTTACCAAACGATGGAATCACCGTATATACAATATATTCCTTTTAAATGTCTTGTTAATTATCAAAGCAACTTAAGAATGAAAGTCTACCCTCTTGAGGCTAGAATGTGATTCTTTCATTGAGATGTAAGTTTAGGATGAACAAGAAGTAATCCCAAAGTAAAAACCTTCAAATATGGCAACTAATTAACCCCATCACCAATTCCTCCATTTTTTTTCTACTATTCTCTCCCCTTTCTTCTTTAATCGTTTATTTTCAATCCCATTAACTTCTTTTCGAAAAAAAACCCGAAAAAAATGACACCTTTCCTGTGTATGCTCGTAATAGCCGAAATGGTCGTGATCATGATCCTCTTGTTTAGGACGCCGTTAAGGAAACTAGTGATGATTGTGATGGATCGTTTAAAAGACAGTCGAGGTCCTATATTGTCGACAGTGGCAACAACGTTGTTTGTGTTCTTGGTGTCGACTTTGTACAGTATAATGAGGATTCAGAAGCGTTCGATGGAGACTGGAGCCGTTAATCCAACTGATCATGTTCTTTTGGCTAATCATATACTGGACGCATCGTTGATGGGTACATTTAGCATATTCGTCTTTCTATTTTTCTAGTTGTTGTTTGCTCTTATTGGTTTTATTAAACGTGTCTGTTTTTGTTTCACTAGCCTAAGGGTGTTACGGAATCAATTGTTGTTGTCACTAAAACAAAATCAGTTTTGTAGGACGTTAGAAGTATTTAATTGTCCTTATTGACTATATTAGAGGAACATAAACAAAAAACACTTGTTACTTCTATCTAAAAGTGTTAGTAATATGCTTATAGGACATTCTTGGGTTTATTAAAGAAACTTTTTAATACACACCTGGAAACAAAATGTCTTATTCACCCTTTCAACACTTTCGAGAAATTGGCTTCTATAAACTCGTCTTTTTATAGACAATTGTCTTATCCGACATTTTTTAGTTCTTCAAATAGTGTCATATAAAAGACGCGTAGAACCCTCTTGTTTTAAAAGTGTCTTAAAACGCTTATTAAGACACCAAAACCGTCTTATAAACTTGTTACAACACTTCAAGATACGAGTCATATGATACATAAGTGGATTATTCTATAAATTAACTTAAATCCTTTAAAGTGGTCTATTGAAACAATTGAACATTTCGGGGTCAAATAAACCGATCTTTGTTATAAATTCTTTTTGTATGTACAAATTGAAAATAATGTTATAAATATCATGCAGGTTTTTGCCTATTTCTTGGATTGATGATCGATAGACTTCATTACTACGTTAAAAGGTTTGATAGTGCTGAAGGCATCAAAACTGTCACCAAAGCGAAGAAAACCTACTCAACGACAGACTCAGATTCAAATTAAATCAACTTTTATGTAAATAAATAATGGGACTAATGTAAATCATACACGCTATATTAATCAATTAGATATAGTCGATTTCGTTATTCGAATGGTAATTATATTTGCTGTTATTAGTTTCTCATTAGGGAATAAAAAATGTAAAATGATTCCGAAACCAATTTCTTTGTTTGATTTTGTTGTATTTCACATCTTAGTGAATAACTAAAGCGATTAATGAATAATTATATCAAGTAAATGAAAATTTTATTGCTGAACTTTAAAGTCTAAAAACAATAAAATGTAAGATTAAATTGAACATAATGATAATGGTTTAATATGAAATTTAAACTAAACATAACATTAATCATTTTTTTGGCATACTTTTGGTCGGTTTTATTGATTATTTGTCATCTTTTAAGTACACAAGTGCATGCGAATTAGAAAAGTCAACTACATATCTTAATTAACCAAGGAAGAGGCTAATTGCAGCATTTGACTTACTAACCACACCTGTAAAGTGAACTACTCTCTCACACATCAACGTCAAACCCTCTTTTTATATTCCCGATGCATCACACCCTATTAAAAGAGCGTAAATAGCAACCCCCTTAGCGAACGACTTTATGACTAATTAACACATAATTAATCCTAATTAATTACTCTATAATCTACACACGTTGCTAATTGAGCCTTGATATGTAGTGAGGAATGATGTTAGAACCCTATGGAGAGCATGTGGATATCCATGATCATGGGTCTGCCACATAGTGGTACCCTTAGTTAGGTTGGGTCCGAGGATTAATCGGGTGCCCTTAGATCCCGGAAAACCTAGGAACGTGTTTGAATCAATGTGGTGCCCTTTGATCGAAAGAACCTTTGAAGATGAATAATTAGTAATCTTAATGTGATGAGTAATGTACTAGAACAAGATTTTGAATGCCCGCGCGTTGCTGCGGGTTATGATGTGTGTACGTATCGTGTATGAAATGTTTGTCTAACGTTGCATATTTGAGAAAGGCTAATAATGGACCATCTTAATGGCTTGTAAATTTTCGAATTCCAAATTTCTTGCATTTTTCCCTCTGTAATCTGGATTCCAAATATTTTATTGTATTAACAGCTTTTCTAACAATTGAATAGTAATTTTAGAGAGAACCAAAAAGTTTGAGATAGAGGAAAAGATCAAGATTAATATGAAGAATGGAGTATAATCTGATCGAGAACGATTATTATTATTATTATTATTATTATTATTATTATTATTATTAAAGGGTATCCGAGGCTTTTCCCCGACTAATTCCGGCAAGATTCACCGACAGCTAAAACATGCTGCCCTGAGTTAATCCCCAGTAGCCACAATGTATTACAATAAAAGTTCGATCAAGAACTTTTTAATTGCTCATCTATTTTTGAACACATATATAATCGTACTATATATAGTATATAATAAAATAAATAGATAAAAAATATTCAATATTAAGCTGATTTCGAAGATACCAACGACACGATTATAATGAAGTAATTTGCTAAAATTAAAACGTGTTTTTAAACATATTTTAACGAATATACGACATATGACTAAAACGTAAAAAGAAATATACAAAACTAAAAGGTATAACGAGAATCAATATTATAAGTTTAAGAGGTTAGCCGTAACTTTTACAATTCGAATAACAGAATTGTATTACTTTTTCATTATTATAATTAAACTTTGATTAATGAGTTTGATTAAATGACGTTTTTAGCTCTTTTACAATTTTTGAGTAAATATATAATCGTAATATATATGGTATACCCTACGATAATTAAATAAAAAAATAATCAACATTGGCCTCATTTCGGAATGTATCGACGATACGATTATAATGGCGTAAGTTGTTTAAATTAAAACGCATTTTTAACATATTTTAGCCAGTATACGATATATGGCTAAAACGTGAAATGAAATATAGAAAACTATAAGGTATAAAGTGAATAAATATTATAAGTCTAATGGAGTAAAATGTAACTTTCATAACTAAATTAATTAAAATAACATAAATTTACTACTCATAACAAAAAAAAATGGTTTAGAAATTATGATAAATGTTATAAGCTTTGTACTTTATGATAATAGTTTACTATTCATATTTTTTCTTTAAAGTGTTATATAGTATAATAACTACATCAAAAAATATTCAATATTGAGCTCATTTCATACGTATCGACGATACGATTATAATGACGTAATTTGTTTAAATTGAAACACATTGTTTTAACAAATTTAATCCGGTATACGATATATGGCTAAAATGTAAGATGAAATATAGGAAAGTAAAAGGTATAAAGCGAATAAAGGTTATAAGTCTGAAAGGGTAAAATGTAAATTTCATAACTAAAATTATTAAAATAATGTAAAATTACTTTAAAATGTTATATAGTATAATAACTACATAAAAAAAAATATTCAATATCGGGCTCATTTCGTACGTATCGACGATACGATTATAATGACGTAATTTGTTTAAATTGAAACACATTGTTTTAACATATTTTTTCCGGTATACGATATATGGCTAAAACGTAAAATGAAATATAGAAAATTAAAAGGTATAAAGTAAATAAAGGTTATAAGTCTAAGGGGATAAAATGTAAATTTCATAACTAAATTAATAAAATATTGTAAAATTACTCTTCATAGGAATAAAAAATATTAAAAGTTACTGTTCATAGGAATAAAAAATATTAAAAGTTACTGTTTAAAATGTGAGGGGAAACACTATGATAAATGTATAAGAGTATAATAAGAATATAATCATATCGAAATTGGATTCTTTAAATAACTTTAACCGTCTTTTATACGCTAACATTATGAAAAAAATTTATGTATAATAAAATAACAAATATTTAACATGACAAAATTTGATTTGTCTTCTATATGTAATATCCGAAAAACGTTCCCTCAAGAAACCGTTGCGTTACTTTCTTTCCCGAAAAAAATAATTAGGCTTCGGTAACGATTCCGTGGTCTCTAACAAACCCCAACGCTTCAATCAGTGTTTCACGAAACCTGTTCAAATTCAATCTTAGATCCTGCTTATCTAAATACATTGCTCTTGCAGCTTCGTACCCTCCTTTTGCGGCCACGGAAGCCGTATCGGTAAGAACTGGATGATCTAGACCGTACACGTCAGCCAACGAGCTCTCATCCGGTTTAATCATGTACTCCAGATACCTTAAACCCATCCCGGGACCTGGTTCGCTATAAAACGAATCGACGTCCCACTGAAACCCCAATGGTCTCACCTGTACCATAACAGCCCCATCAGGCAGAAACACTTCATTAGCTAGCCCGGCCCCATGCGCCCCCACCATAACACTGCAAGAGTTGATCACACGGGAAAATTTCTCAACGTTGGACATCTCCTTAGCCAAACTAGCGATGATCACTCGAAACCCTGAATCAAAAAACTGTCTTAATTTTTCTGGAAAACATTTTTAGAAAAGAAAGTTGAGTTTTCATTTTTAGTTTTTTTATGAAAAATTTAGAAAACGTGTTTGGTTAAAATGATGCATTTTTCATTTTCCATTTAAAAAAATTAGAAAATGCATTTAGAAAATTTTGGAAAACCACTAAAGTCAATTTTCTAATTTGCATAGAAGTGAGAAAACAGAAAGTTTTCATTTTCATGAAAAACTTTTGAAAACTGAATGAACCAAACTCGTATTCTAAATGTTCATTTCCTTTGGAAAACTTAAAAATTTTACACAACCAAACGCACCTATATCTTCCATCATTTTCACCATTTCTGCTTGATTTAGGAACTTTCGCGTCGTCTGGCGTGAAATTAGAAGCAAAATTGGAGGATTTCGTGTCTCGAAAACGCTTCGTGTTTTCAATCTGTATGTTTGACGGATGAATTCTCTGAAATCCGGCATCGAATAGTATCCCTGTGGATTTTCCGATGTGTTTAAGCCGAGAAACTTGTGGAATTTCAATCCGATGACGGCTCCTGGAAAGCAATGCACGCTTGGATCCGTGGCCGGATCTATGATTTCGTGATCGGAGAGTCGAGAAAACACTCGCTGGTATTTTTGGATGAATGAAGGTTTGTGATCGACGATGACGAAGTGTACGCGAGATTTCAAAAGGCGAGAGGTGATGAATAAAGGTATGATGTTCTCGTTGAATTCGTGGAATATGTTTCCTGTGTATCCGCCGGATGAGAAGATCACAGCGGGATGTTGGTGGTTGTGATCGCAAGTAGGTCGTGGTGGATCGGCGGTTGTGATCGTTACCGGAGTGATGTCGTTGATGACGTATGGATTTCCTTGCATTGCATATGGACGGACTACGGTGGTGACGTTAGTGGCCCTGTTACAGAAAGCTATGAGTTCTTCACAATCAACTTTCTCCGGAGCGTTGTTTAAAGACATTTGTTCATCATGACTTATATCAAGTCTACAATCACGGATAATAGAGAAATACTTTGCCTTTTTTACTTCTTTTATTATTATTTCAGTCAGCAAGTAAATTTATCAACTCATATTGAATTTTGTTACTACTAAGATAATGAACATGCATATCATCATTGGTAATACGTTGAACATGATCTTGAACAATTTGGTGAAATTCAACCAACATTTCAATCAAACCTAAAAATCTTCCGTTATTGTTCACATGTCATATATGTCATTAGCACAACTAAACGCAAGGTTACGTTTTGCAAGAAACTTAACAGTATAAAGAATTCTTAATTACCTATATTTTTTTCAAATGAGTTTTTCTCTCTATTAGTTGTTGAGCAACTTTATCAACAGTTTGATTCTTTTGAAGTTGTAAATGCAAATCATACCAAGTTTTTAAATTCATAACGTACTCTGAACTTGTCTCTATAATTAAGTCTAGTGCCAAGGTCAATCTCCAAATCTATCATTCCTTAACTAACCCTTTACATGACTTTTTAAAAAAACTTACAACAAAAACAAAATACTTTATCGAGTTCCACATGTAGCAGAAAATCGTTTTGAAAGTCTATCTTTAGGACCTTTTTTAATAGAGAAATCTCTTTTAGGACCATTTGGAATTAAAATTTCAATCATATTATTGGGCTCAAGATAAAAATATGTATAAATTAGATAACTATGTATAACTGGGTCCCAAAAAGATTGGAGGCCCTGTTGAAAGTCTCACATTGGTACACCCTTCGGCTCAGCCATGTGGACATGCGCTGTCCTCATGTCGATCTTCACAGGTCTGTTTGTTACACAAACCAACGACCATGAATTACTACTATCACAGGCGAAACCCGTTGATTCGACCTTAGTTCGATCTTCACCTGTTTTTCAAGATTAAAATTCGGTTAATTTACCGCATAAAAAATTTGATAACTACGTTCATTTACTTTAGAGATTTATGACCATGTTCTACGTGCCTCTACTTATAATATTATTAATTTACATTTGGTACTTCTTCTCTTACTGAATATGATTGCAATTTTTGAACTCTAGTTGTTCATATGGGACTTTTGGAATTAATAACAATAATAGAAAGATTCTGTCAGTAATGTGGCCCATGTGTCTAATTTTGAAGTGGCATAAAAACTAGACATAGATTTGTCTTCTTCAACTCATTACGGCAAGATTATTTCATATCGTTTATAAATTTGGACCACTAAAAATTGATATATGTTAGAATTTTCCTACTCCAAGATAAGGGTTAACAAGGTGTTTTCAACTTTTCGTTTTATATGGATGAAAACTTAAATCTAATTGTGAACGTGAGAACCATCGCATCACCTGGCATATTCATTCTAAATAATCATATATTATTTAGAGTAAATAACATGTCATTCAGTGTTATTTAGAGTGAATAATACCACATTCTGTAAAACAATGAAGGCGGTGTCATTCACTCTGAATAATACATGATTATTCAGAGTGAATATGCCACGTGGGCCGTGGCGCGATCTCAGCAATCCTCACGTTCACAATCAGATTTGAGTTTTCATTTGAACTTTTGTCTATATGTGTGTGTATGCGTGTGTGTGTGTGTGCGCGCACTTGTTTTGCATGATCATGTTGCATGAACAATTGTCTTGCATGAGAGAGAGAGAGAGAGAGAGAGAGAGAGAGAGAGAGAGAGAGAGAGAGAGAGAGAGAGAGAGAGAGAGAGAGAGAGAGAGAGAGAGAGAGAGAGAGAGAGAGAGAGAGAGAGAGAGAGAGAGAGAGAGAGAGAGAGAGAGAGAGAAGGCTATTAGCCGAACAATATTCTCTAAATCAATTCTTTTTAGATATAATCTTCTACTGTATTTTTAAAATTTTAAGAGAAATGTTTTGAACCGAAGCAGAAACTAAAATGGAGGGGTGGTTTGTTGAGAGAAAGAAAGATAGATAGTAGATGGATAGATGGATAAATAGATAGATAGATAGATACCTCCTAATAATCTTGTTAAAAGATATTGCAAAGATTGGTCTTGATCATCCTTCTTAACTCCAATGCTCAAATCACTACTCTTCCATTCTGACAAAATTTGCCTCCCTCCAACTACAATAATTCCCATTGCTATTTTCAAGTCATAAACATTTGCAAAAAGTAACATACACATAGTAAAAAAGGCAGAAGAAAAAATAAATGATGACTAATAGATTAAAAAAAAAGAACTTACATTTAATTTGCTGAGATGGGGTAGCCTTAAAGTCAAAAACTTCAACACAAATTAAATGAAGTAAAATAAAGGCACAAAGTGTTTGAGTTGCAAACAAAATGAGCTTCCCTCCTTTTCCCTTCTTCATTTTTCCAACACTTGGTTTTTTGTTTGGTACCACACTATACTATTTGGTGTTCATTAGCTTATATTACTCCATATATACAACATTTGCATATGCTACAGTTGACCTTAACATTTGAAGACTTTATTTTGGCGGCTATGCCCATAACGGTGCTCCCCTTTGCACATATACCCATACCATAACGGCGCCATAACGGCCCCATAACGGCGCCATAACGGCCCAAAACGCCGTTATAACGGCCCAAAACGCCGCGCAATGTGCATAACGGTCCTTATAACGGCTTTTTAAGGGTATTTGTGCAAAGTGGGGATGGGGCTTTGGGTATACACATCAATTACCCTTTTTTCACTACACATGGGATTACAACTCAACTAATTGTTGACTTGTTGTACATGTTCCTGGAAAAAGCTCATATGATATATAAGACTAGTTTACACTTTACACCTTCTTTTGTTTGTTAGCTACTACATTTGTTTATTAGGTTTATAATTGTAAATGACCACATAGGAAAAGATGTTTACTTTATAGCCAAGTAACTAAGTTTTCTCATAAATTAGTAGTAAAGAAACAATTTGAAAGATACTTTTTCTTGTAGTTTCACAAGCTCTAAAATGGGTTTGCGGTATCCCAACTTGTGACTTTGCCTTGTTTTCTTGTGGTAGATGAAAAGGACTATGGTATCGAATAGTTTTTTTGCGGTCGGCCCACTTTGTTTCGTGGCCATTTTTATGAGAAAATTTGTGAGATGGCTATAAAGTAATGTCTTTTGATGAGGGTTTCCTTTGAGATGATAAACCTTATTTTGATGATAGTTAGGTGATATTAGTGGTTGTTTGTTTTAAAATTTTCTCTTAAACATCGTAAATCTGAAAATTAAGAGGTTTGTAGGCCTACTGTTTATTTTATTTTTAGAAAAAGGTCTGAAATCCTCTTATTGTCCTTTGAAATTTTAAGAGGTTACAACATTCGTTCCTTATTTTTTAGATATGAAATCAGAATTAAGGCCTTTTAAAAAACAAACTACACCTTAATTTCCTTTTCAAAACCCTTTTTAATGTGTCAAATCAGCTATACTTTAGGTGATTTTTCCTTTTTAAAAGTCATCCATAAAATTGGATTTATGGGTCGCACACCAAATGCCTAACGGCAAGAGTCGCCTTCTTTCACTTACCTTATTAGGTAACATTTTTCGACGATCAAAATGGATAGTTGATTCTTTAATTACCCTACTCGATAAGCGCTTACTGGTTAAGAGTTTTGGTTTTTGCTTTGCTTACCTGGTCAGGTCACTTACCTGGTAAGTGTTTCAGTAAATAGTCTTTTAGTTTATATTGAAAAAAAAATCAACCATTTAAATAATTAGATTCATATGATGCACGGTTTAATCAAGAAATTGTTATAAAGTCAACTTTCATAACGTGAAGGAAATTTGTTAGATGCACTAATTTCCCCAATGGAAAATAGAAAGGTTTGATTTTCCACTAAAAATAAAGAAAACTAGAGAAGTCTCCTCATCAAGTATTTGACTAAATTATATATACCAGTTGTATTTCTGTAATTAAGCACACAAGTTTGAACATCTAAAAAAATATATTTACCAACTTTAGACTATAATTCCACTAAAAAAAACTTTAGACTATAAATAATTTACATGGGAAAAAGGACTTCATGCCAATTTATAATTTTATATGTACATGCTTTCAGGTTATAATCACGTATCAAGCATTAAAAGTTACATGATAATATGATATATCTAGAAGGGGAAAGTTTAAGTGAAAATCTCAAAAAATTAAAATAAAATTGAGTAACGTTTTCGTAGCTTCCATCTGAATCGTATGCATTTGTGAATGGAAATAAATTAAGTTGTTTTTGGTTTGTATGTACGTGTGCATATGCTAATATGCTAATATGCAATTATGCAATTGTGCACATTACAAACTATTTCTATGCACAAGTACATATGATTCAAATGAAGAATTGTTCCTTAGTTTTCCATTTATTCGAGGGTTTCACTTTAAACCTGATGCATATGCATAAATGGCCTATCTATAATTCTATATATTATATATAAATAATAAAATACTTGGAATTGCATACTTTACCCAAAAGACTAAACCTTTTTTACACAACGATAATTACATACATATACCTACATTTATAGAGGGATGATCAAATGAGAACAATAACCACTTAAAAGGATATGGGAAGTTGGAAACAAACAAAATCACATATGATATTACATAAAAGGGCAAATAAACCACACGGACCTGAAGTCGTGGCCCAAGTCGCCGATGTGACTTTTTCTAACCATTAATGTAAAGTCATATGTGATTATATTGTTCTCCTTTGAGTCCGACTCTACACACACACACACACACATATAGAGATAGAGAGGTGGATTCATACGAGAACGCTGATTATTAAAGAAAACAAAAAAAAACTTCATCAATGTATAAAATCATATATGATTCACATACAAAATCATATGTGATTTTCGCGCAGGGGCAGAGCCACGAGGGGGGTAGAGTTGGCAGTTGCCCCCCTAACATTTTAAATTTTTCTTTAAAAAAATTATATATTAGGTATATTTGCGTAATTGTCTCTTTAAAATTTTTAATTGAAATTTATATATTAGGGATATTTGGATAAATGCCCCTTAAAAATTTAAAATTACCATTATTATTGACATTTTGGAGGTTTTTTGTGTAAAAAAAGTTCTAGATTTAAATTTGTTGTTTAAAGTTTGCCCTCCCACAAAAATTTTTTTGGCTGCTCCCCTGTTCTCTCGACAATCGAATAGCAAGTTGCGTCCAGGTTTTTTTTTCCGTTAATATAAAATCACATATGATGTTGTACATGAACAAAAAAAATTTTGTTTTCTTAAATAGTTAACGTTTTCATTTAAACCATTTCCTATATATAGGGGTGGGTTCAAATGTGAACCACTTTTTGGTTGTGAACGTGAGGACAGCCGAGAGCACGACACGTGGCGGATGACTAGGCGCCACGTAAGATCCACGGCGGATTATTAGGCGCGATTCATGGGAGGGCATTGAATTAAAGGGGGACCACACTCAAAGCCGCCTTTATTGACTAGTCTCCGCCACGTGGCGCGCTCTCGACTGTCCTCGCGTTCACAACCAAAAAGTGGTTCACATTTGAACTTTCCTCTCTCTATATATAATGTCTACCTTTTCTATAAAACTATGTATGTATGAACGGTTTAATTATAAATTGTTGATGCACATGATTAATTATTAGTTATGAAGACAAACATTTGTTCATCTGCATGCATGGCCACATGTTTGCACCGGCCCTAAAAGACTAGTTAATTAAGGACTCATTAACTCCAATTTTTCAATTTCATAGACATAAAATTATAGTTGCATTGCATGTGCCACTCCCATGAATTTCTAAAATCATGAGAGTTGCTTAATTTTAGCAAGTGAAAATTGTAAATCATACCCACCCATATGCCCATCTTCTTATTTTAAAAGTGTAAAAAATCAAAATATCCATCATTTATCATCCTGATGATTAATTAATTTTTTAAGAATATCTTGGGTGATACTTAGACTAATCCTGATAAATTATAGCTATAAAATATTACTCTTGATCAATAAACTCTGACCACAATGATTGTGGATGTCTAGAATTAGACCCTGAGCAAATGAAAATGTTACACCACATCCACCTGAGCTTGAACCACTACGCCACAACACAATGGTTGTGAATGCCTAAAATTAAACCCTGATGATCAGATGAAAATACACCAAGCTTGAACCACTGTGCCACAACCTTGTGGTTTGATTAGTTAAACTTTTATATAAATGAAAATTGTGAATTGTTAAATGTTAACTAAATGTTTAGTTAAATGCAAACATTTTGAGATTTATACATGAATTTTCTCTTATTTGTTTATTTTTGCATCAATTAATTTTAATGTTTGAAGTCGGATCAAAAGGAGTTCATATTAATAGGAACACAAATTAAATTTAGTTAAATAGTGAACATTTTTGGTTCGTCTTTCAATTTTAGATGTATCTTGTGACAAAGGTAAGATGATTATTATTTAAATTAAATAATTGGACGGTTTTTTACTTATGTTCATGGTTTTTCATTTACTACTTGTATTAACTAACTTTTCCTATAAAAGTTCAAAGTGGAGATAATCTCATATTCTTTAATCAAGGTTATTCTGTTGGCTTCTAATTAAGGTTTGGATTATAATTGTTATCAATATATAATTAACTAATTATAATTAGAAATTCACTTTGATGGTGATTAACCTATTTTCTATTATTTCATGTCACTTTCTTTGACGGTCCCATATATATTAATATTAATGAAGAAAAAAAATATATCAAGTTAATTAATTTGCTTAGAAGATGGTTTGTTGATGCATGCCACACAATTTTAAGCTATTTATTATGTTAATATCCTTTTCAGACAGGGTGTCAAATGGTGAATTGTCATTTTGAAATATGTTTGTAGAAATTTATGGCCATGTTACAAAATTTTCAATTTGGTACAAAATGGGTCAAAGGTCATATTGTTTTTTTTTTCTTTATAAAAGAAAGAGAACCCCCATAAAAAAATTTCCAATGCTAAAATTATTTGAAACAATTATATGATATGGGTTTAGTAATTAGTTAAAGTTGTATCTGTATAGAAATAGGATCATAAGAGAAATATCATTTTTTTAACAGTTGTGAGAAGTGATTATAAATTGTCGATCACTTTTAATCAAATACCTTCTTAAGAATTGCGGTTTAAAAAAGAATTGATCCCGTGCATCTAGGTGCATATCATTTCGTCAATTTTCATCCAACGGTTGATTATCACTTCTCAGTTCTCACGTTTGTCATCAAATTTGACACTTCTCACCGAAATCCAACCAAAGTTGTGCGTGTGTGTATAGGGTCAAGTTTGAGGAAAAATCACATAATTCGAAAAACTAATGAGCACCAACCCTTCATCTGAATCTATGCACCTATGCATAAACCTAGATGTTGGCAAAACAGTCGGTAGTTTTGGTCATTTTGGTTGGTTTTAGATTGTCATTCAAGAACCGACTAATCCAAATTGTATATTGAAAATTTTCATCCAAACCAATTACACTTACATACCTACATATCTAATCATCATTGTCAGTTTTAAATGGATCGGTTAAATTTTTGCATATCCCTAACTTAATCCCATATATGTAAAACCAAAAAAACTTATTGCCATAAATCATGTCTTGAAAAAATTTCATAGTTCTACTATAACTTGTAAACCTTAAGGTTTAACTTCGCCACCATGTCAATTAGACACGGTATAAAACCTTTTATATATGTATAATGTACATATAAAATAAAATTAAACAATGGATCGATCAGATATCTTCGTATGACGACCGACAAACCCTAAAGCCTCAATTAGCGTTTCCCTAAACCTATTTAAATTTATCTTTAAATCTTGTTTATTTAAATATATTTCTCTTGCAGCAGCATACCCTCCTTTCGCCGCCACAGATGCTGTATCCACTACAACCGGATGATCTCGTCCGTACACGTCAGCCAACGAACTCTCCTCCGGTTCAATTCGGTACTCCAAATACCTCAAACCCATCCCTGGACCTGGTTCGCTATAAAAGGAATCTGTGCCCCACTGGAACCCCAGTGGTCTCACCTGTATCATAACACCCCCATCCGGAAGAAACACTTCGTTCGCTAGCCCGGCCCCGTGCGCCCCCACCATAACGCTACAGGAGTTCACCACACGGGAAAATTTCTCAACATTGGACATCTCCTTAGCCGAACTCGCGATGATCACTCGAAACCCTGAATCATAAAATTGTTTGTCATTTTCCTAGAAAACATTTTCAGAAAACAAAGTTAAGTTTTCGTTTTCAGCTTTCTATGAAAAATTTAGAAAACGTTTTTGGTTGAAATGATGTGTTTGACAAACTAGCCGTTAACTAAAATAAGCTAGTTGGTAGCTGATAAACTAGCTTATGAATAAATTATGTTTGACAAAAAGTAGTTTATGAGTATATAAAATGATCAAAAAATGTATCTTGGGTATAATAATTAATATTAATAAAGGTATAATTGGAGGAAAAAAACTACAAAAAACTCCCAAAACACTATTCCAACTAGCGTTTCAGGAGTTTTTTTTCAATCATACCCTTATTAATATTAACTATTATACCCAAAGATATCCTTTTAGGTCATTTTACATACTCATAAGCTAGTTTTTACCAAACATAATTTATTCATAAGTTAGCTTATTAGCTACTAGCTAGCGTATGAGTCAATAGCTAGCTTATCTGCTATTTTGTCAAACACAACCTAAAATCAGTTTTCTAATTCACGTAGAAGTTGAAAATAGAAAAAATTTCATTTTCTTAAAAACTTTTAAAAACTGAATGAACGAATGCGCAATTCAAAACGCACCTAAATCTTCCATCATTTTCAACATTTCCGCTTGATTCAGAAACTTTCGCGTTGTCTGGCGAGAAATCAGAAGCAAAATCGGAGGATTTTGCATCTCGAAAACGCTTCGTGTTCTCAATCTGTACGTTTGCCGGATGAATTCTCTGAAATCCGGCATCGAATAGTAACCTTGTGGACTCTCTGATGCGTTTATGCCGAGGAATTTGTGGAATTTCAATCCGGTTACGGCTCCCGGAAAGCAATGCACGCTTGGATCCGTAGCGGGATCAACGATCTCGTGATCGGAGAGGCGCGAAAACACTCGCCGGTATTTCCGGATGAACGACGGCTTGTGATCGACGGTTATGAAGTGCACGCGAGATTCGAAGAGGCGAGAGGTGATGAACAACGGTATGATGTTTTCGTTGAGCTCGTGGAATACGTTTCCGGTGTATCCACCGGTGGAGAAGATCACGGCTGGGTGGTCGTGGTGGTGGTCGCAGGTAGTCGGTTGTGGTGGATCGGCGGTTGTGATCGTTACCGGAGTGATGTAGTTCATGACGTAGGGGCTTTCTTGCATTGCATATGGCCGGACAATGATGGTGGTGGCGGTGGTGTTCGGTGGCGGTGGCTGGAGGTGGACTTTTAGGGTTTTCATGGCGATTTTTACGGGTTTGTTTGTAACGCAAACTATTGATGATATGGTGCTATCGCAGGCAAAGCCTGTTGAATCGAGCTTGGTTCGATCTTCATCTGTTTTTCAAAAGAAAACGAACACACGATTAACCAATGAACTGGATTGCAAGAAATTTGTAGTTTATGTACGTGTGCATTAAAATCAAAAAACAACTGCATTACTTGTTATTATGATAGGAGTGATGAGTTAAAATTGGAAAAGAGTAGATTTTTGGTAGATTGCAACACACAGGTCAATTTTCAAAATATCAAATAGGTCGTGTTTCGCAAACTAGCTTATGAATATGTAAAATGACCAAAAATGATATTTTGGATATAATAATCAATATTAATAAGGGTATAGTTGGAAAAATGTTACAAATAAACTCCTGATACGCTACTCCAACTAGTGTTTCAATAAATTAGCTTATGATCCATCCAGACATGTACTATTTTATAAGGTAGCTTATTTTCGCCGAATACAATCTTAAAGATTTGAAAATAGTTTGTAAATATATACAAGCCGAAGACATTGATTCTTATTTTCACCAAATACAATCTTAACGATTTGAAAACATTTACAGCCCGAAGACATCGATTCTTATTTTGTAAATATTTTGCTATTGTAAATTTAGTGTTTGTAAACTGTAATCATGTTGTTTATGTTTTTATGGATGTATATCAAATACATGTAAGGTTGATTTTAGTTGCTCGGTTATCCGGATTCGTTATTGTTTTGTATTTTTTTTAACAATGATTTTTATAATATATAGAGTAAATTACAGATTTGGTCCTTATGGTTTGGTGGTTTTTATGGATTTGGTCCCTAAACTTTAAAAATTACAAATTTGATCATTGTGGTTTGCAAATTCTATTGGATTTGGTTCTTGTGGTTTGCAAATTCTATTGGAATTGATCCTTATGGTTTGCAAATTCTATTGGATTTTGTCCTTGCCTATTTGCACTACCAGGACCAAATCCAAAAGAATTTGTAAACCAAAAGGACCAAATCCAAAATTTAGGGGCCAAATCCGTAATTTACTCTAATATATTATATATATGGTTATAAAGTGACATTGTCATCTGTTATTGGCCATGCGAAACCGACCATCCGTAATGGGGCTCGGAAGGCATAGGCAAGGCTCCTTTGTTGATCGGTACCATCGGTTACACCGTCGAGGTCGATTGGCAAGGACCAAAATCGGCACCACTATACCGACTTGTTAGCTGTCCAAAAAAAAAAAGAAAAAAAAACTATACCGACTTGTTAGACTACGCCACCACACCCTCTCTCTCCTTTCTCTTTATCTCTCTCTCTCTTCTTTCTTTCTCTTATTTTCCCTTTTTTTATCTTTTTTTTATTAATTATTTAGATTGGTATAAGTGTTGATGAATTGGTAAAGATTGGTAAAGTTTTGGTAAGATAGAGGAAAACTGATGTGGCGATTGGCAAGATTGACAAGGGAGTCTACGGTTGTGGATGGTCTAATTAGTTAATTAGTTATAGTATTAATATATAGGTAAAAAAATAAAGGGATAACTTTTTTGACAAAAAGAATCGAAGAAATAACAAAAGGTGGATGAAAAAAATATGTCAAAATGAATCTGAAATTAAAGAAATAAAATAATGACTTTCTGATCTAAGTTTAATTCGTTTCAAATTTTGTTATATATCATCAATTTTTGATTTAGAAAATAGGGTCGGATATTTTTACTTTTTAGAAAAAGTGTTTATAACCATCTTTTTAATTGTAGTTATTTGATTACCTTTAATAGTTTAATCTAACGATTTAGATGAGTTCTTTAGTTTATAAAATTATAGTTTGTAATTGTATGTTGTTTATGTTTTTATGGGTGTAATTAATACATGTAGGGTTGATTTATAGTTTGTAACTGTGTGTTGTTTATGTTTTTATGGATGTAATTAATATATGTAGGGTTAATTTTAGTTGCTCGGTATTCAATCCGTTATTGTTTTGTATTTTTCTTAACTGTGATTATATACTTTGGGTTACAAAGTGACACCACCGTCTATCATACAAAATTTTATCTTTCGTAAATTTGCCAGGGTACAATTCACCTCGAGTGGTATCAGTGGTAAAAGAAACGGAGAAACAGGAAAAAGTAGATAAAAAATATATTAAAATGGATGTGAAATTAAAGACTAAAATAATGGACTTTCGATCAATGCAACATGTTTTTATCACATGTGATCTTGAAACTTCGTACAAAATTACCGACTTCTCGTTAACTCTTCTCTTTATATACACCGATACATAAGTGGTACTTCTAATATTCATTTAAAAAGGCAAAGGATCACGTGAGAAAAACATTTAAAGTTGATAACGGTAAGAAATGATTTCAACCATTCATCATGTCTAATTCTCAAACTCATCCAATAAATTGTGCTTGATATAAAATTGATCTGCTATATTTTCTTGCTTTCATTATTCTAACATGCATTCTAGTGTAAAGATCTCTTTTTACCCTTATCACGATAACTTCACTTTTTACTAAATCAACCCTTCATTAATTATATATGTTTTATGCATTTAAATATTATCATCCATAGATTATTTGCGACTTTAATTATTCATGGAACATTCCATAATAATAAAATAATAATTGATAAATTGTATCTCTCAATAGCGTCGCCCATGTGTACTATAATGACAAATTAAAGTTGACATATTCAAGTTTGTCTTAATTAACAATATGGACTTCATCTTTTATTTTTATACATTTTTTTTTTGGTTTTGTAACTAATTAAGACTAGTCGTTCGTTTGTTCCTTTTCCTCACCAGTCACCACCACTCCATCTTAAAGCACATGAATATATATTGACTAAAACACAAAGTCTAATACAAGATTTCTATCATTACTTTTTTCATTTTATTAATTTAACATGATATATTGAAACAAAGTCTAATATTATATATCTTTATATACATGATTAATGATTTCTAAGTAGTCTTCTAGTGTTGTGGCGGATTGGTCATGCCTGGGGACATCTAAGTGGGGCCATGTTTAGCCCCTAAAATTGTCGGGGATTAGTCGGGATTTGGCCCGGACAACCTTCCACAAAAAAAAACATATATTTCTAAGTACACGAAGTCTTATCATATATTAATTGAACCAATTAATTGATTACATTGTTATATATGCTATATGCTTGTATTTATAGTTAAATACGTATGGATCAAAACAAATTTCTTGTATCGTTTTTTATATTTTAATTAATTTATGTCAATTTTTATATGTTAGATTAATAAAATAGGAGTAGGAATGCCGGCAAAAGTAGCTAGGTGGCCTTTTGGTTGTTCAATTTCAACCCACAAAATTTTAAAATTTGTATGTGTAACAAAATGAAGTTAATTATCTAACGGTTTGAGAAAAAAAATAATATAAAACCAACTCAACACAAGAACATTTTGTGTGGCAAACTCAACAAATATTTTAATTTTTGGGATCCTAAGTAGACAAAGTGAGACTTATGTGGGATGTTTGTTTACCTTTTAACAATTTCATTAAAAGGTATAACATCTGAATTGTTAAGAAGTAAATTTTGTTTGACAAGAAAATGTATTGTCTCTTAATGATGTCAAAAGTCAAAACCCTTTAAATGATTTTGAATCATTGGGTCTCCCTTAACCATTCAGAGCCTTGGTTCATTCTCAACAATTACCAAATCACCATATTTCATTTTACAATATACTATAAGAGCCTCTTAACCATTCTAACCACTTAATCATCCAACACCAAACCGTTCAGCAACAACCAAACAGGCCATTAATCTATTTACCTCATGAATAAGGTGCATATAATTATGGCA
>CM058043.1:23264333-23291199 GCA_030169165.1 Centaurea solstitialis | reverse complement strand
CATTTTCTCCTGGGTCATCTTCTTGACCCGTTTCAACCCAACTAGGATCTGACTCCATTAACACATAAAATGAAACTTCAAAAAAAAAATTATTGAACTCAATGTGCAATGTAATCTCACATGCTTAACCATCATTTACACTACCTACTATAAGCAAAATCGGCTTGAGGTTTTTCTTGGCAGTTGATGAATGGTTTGTTGCTGATGATTAAGTGGTCAGAGTGATTAAGACGCTCTTATAATATAGTGCAAAATGAAATATCGTTGTTTGGTAATAGTTGAGAATGAAATTAGGGTACTTAACGTTTAAGGGAGACCCAAGATACAAAACCATTCAGAGGGTTTTAGAACCATTAAGAGGGAATTTCTTCTTCTTTTTTTTCCCAAACAAGATTTACCTCTTAACGATTCAGATGCTGCCCCTTAATGGAACTGGTAAGGCAATACAAGCTCATCTACTGGTTTTATTGGTCCATCACACACAAATCTGTCCCATTTCAGGGGTCTTTAAACTCTGTTGTTGACCACCATTGTAACCGTGTTAGTTTTCTGTTTCTTTTGGGACAGGGCAGGCTCCAACCTGACAAACATGGTCTCGTTCAAAGTTGACATGATAAACACCAATACACCATATCTGCTCCAAGAATATTCCCAAAGTGTTAAGAAGTAAGTTTTAACAAAGATCAAACAGGACCAAAGAAGTTAAGTCATAAGGTTTAGTGATGATACAAAACTTACCATCCAAATATTGTCAACCGACCAACAACAGCGGCAACTAACTTTGGCTTAAAGGGATTTCCACACTCCCATCTTCAATCGTTTTCCCATCTTTGTTCTAAATATGGAACAAATCAATATATGTCAATACAATGCACTTGGCAGACAATCAGCCCGAATAGTTGTGTTGCTAGAAAATATACAACTTTGAGTGTTTAGTAAATGTAAACATGAAGTCAATGAATCCAAAATTTCAAAGTTGCAAATATCTACCATGATTGGCCAATTTTCTTCTTTGGAGGAACTGTAAGGAAAATCATTGTTATATATCAATTTAAAAATTCAAATTCAAGTATATAAGATGATAAATTTAACCTCTTGATCCCTAACTTCCTTCATTCCTCCTTTGTTTTGCAGTTCTCAATTCTGAATGCATTTCAAAACAGAGAAATGAAGCACTTACAATTGACGATAAAATGAGTGATCTAAAACCATAAAAGCGTAGTGAAAGTGGTGTATGAAAAGCAAAATTCTTAACAAATGAAGTGGAGTGGGAACTCATTGATAGAGTGATTAACCTACCTTTGTTATTGATGTGATACATTAAATGATGCCAAACAAAAAGATTCTCAATTGTGATGCAGTGCAGCAAAATTAGAAGGATCCAAAAATAACCCACTTAATGTTTAGTAGGCTGTATACTTGCATTTAAGAGCTTTTATCTAAATGATTTAAAAAGATGCATTGTAAAGATAATTATTGATTTTTGGTCAAAAAATTAAGCATGGCATATATTAATTTCCATGTTTTAAGTTATCAAAGTAAGATGATTAATAGAAACAGAGAAAGTACCTCTTCTTGTCAATTGGTTTCTTTGAGCCTTCCTCAAAATTTTCCTTAGAGTACGGTACAGCAACAACCTACTGTAGTTGTAGTTGCACGTGTTCTGTTGTCTGACCGAGAAATAAGCAGACCTTGCTCTTCTAACAGTAAGATGCTCTGCGGAAGATTGTTTATGCCTGTACCTGTTATATCTAAGTATCCTAAACATTCCAAGCGTCCAAGTTCCTCAGGCAATTCCTCAACCATGTTACACTCGTAGAGACTCAAATCCCTTAGACTTTTCATCCTACATATGCTGCGCGGAATACCTCGTAAAACTATACACCAATTTAGGTCTAGCGTCTCTAAACATTCTAATCGACCAAGATCCTCTGGTAACTTCTCAAGAAGCTTACAATAATTAAGTTTGAGAGATTTCAGATGTTTCAACCTACAAATGCTATCCGGAAGATGTTTAATCTTTGGAAAACACAAAGTTAGCTTCTCTAGACATTGTAACCGGTCAATGTCCGTGGGCAACTCTGAAATGTCGCCTTCGAGTTTAAGCTTTGTCAAATGTTGTAAACCACAAATTCTTCCAAAAAAACTCTCAACGTCCATGCAAGCACAAAAGAAACCTTCTGAAATAAGCTTCTGTATATTTCCAAGGGATGAGGGTAGATCTTCCTTATATGAACATTCAAACTCAAACTTGGGAAGACTACTATCCGACTGCAATGAGCGTATATCGACCGACTCCATACTCAGATGTCCTTTTAAGGTGAGGAGCAGTTTTACACCTCCAACTGGAGCATGAAGTTTTACCAAACTAGAACATTCTTTAAGACATAAACTCTCAAGATTTGGAGTTCGCCCAAGGTCAAGAGTCTTCAACTTTGAACATCTTTTGATGGCTAGAGATTCAAGCTTTACGTCTCCATCAGGAACGTGAAATTCTACCAAATCACAATCTTTAAGAATCAATGTCTTCAGGTTAGGGGTCAGCTCAAAGGTCCTCAACTCAGATTTAATGAGTGAAAGGGATTCTAGTTGTGGCCATTTGCTGGGAATGAAAAGTTCTACCATATCATAATTTTCATCAGGAGTTAAAGATTCGACATTCTGAGTCACCCCTAAGTCAAAGGTCCTCAAATGTTGACATGGAAGGCTGAGGGTTTTTAGTTTGCAACGTTCAATATGCACACGAAGTTCCACCAATCTAGAACATAGTTCAAGCTTCAATGTGTTGAGATTCGGAGTCGGCCTAAGATTAAGGGTCCTCAACTTTGGAATATTTAGTTCGAGGGATATGAGTTGTGGACATTCAAGGGACATGTCAAATTCATCCTCACATTCTTTAGGTTTCAATCCTGGGTTGCAAACAACGATTCGATTCAATCCAAGGTTAAAGTACCTCAAATCTGGACAACTCAACTTAAGATATTTGAGTTGTGGATAATCACAGGGCATGTCAAGTTTTACCAAACTTTCAGAACATTCAAGATTCAATGTCTCAATATTCGGAGTTCGCCCAAGGTTAAGGGACCTCAACTTTGAACTGGACAGGTTGAGGGATTTGAGGTGCGGACATTCACATTGCATGTCAAGTTCTACCAAATCATCACAATCCTCAAGATTTAAAATCTCAAGATTGGGAGCTAGACCAAGGTCAAAGGACCGCAACTTTGAATCACTAAGATCAAGGAACCGGAGCTTGTCAAGAACCTATCATAAGAAAAAACAAAAGATGAATATTGGTAGATAACAAACCAATAAATGTGTAGCGTCATAATGAATAATCCAAAACTATAATTCAACCATTACTCTTACTTTTCTTTCTCCACCTTCCCAAAGTTGCTCCATTCTGCTATCGAGACTCATATCAAGACCAACAAGATTACTTGCTTGAAATGTTTTGGGTAGAAAACGAAAAGGGTATTCCTGCCACTTCAAATATTGCAAAGAATTTGGAAAGTACTGGCTAACGTCATCAAGTTTCCAATGGCTATAAATATCATCAATGTCCACGAAAAGAAGTTTAAGTTTCTCCATCTTTCCAAGACCTTTCATTATAGCTTCGGGATTGATTTCTGATGATGCGAACAGCTTTATACATGCTGCTTCAGTACCCTGCATCCAAAACAAGTGACCATAAAATTAACTTGGGTGTTGACAAATGAATATGTGTTAGCTTTCTCAACCTTGAAAATAAAGTTTATCCTTACATGATTACTAGCCAATATATCTTTGATTTCCTGCGTAATCCATAATCGACTATGTTTGTTAGGCTCATCAGGGTGCGAACGACGAACTATGTACCTCCCCATTTCTTCTATACGGTCATGCATGTCCAAGAGGCCATCTCTAGTAGTTACGAGAGATTTTTTCTCAAGAACATCCAGACCGTGAATAGCATGAAATCCACGGCTTTCAAGCACTCTGATTGCTTCATCTTTCGGACAACTTTTCAAAATGCAAGCAACATCTAGGAATATTTTCTTGCAATCGTCATCTAGACCCATATAGCTTATCTCCAACTTTTGTTGAACTTCATCCAATGGGATTTTTTCCAGTCTTTGTATTTTATCTATCCATTCATTCTCTTTTGCTCCACAAAGAGACCTACCCAAAACTGTGATCATTAAAGGAAGACCATCAGCATAATGTACAACTTTTTCCGATAACTCTGCGTACCCTGGGTTTGGAATCTCCTTTCCAAATGCACATCTACTCAAGACGCAAACTGCTTCCTTGTCTGTTAGTAGACTGACATTATGTGTCCGCCTCACTTTGTGTGCTAGGAGTACTTGCTTGTCTCTTGTGGTAATGATAATTTTACTTCCCGGCTTAAACCAATTAGGATGGCCGGCTAAGGCCTCAAGCTGCTCTATATGATCCACATCATCAAGAACAAGAAGAACCTTTCTACCAGGCATCTTCTTTTTCAACATGTTTTTCCCATCAAAAACATTATTTATGGTAATGCTTTGATCATTTGATACATCTCGAAGGACTTGTTCTTGCAACTTATTCAAACCGGAAAAATCGGGTTTTGAAACTGCCCTAACATTCGCAACAAAGCTTTTACCTTCGAACTGGAAGGATACTTGATCAAAAACAGCTCTAGCCAAAGTTGTCTTCCCACCGCCTCCGATCCCCCATATTCCTATCATGCAAAACTCATCAGATTTTAAAGATGAAAGTACTTCATTTATCCGAGTCGTCATGCCTACTAAATTTTCATCAACGCTGATGGATGGTAACTTCAAGGAAATATCTGTCACAACTTTTCTGATAAATTCAACTTCGTACCTGTATGTTAAAGATGAATCACATGAATAATTACTTTTATATCTACAAAATACAAACATATAAGAAGTAATAATCGAGTCATATTATATAATCATATTTATGTGTAATCTTTCGAGACGAGTAGTCAAGTTTAACAATAGAACACGAGATGTCTTGGATTTTACATGCTAATGCAAAGGTAGATTATAAAGAAGAAACAAAATGAAAGAATATAGCAAATTGAGATGAGTGAAGTAATTACTTATCAACAGTTAAATCCTTCCCACTGTAACGTGTTGCTTCTTTCAAAGCCTTTCTCCATTTCTCAGCATTCTCATCATTTTCGTGTTTAGAAAAGGCTTTGCCAAATTCTCTGCTCTGTTTGCGGACTTGAGTGGGTTCCACGTCATAGAAGATTGGGTAAATAGTGTGCCCAGTCTTCGTGTTTTGACACTCCACGATCTTCACAAGCTCGTCTAAACACCATGATGAAGATGCATAGTTCTTAGAGAAAACAACGACATGGACTCTCGACTCTTCAATGGCTTGAATGAGTTCCTCACTTATTTTCTTCCCTCTCTCGAGGTTCTCGTCATCCTTGTAAGTGTCAATGTTCGCTTGTACAAGAGCGTGATAAAGATGATCAACGAAGTTGGTACGAGTGTCTTCACCTCGAAAACTCAGAAAAACATCATGCTTAAAGCTGGTCATGGGAATGGATGAAGTTGAAGAAGAGGCCATCAAGGTATATGATTGAAGGATCCTTGCTAGCTATTAATCAAATCAAAACTTTGTTGGGTTATTATTAACGTATTGCAATATGTGTTTGATTGGAGAAATAATCAATTACATATTTACTCCCTGTGAATATATAAAAGTTACATATTTAGTCCCTAACCCAAATAAAAAGTACGGATAGAGTTATACACATCTTATTGAAGAGCATAATGGTGGAGAAATTTTATAACATTCTCCAAAATTTCTTGAGAGAATTAAAATATAAATTTTCTAAATAATTACATTCAATTGTAACGGTTTTTTTATTTTAGAGATTAAAACATTCCTTGTGAAAACTCTTTTGCTTCTACTCCAACTAAATCTTGGTTCTTTTTTTAAATAATGTAACGGAAATAATACTACAAAACTAGTTATATAATTAAGAGAAAATAATTATTATAGCCAAAATGAGAAAATCGTTTCACCTCCTACCCTTTCTCTCCCTCCGATTGCAGATCTATCCACCGGCCTACCAAGACCCACTCTCCATTAGCGACCCATCAATTTTTGTGTATGTATGTACTCATCACACTCTTCATTGGAGACCCATTTTTGTGGAGGTTGGTTTTTGGCGACCCATTGGAGACCCACTCACCATTTTTTGTTTTAACCACTCTCCAATGGAGAGTGGGTTTTAAAAATCTATATATTTAATTTAGCTATATATTGTTTAAACAAGAGTGGGTCGCCAATGGAGAGTGGATTTTTGGCGGCCCACTCTTTTTTCTGCCGGAAACTTGGTTTTGGCGGCCCACTCTTTTTTTGGCGGCCAAATCTTGGCCGGTTGGTGGGTAAATTTGGAACTGGAGAGAGAGAAAGGCTAGGAGGTGAAACGATTTTCTCACTTTGGCTATAATAATTATTTTCTCTATAATTAATAACAAATAAAACCTAAAAATCTTTATAATAAAGCAATTGTCAAATGGGTATTTTTACAATTCAACTAAAAAAATAAACCTAAATCCACCTATTTTCTTTCAAATTGCAGCAAAAACCATATGATTAGATAAGATTAAGATGTAAAACACAAGATAACCCTAAACCTCTAAATCTAAAGCAATTGTCAAGTGGGTATTTTTACAATTCAATGAAAAACCCAAAGCAAAACCAACTATTTTATTTTTTTCAAATTGATCAGCCCTAAACCATATGTATGATTAAATAAGATGTAAAACACAAGATAACCCCAAATGGCAAAATCTCAGCCTCCTCCTATTCACATATTCAAGAAATCAAGATGATGAACAAATAAAAATAGCAAAATTTTTCAAACCCACATAAACATAGCATAATCACATTGTAATTGATACCTTTTTTGGGGCTAGAAAATGGAAATGCACATAGGGTTTGTGATCAGTTGTGAAGCTGAGATGATCTGATGAAAAATTGAAGTTGGAAATTTATCACTGATGTCTTCTTCTAAGAAATTTCTTGGCCTAAATCGATTTGCAGGTATTAATTGGGGGGAATTTCAGTGGATTCCTAAATGATAATAGAAGCAAAGCCAAAAGTTATGGAAATTGGAGTGTGGTGGGGCCTAAACTGCCTAAACTGGTACCTTTTTAGACCATCTATAGCCTCGTACACTTTTGCTAATCTTGTCATTTGTCATATCAGAGCATCCACAATCATAAACCTTTCTAAAGGTTTATAGTTTTTGTCACGTCAATTTTCTCTCTCTGCCACATCAGTTTTCTCTTTTATACACATTTTATAAACCTTTCATTCTCAATTATAAACCGGTACATAGTTTATAACTTTATATAAAAATTATAATAGTTAATTTTTATTTATTATAATTGAAAGACAATAATTAAAATATAACTTTAACTAATAAAAGACTTAGATTACAAAATTATAATAAATAAAAGTAAAAATAACTATTTATTTTATTAAATTATTTTTTACTTAAATAATTCAAATTGATTATTAGTTCAATGCAAGTTGTGCCGAGTTATTCTTTGGGTTTTTCCCCTTTTTTTTTTAATCTTCTCCCTTGGTAAGGGCATTTCCATTGTTGTTTTTAAAAAAGTTAATAAAAGTAAAACAAAGTAAATAAATTAAGTAAATGAATAAATTAATTGCAAGGGCCCCACCAAAGAGCAACATCAACCGCTCCATCTGCATGGAGCGGTTTGCCAGCTCAGCTACCTCTCAATGGCATACATTTTTAATAAACTGGTTTATAGGATGCCATGTGGGTTTATAAACCCACCATTGGGGATGCTCTTGGCGTCATATCAGCTTTTCACTATTTAAAAAGAAGAAGAGAGACATAGAAAGATAGGAAAGAGAGGGTGGGGGTGAGGTGGGATATTCTAACAAGTCGGCAAGCCCATGCCGTTTTCTTTCCATGCCAATCAACCACGCCAGTGTAGCCGGCCTTGTCGATGGACACCCCCTTAAGGTAGTTCGATTGCTTCGGTTGCTGCTTACTGTGTTGTTCAAGCCTTATAGCTTATTTGGTTTCAACTAAATATTTGAGCATCGACTTTCATTTAAAGAATTTAGATTTGAAAAAAATATATTTTAGGGCTTCATGTTTTGACAAATGAAATTATTGATATAGACATAATATTTTTGGAAATGAAGTAGTTTAGAACTTGGTTCGAATATATACACCAAGGTAAAATAGTCATTTATAACATTTAAAATGGATTGTTATGTTATACAAACAACTTTATCAATATAAACAGCTTTATATTAAAGAAAAATAATCCAAGCATCGTTTAAGTCTAACCAACCTACTTAGGAGATGAAAGGACGAGGGCATTGGCACCTAAAAACAACCTTTCCTCAAATAACAATATTGTGATACTATATGAAAAAAAAATTTGAATCAACCTTAGATTACATAAAAACTCGGAACTTGCTATCATATTCGAGAAATCGTTTATTAAGCACAACCAAAAAGAATGGATTTTTAAAAGAACGGATTTTTTTTATCTTAATAGTGATTTTTATCTTAAATGGTGTTTCTTTAATCTTTATTGATAACACTTTGATTCTTTTTCATAAATTAAAAGAACGGATTTTTATCTTAATAGTGATTTATAATCTAATTATTATCCATATAACGTATGAATCACATACATAGAATTGATCTCTTTCTCTCTCTCTCTCCCTCTCAAACATAAATTAGCTATTACAATTCTATCTCTATCTTAGGCAACATAGACAACGTTGTTTATGAAAGATCTTAGGCAACAAAGAAAATAGTTTATATGTTGCCTAGGATAACTTTATTCGATTTTCTATAAAGAAATTGAGTGGTCTGCATATACTTAGGCAACGTAAAGAGAAGTGTTGCTTAAGAGAGTTTTAGGCAACATATAAATATTTATACGTTGTCTAAGGTCTAAGTTAGGCAACATAATATTATACTTTGTCTAAGAGGTAACTTAAGCAACATATAATAGCCTTTGTTGCCTAAGCAATTCTTATGCAATATAGGCAATTAGCATTTGTTGTCTAAGACAATATTTGGTGTAGTGAAATTATAATGGCCATCTAACTTTTTTTAAATTAAAATAGTCGATATAATTTTCAAAAGAATTGAAAGAAGAATGTCGACAAATAACTTTCTTAAGTAGTTTGTTTATCAAAAATGTTTATATGACTTTATTTCTTTTAAAAGATAGAATAGAAAAGGCATAAACTTTATTGTACAAGCCTGAGTGTGAAATACAAAGTGAAAAAGGGATAGAAATAATTTGCATAACATGGTATCGGTAAAAATAAAGCTAACTTTATAAGCTAGTCCATCTAAATTTGTACCATATGCTAGTTTTTTGAAACGCTGATTTGAGTAGCTTTTTGGGAGCTTATTGTAGTTTTTTTTTTCCAATTATACCCTTATTAATATTAATTAGTACATTCAAAGAGATCTTTTTTGGTTATTTTACATATTTATAAGCTAGTTTTTGTCAAACATAATTTGTTTATAAGCTAGCTTATTAGCTATTAGCTAGCTTATCAATCAACAACTAGCTTATTAGGTACCGACTAGCTTATCAGCTAGTTTACCAAACAAAGCCAAAGTTCATTGTACAATCCTGAGTGTTCAAATGGACACAGGTTTTGGTTATTGCTTAAAAAGAAAGAAAAAGCTTTTCTACATCTTATAAATATTTGTCAACAACAAGAAATGTTTATACAATATAATTGTTTCTTCTTCTACACGAGTTAATTTTTAAAATTAATTCGAATATGAAGCTTCTCTTTCTTTTTTTAAATAGAGCAAATTTTTGAGTAATGAATTGTAACCTTTCATAATTTAGACTAGTATTATTCATCACCTCTACACAAGTTGCATAATTTAAGTGATCTAGAGTAGATTTTACATTCAATTTACCAAGCCAAAACTGAAAACCTGTTCGGTAATAGTTCTATCAGATATATCCCCACATTCATGACTTACACATGTGAAATAATAGGATTGAAATTTTACCTGTAGGGACGGGTACTCGTACAATACATTAATTGTTTTTATTGTTTTTTTACTAAACGGGTACCCAACGGGTTCCCCAAACCCGTTGGGGCAGGGTCGGGGACGAGGGGTGTAAACGGGGACCAGGGTCGGGGACAATTCTCCCTCTCAAATAATATAATTTCTTTTACATTATTTGGCCTAGATCATATAATGCAAGGTGTTGGGAATTTTGGCTAGAATAAAAAAAAAAGTCTTTGAAGTTTGTCCCACATCGGTGGAACAATGAAAAGTGGAAGGGACTTCAAGCCTATAAAAGGAGGTCTAAGGCTTTGGTTTCAAGGCATCCCAATAAAATACACTTTAAGTATTTTATTCTTTCTTCTTGTTCTCTTGTTATAGAGTGTAGAAAGTTGTGAGTTAAATCTTTGAGAGTGTGGGTGTTATTGGGTGAGGCTTGAGAGTTTAGAGCTGTGTGATTGTAACAATTTTTCACATAGTGGATTTTCTCTTTGGAGGCCCGTGGTTTTCCTTCGGTTTTGGAGTTTCCACGTAAGTTTCTTGTCTTCTTTTTTGTCTTTTATTTTTCTCTATATTTGGTCATTGCCTTGGGTTGTTGGGTAAATATTTAGGCCAATTTCCCAACAATTGGTATCAGAGCTCCGGGTAGGAGGAGGTCTCGGTTAGAGAGTTCTTAGTATGCTCTGTGGTTGCAGCTTTGTCTGAGCTTCCACAGCAGAAAAATAATTAATCTCTTGGTCGTATTAGAGGAGGTCTCAGGTTAGAGGATTCTTAGTATGCTATGTGGTTGCAGCTTTGTCTAAGCTTCCACATCAGAAAATATTTTTTCTTGGTTAGTTGTATACGGTATAATTGTGTGTGGTAAGAGTATGTGCACAATTTCTGGGTGTGCTACTCGGGCTAAAGGCACTGTTGAAAGAACTGAACAATGATGTTTCTATGGGAATCTAGACAAAAACAGATTAACAGATAAAGACAGAGAGATTATTGAAACAGAAATGAAAAGAACAAGAACAAAGACGATGAACAAATTCAAACGACTCTCATGTATATTACCTTGAATGTGTACGGCTGATTTTGAGATTACAAAAATGAA
Source organism: Centaurea solstitialis (assembly GCA_030169165.1). Lineage (NCBI taxonomy): Eukaryota > Viridiplantae > Streptophyta > Magnoliopsida > Asterales > Asteraceae > Centaurea > Centaurea solstitialis. The sequence goes on along the minus strand of CM058043.1, from coordinate 23,280,046 downwards.
TAGTTACCCTAATTACACATTTAAACTCCTATTTATACATCAGAGAATGGATCCTAAGCCAAGCCCCTTACAATTTTAATTCCCAAGCCCATTACAACAAAATTCAAACATATAGACTAATTTTGCTTACATTTATAAAACTTTAACATTTTTAGCCTAAAACTAAGCTAACAATTCCCCTAAGTTTTATAATTGAAGCAAGTCTTTGAATCTTTCATCTTTCCCAAACATCAGATGATGATAGCAGAGCTTCGAAGTTAGTCCATCAGAGAAATGCATTACAGAGGCTCTGTACATTTTTGACTTGCATTATCCTTCAAAGCTTTACCATCAGAGACATGTGTCCACAGAGTCTCTGTATTCGGATGCATAAGTTCACCTTCTGCAAGACTTTTTAACAAGAACTGGCAGTGAGCAGATAATTAGTGTAGCTATGCTTGTAGCAAGTTCAGCAGACCAGCAGAATGATTGTCTTATAACTTGTAGTGTAGCAGAGGTTCTGAGATGATCTTCAGAATCTCTGTTATGACCGACAGAGGCTCTGTGCCTTTTGACTTGTGCGAATCTGAATCTTCATCATCTGAGTTCATAAGATTACAGAGGCTCTGAAATATTTTGCAGAGGTTCTGTGACGAACTGTTACAGAAGCTCTGAAATATGTTGCAGAGGCTCTGCGACAAACTACTTTGTCCGGATCTTCATCTTCTGAAAATCTTATATGAATGACGAACTCCCCCTCGACTTGTGCTTGTGATTCTTCACTTGTCAAGAAGCATTGCTCTTTGGACTTTTGCCTCAACTGATTGCATCCCAAGCATACCAGTGTGAATGACAGAGGTTTTGCTCCTTGTAGAGTTTAGACTTAGCAGAGAAACAAGCGTTGGATCTTCCATTCTTCATATTGGACGAAAGAGGGTTAGAAGAGAGTCATTTTCCCAGCTCTGTAGAAAAGCATCCTGTCCAGTGAAGTCTTCAGACATTGTTACTATATCTCAACAGAGGGAAGAGAAATAGGAGTGTCGTTCATGCTGGATTGATTAGGGAGCTTCTGATAACCTTTAAGAGCTCTGCTGGGTAAGGTCTCATGGTGTTGTATTTTAAATGCGGCTGGGTTCAGAGAGGTGGGCAGGATGGTTTCGTTATAGGAGCGGTTTTTGTCTTTTGTGAAGTTCAGGGAAGTTCAGTGTTTGAATCTGAACTAAGTCCTCTGTGGATTTGGATATGGTCTTCCAGAAAAATATGTCTGATTGAATGGAGAGACATTTGATGACAGAAATTGGGTTTAGAGATAAGACCATGGTAGAGGTTCTTGGATCGTAAAGGATGAAACGTTTAAGATTTGCAGAGTCTCTGTGATGAAAGATAAAGTAACTTCTGGAGGAACTTTTCAACAAGTATAGACAGTGAGCAGAGACAATCGGAGGCTATGTCTATGACATGTTGATTAGAAACCAAAAAGTTATCTCAACATTAAAAAGAAAACGGACACAGACTCTGAGGAGATTGGCAGAGGCGCTGTGAATATCCGACAGAGGTTCTGACAAGTCCATCACATGACCTCTCTTTTGATTGAGACTGTAAGAGCAAGCGAGCAAGAGGCTTTGTGAGGACTGTCATCTTAGTGTTCTTAACAATGTCGTTTCAGAACTGGAGGCCATCAGAGTTAAGGTAGAAGATGAAGATAAAGCGTTGAGGCTTATATTATCTTTGTCATCTTCCTATGAGCACATGAAACCTATTCTGATGTATGGAAAAGAGACCCTGAAGTTTGCAGATGTTTCTGCAAACTTCTATCTGAGGAGAAAAGATTGGAAGGTAGCAGCATGACTTCATCAGAAGGTACGGTTTTGGTGGCTAGGCACGGGAAGAAGAAGAACTCCCACATACCGGAAGTGGGAGAGTCTGGGCATGTCAAGAGCAATTGTCCAGGTGGAGTCGGCTCGGCTAAAGGCTCCAAATCAGATGCTAACAATGTCTCCATTCTCATGGGGGACGATGAGTTCTGTTGAGATATGCCCGCTTTACCGTGGAAAAGGGATGTGTTCATGTTAGCGGTTCCACGTTTTTACACATATGCATTGGTTTGGCAAGGATGCAGGGTGTGGTGGAGATTATGTCGATGGCTGATGAACTTCCAGGTAAACCAAACGAGGAAGTTGCACCATAAAATTTTCAGCAAGTTTTTCGACATGTGCCGAGGTAAAATTCTTAGAATGGATTATTCTAAGTGGTGATACTCTTTTATGGTGGAGTATGATAGTTCTCTGTTTTTGAGAATTATGATTGTCGGTTCAGACAATGGTTGCCGGTGTTGCAGCGAAGATTTTCTTTTATTTAGCCAAGGTGGAGTTTGTTGGGAATTTTGGCTAGAATAAAAAAAAAGTCTTTGAAGTTTGTCCCACATCGATGGAATAATGAAAGGTGGAAGGGACTTCAAGCCTATAAAAGGAGGTCCAAGGCTTTGGTTTCAAGGCATCCCAATAAAATACACTTTAAGTATTTTATTCTTTCTTTTTTGTTCTCTTGTTATAGAGTGTAGAAAGTTGTGAGTTAAATCTTTGAGAATGTGGGTGTTATTGGGTGAGGCTTGAGAGTTTAGAGCTGTGTGATTGTAACAATTTTTCACATAGTCGATTTTCTTCTCTGGAGGCCCGTGGTTTTTCTCCGGTTTTGGAGTTTTCACGTAAGTTTCTTGTCTTCTTTTTTGTCTTTTATTTTTCTCTATATTTGTTCATTGCCTTGGGTTGTTGGGTAAATATTGAGGCCAATTTCCCAACATAAGGTTCTTATAAAATATAAACAAAAATTATATTTCCTTACAAGAACAACAATTAATAGAATTTTAATAAGAAATTGAGTTCTTGAAATTGGTGTGAAATGATAATTTGTTAGTTTTATTTTATATATTTTCTTAACTTTTATATCCAATATAACAATTAATATGTATATGTTTATTTGACTTATATTATATATGGAACCCTCAAAATTGGTTCTTGTAAAAAGTATTAAAGTACTATCATAGAGTTATTAATTTGGTAAGTTTGAAATGACTTGATATTTTGATAAGATAAGAACCTCTCATGTGCTTTAAGAGATGAAAGAGATCAGAGGGGCCTTGGCCAATTGGCCCAATTGGCCTCCAAAAGCCCTTATTATGGGCCTTTGCTACTCCTTTTTATGAGAAATAATCAACCATTTAACGTATACATAATGATTCTTTTGAAAAATTCTATAAACTTCATAATCTTTTTTAAACAGAGAGATTGTTGGAAAAAAAATGAGAATCAACTTTAGATTACATAAAAATTAAAGACTTGCTATCATGTTTGAGAAATCACTTGTAAAGAACAACCAATTTTATAATTTTGTCAATTTATTCTTATTTTTAAAAGGAAATCTGTAAAAAAAAATATCGACACATATAAACAAAGATGACAGTCTGGACGTTTAAATTATTGGAGATATATGATGACACGTTTTAGATATGTCATTCTTCTTCATAATTATTGGAGTGAATGGCATTATTTTCTTTGACTGATTTGATGGTTTTCACCTTTTTCGTGTATGAAAATAAATGAAACGTGTCCTTATGATTACATGTGTTTTAACAAGTTTGTGCATGTGGGGCTTCCTTCTCCTCACAAGCAAAATGTTTTTGTTTGCAACTTTTTAATGAATTGGTCTTGGATAAATGAACAAGCTAATTTTGCATGATTGCATTAAGGACCAGATTCATTAAAAAAAATGCAATCAAAGATGTTAGAACATTAAACCGTAGAGATAAAAAAATATAACTCACTCCAATTATTTTTAAAAGGGAATGTCAATAATCATTATTTTCATCAAGGATAACTTTATTGTCTCAATTGATAGTACATGAACAAATTCCATGTGCAATCATCTAAAGTAGGAAAATATGATGATATTTTTATAGGATTGTATCATGTATGATCAAAATTGAATTTTAATAATTTAGCAGGCTGCTACAATGATTATTTTGTGGACAGATTATAGTTATGGTGACTTAAGAAATCAAAATAAAATAATGTTTTAAAGGGATTACACTCGTGGTCCTATGCCAAGACTCAATATCTTATGGATGCAATTTGTTAGGATGTAATCTAGGCAATGCGACCTTGTAATCTTAACCATCATTTACACTACCATATCGTTAACGTTTTTTCTCTCACTCATAACATAAACCAAGCTCAAATTAAAAAAAAAATATCTTAAACTAAAATACTTAACATGTAAAACAAGCATAAGTGTATCGATGATGTTATTGGTTAAATTATCCACATTTTTGGTTTGTGAAAGTAAGTCGCCACTACCACGTAGGGGTTGCGATAACCAACCCTTTGTTTCGATGGTGGGTCCATTATTCGACCCGAAAATTCCGATCAACCAAATAAACAAGATTATACTACCACTTTAATGCATAAATATTAACATTACCTTCTATTTTAAGGAACGAATAAAAAAAAACCTTCTTTAGCTACTTGTAGGAGCATATATGCGCCATTCGAAGACACGCCTTTAGGGCTTTAGGAACAAAAGTACAAAATCCCACATTCTAAAATTACAAGCATGGCATAATAGGTCCTTCAACTTTTTCCTTTTATTTACTTTTTATCCTCAAAACCATTTTGCGTTCCATTTAAGCTTTTAATTTATTCATATAACTTCAATAATAAGCTTTTAAGATTTTTGTGGTATGTATTAGAAAGATGGCTTGGGATTAGAGTTTGAGATTCCACGTGGATTGGGAATGGAACAAGTATTGTGTTATAAGGGATTGAATATCTCATCTCTATCGGATACATAATCAAACCATGGTTATTAAAGGGAGCTAACTCAGTTGGATAGGTAACATGGATGTGGGGTGAAAGCCACACTACCAGGGTCGGATTCCCACGGTCGACACTTTCTTGATATATCCAGACTCTGAATCTGGTCCTTTGGGCCGGGTTCGGGACCGGTTCGGGTTGGTCCATAGGGCCCCTAAAAACCTTTCGGTCGGGTTCAGCCATATGTTGGGCCGAGTCGCAACGGATTAGTGGGATTGCCCGTAAGGAGACCCGATACCGCTGGAAAGTGTGTGCGTTAACTTGCCGTTCAAAAAATAAATAAATAAAAATAAAATAAAACCATGATTCAAATTATGGACAAAACAGACAATATCTAATATAGTCAACTACTTGACTGATGTTATGTTACCATGGCCTTCGGCCATATTATCTTTAAATCAATATATGTCCTTTTTTATAGAAATCCACAAATGGGTCCGTGGGCTATGGGGCCACTTACCAAATACTTACCGGCAAGAGTCATTACTACGATTTACTTTTTTGCGGTAACATTCCATCCATCAACATAGATTAATGGTAACCATTTACGGTAAATTTGTCACCCTAACTTACTGCATAAGACCCATGATCCTTGCCTTCCATCTTACTAGGTAATATTCTATGTCCTCTTTATGTTCATCCGATAAGGTAATTGAACCAGTAAAAACTTACCAAAGTAGTCAAGTGTTTAGTAAACGACCCTTAAATTAAATATGCGCCTTAATGGATTGGTTAACACTTAACAGGAGTACAGGACAGATTAAACACATGACGTACACGTACTAATAATCTGAAAAAAGGCTGGTCAGGAAAAGTCCCTAACCAAATCGAGTATACAACTAGTTATAAGGATCGTGAGATACTTATAACAGCGTCTTTTCCAAAAATTCGCTCAGATGACAGTGAAACAAATCGAACCACTTATACAACAGTGTGAGTATCCAAACACATGTGAAAACACTCATAAATTTCAATCTAGAAAGAATTACTGGAGCCGTGTAAAAGTTCAACCTAAATGGATGCATTCTTCTAGTCCTGCATGCTGTGTTGCTAAGATTGTAGAATGTTTGGGATTGTAGAATGTTTGGCAAATTGGCAATAGGATTTTAAGTTGCACACGTTGGAATTAGATACAAATTATATATGTAGCAAAGAATGTAATGTTTAGATATCCAAGAAGAGATTATAGATTAAGCACAATCTTTGGGGTTTTTACCCTGACCAGATGTAAGAAAAACAAATAAAACACACTAATTTTTTTAAGGGGTTTGGAACCTAGTCAAGCTAGGCGGCTCATCCCCATGCCGATTTTTATTAAATAAAATATATAAATAATACAACAAAGGATATAGACCAAGAAATGTCGAGTTACAAAAAATAAACATAGATCAGCTAAAACGATGTCTTCAATCTTCATGCATTTCTTGAAGCAAAACATCAACTAATCACATATCACCTAGATTCGGTTCTCATATCCCAACAGTTTTGAGTTACCAGGAAACAAACAGCAAAACTTTGCAGCCAACAAGATATCTATGCTGATATCAAACATGAAAGTCCTGTTCCAACCTCGTTACAGGAACAACCAAAGGCATATTGTCCAATATCCTGTAAAAATGGTCGAAAATGAATGAAACATGGTAATAACCAACCAATGTAATAATTTTTTGAGAAGTTCCTAAGATAAGTGTCTCACATGTTGAATCGATGCTCATCGTCTATTTTCTTCTTGAATTATGTGGCTGTTATCTCATTCAGGTGTTACGTGACACAACATATTGCAGAACTATGGAATTCGCATTTGAACTGTGATAGATCATTTTGGTAAGTTTCTGCAGAGTGCAGAGAAAACAGTGATTTATATAATATAAATGCATCAGGTGGATTTATACCTGGTAGCAGCAGATGAGTCCAAGCTTCACCCACGAACAACAATAACAAGTCCCACATTTGACAAAAAGGTTTCAGCTATGGAAAAACTATCGAGTCGAAATCAAACCATTGAGACCGAAGATTAAACATCAAGTTCATCATGGCATGTGAAAGAGGGTATGTATGATCCTTCGATTCAATGAAGTGCTGAAATGCAGAGCCTAAGCATGCGAAAACAAACAACATAACCAAAAAAAAAAAAGAAGTATGCAACAACCATAAAGCAAGAGAAATGGTAAAAAGAGTCACCTTGTGTGTTGATTATGACTGTTTCCTTGTCAGCAACACTCAGAAATGCAAGAAATGATTCAAATGTTAGGATACAGAAATCGTCGTTATGTATTTAATATAATACTTTATATCAACTTTTTCCAAAAGTTGATTCATAGAAAACAGAGAGAAAGTACCTGTTAGGAAATGTAGTTTGTGAATTAGCCTTTTTGGACCTTGGAGCTCTAAAAGACATCCATGGAGACTCCTACTGTGGTTGCTTAAAGGTTATTCACAGCTCTACCAAGTGGCCATACTGCAAATAAATGAATTTTCTGTTTAGAACTTTCTGGCCAAAAGTGTCAAAACCAATCGACTTTGATATCCTAACTATACAAAATTACACTAGATAAATGTGGCATTTTGGGCAGCACCTATAAGGAAGTTTTCTGTTTCTTTTGGTGTTCTTTTGGGACACCACAGGCTCCAACCAGACAAACATGGTCTCGTTCAAAGATGACATGATAAACACCGTATCTGCTCGTAGAATCTGCGCAGATATTTATGATTAAGAAGCAGAAGTCATAACAAAGATCAAATAGGACTAAAGAAATTAAGTCATAAGATTCAGTGATGGTACAAAACTTAGCATCTAAATATTGTCAACCGACCAAGAACAGCAGCTGCTGAATTCGATTTAAAGGGATTCCATACTCCATACTCAATCTTTGTCCCATCTTCGTTCTGAATACGAAACAAATCAACATATGTCAATACAATGTAAAGGCTGTGTTGCTAGGATTATACAACTTTGAGTGTTTAGCAAATGTGAACATGAAGTTAACATATCCAAAATTTCAAAGTTGCATTGATAAAATAGCCTACAAACACGTGTCCATGTGTCAAACGAAGATAGAAATCCGTACCTTTTTGTAAATAAGAGCCTCTAGTGAGGTTTAGCCAAAGTTGATCGCGTTTCCACAAATCGAAGGCCTAAACAATAAGCAAAACGTTTAGGATTTACACCTCCTAAACTCATGAAAATCCAAGCTTAACACCCTTAAGAACCTTCTACATAAGTTTGAGTCCCAACATGTCTTAATAGGTTCATAACACAAAGATATAGGCTAACATCAATGCTGAATAATTCAACAGCCTAAACTATGCTGCACCTGACAGCAGAGCTATCCTTTGGGTTTTGGCTTCGTAACCTTATTTAGAAGCCAAACTAGACGATAATATCCAAAACAAAGTTGTTCTTTCGGCTCTTGTGGTTCATATGGTTTTGGAATCAATCCGATCAGAGCAGCGATCAATTAAATATGACGCTTGAACAAACAGTGTGCAGAATCCCGTTTTCACAGGACCAGCTTCAAAAAGTCACTGTTTCGGGCTGTTTAGAGTCGGAACTGGGTCACGGTTAAAACTACAAAGTTGTAGAAGACTCAAAGATCTTACTAACTGCAAATTTTGAGGATTTTTAGACGTACGAGCGATTTTATACGAATTTTTGAACATCAGGACAGATTGTTAAAACTCAACAGCAAATGGAAAATTTCTTTGAGGCATTTTAGCAAACACCTTGTGAGCGTTAATTCAAGGAGCTCAAAACTATTTCCATTGCTTATACCACTTGCCCAATTTTGATATCACCAGCTAACCAATGATTCAAAATAACAATTCTAACTCAAAGTCATAACCAAATCAAGATTTACACCATGGAAACCCTCAATACTTTATCTACTTATACTTAAACAACTAAAATCATAGTGTTGAATTAAAGACATGCAAACATGAATCTACAATCAGATTTATATAACCTAAAAGGGCATCTAAACAATCTTCAATTAGTAAAATCAAAGATGGAAAGATGTATACCTTCAAAAGTATGGTTCCAATCTTCAATATCTTCAACCCTAAGCTTGCTTTTACTAATGAAATTGAGTTTGGAGAGAAGTTGATGAATGGGATGAGCATAAGTCGGTCTTGAAGCTGAAATCAATTACATAACTAACCCCTCAAGTCTCATTTATTGCACTTTTGACCCGGTTAGACGATTTCGTCACATTCTAAGTTCTAATCTAAACTTAAATAATCTAAGGTTTTTATGAAAAGATAATTCAAATGTTAGGATCGCTGGTAAGATACATACAATTTCAAAAGCAGAACTTTTTCCGAAAATGGGTTACTGTTATACATCCATTTCAAATTTCAAATCAAAGTAATCGAAGAAAGTACCTGTTACAATTGTTGTTTCTTAATTAGCTTCTTTGGAGCGCTCCAAATCATCCTTGGATACTCTTGCTGTGGTTTCCTGATGAACGTTATTCACAGCTTTACGTAGCAGAATGTTTTGTTTTTTAATGTTTGTATCTCAGATGTAAAACCAAATAACTCAAGATGCTGTGTAGTGCCAACAATACACAGACCTTTCAACTCAAAAATGCTTTGTGGAAGACGTCTTACGCTAGTACCTCCTATAAATAACACCTTTAAGCATTCTAAGCGCCCAAGTTCCTCTGGCAATTTTTGAATGGCAACACAGTTTCCGAGATGAAACCATTTTAGACGCTTCATCTTACAGATACTGTTGGGAATATCTTGTAAAACTTCACATCCCGCTAGACATTCTAATAGGCAAGATCCTCGGGTGCTTGAAGTTCAACCAAGTGAGAACATTTGGTAAGCTTTAACCTCTTGAGATTCGGAGTCAACCCCAGTTTAAAGGTCATCAACTTTGCACCCATGATGTCAATGGATTCGAGCTTTAGACAATTAAAATGAATGCGAAGTTCTTCCAAACTATAACATCCTCTAACATCTAATGTCTCGAGATTTCGAGCCCCTCGAAGGTTAAGGGTTGTTAACTTTGAATCTTTGAGGTTGAAGGACTTGAGCTTTGGCCATTTAGTGGGAATGTAAAGTTCTGCCAAATCATCACATGCTATAATTAAGCTCTCGAGATTCAGAGTCCCTAGAATGTCAAGGCTACTCAACTTGGGACAATGAGGGTGAGGAATGTGAGGTTTAGATGACATTTAACGGGAATGTGAAGTTTTTCCAAATTGAGACATTTGTCAAGGGATAACTCTTTGAGATTCGGAGTCGCTTGAAGTTCAAGGGTCATCAACTTACAACAACCAAGGTAGAGCTTCGTCAAATGTGGACATTTAAAAAGAATGTGAACCAAATCATCACATCCTTCAAGTCTTAATTCATAGAGAATTGGAGTACGCCAAAGTTCAAGGATCCTCAACTTTGTATTATAGAGTCTGATGTACTTGAGCTCTAGACATTGAAGGGGAAATAGAAGTTCTACCGGATCATGACATCCTCTAAGTTTTAAATTCGTGAGATTCGGAGTCATCCCAAGGTCAAAGGTCTTCAATTTGGAATTCTCAAGGTCAAGCCTTTTCAATTTCTTAAGAATTTATCATAAGAAGAAAAAAGAATTAATATTGGTGTAATACAAACCAATAGATGTGTAGTACTATAATGAATCATGCAAAAATAACCAACCAACTATTAGTGTACCTTCTTTTTTCCCCCTTCCCATAGCTGTACAATTTGACTATCTGACATTCTAAATAGAACTAGATTATTTGCTTGAAATGTTTTGGGTAAAGAAGAAAAAGGGTAAAACAACCATATCAAACATTGTAAAGAATTTGAATGTATTCGGTAACTTCATCAAATTCCCAATCGCCAGTAAAAGAACATCCGTCCTTATTTTTAGTATTTGTGCAAAGATATCTAAGTTTTTCATCTTTCGAAGACCTTTCATAAGAAGTTATGAACTGAGTTCCCTACTGACATATTCAATACATTCTGTTGCTTCAGTTCCCTGTAATCCAAAAAGCAGTAAACTCAGTTCAGTTCCATGTAATCTAAAAAGCGGTAAATGATGAAACATGTGACAGAACAAATGAAAAAGTGATAGTTTTTCACTTCTTCACCTTATTAGTAAATCTGATCCTTACTAAGTCATTAGCTAGAATATGTTCAATTTCCCGCGTCTCCCATAATCGGCTATGTTTGTGAGGCTCTTTGCGGTGCGGACGACGAACGATATCCCAGCCCATTCTACTATCCGGTCATGAATGACCATTTTTCACCATCATTTGAAATAGTTATTAGAGATTTCCTTAAGACATCTAAACCACATCTAGATTCAAATGTCCACACTTTCAATAGGTGAGCACGGTTCGTTCGGTTCGTTTTTGGCCGGAACCGAACCGAAAACCGAGCCGTTTCGGTTTCGGTTTTTCGGTTCGGTTTTCGGTTTTTCGGTTTTCGTTTTTCGGTTTTTTTTCGTTTTTTTTTTTTTTCGTTTTTCGATTTTTTTCCCCGGTTCTCGATCTATAACTCATGTTTCTTCCATTTTCAACCGTTGGTGAAACGTTTGACTTTCGGTTTTCGGTTATCTTATATTTTCAACAATAAAAGTATAAAATATAAAATTAAGTAAGTTACGAATCGTCAAAATACAAACAAGATGTTTCAGCGTTAGATTGCTTGTTTCGTGAAAGATCAAGGGAAATCGATAACAATATATATATAAGATGTTGAACCTTCCCTATAATATATATAATATATATTATTAAATTTAAAATAATATATTATTTTCGTCGGTTTTTTTCGTTTTTCGGTTCGGTTTTGAGCCAAAACCGAAACGAACCATTGGTTTTTCGTTTTCGTTTCGGTTCGGTTTTTCGTTTTTTTCGTTTTCGTATTCGTTTTTCGGTTTCGTTTTTCGTTTTTTTCGTTTTCGGTTTCGTCCGTTTTTGCTCACCCCTAGCTTTCAAGAATAATGACTAAGCTATCTATCGAAAAATAAAGCCCCATGCATGCAACATCTAGGAATATTTCTGATGTGAATTGAAGCAATCTGTCACTTTCTATTGCAAATCAAAACTATAGATAAAGGTTTTCCGGCTTTCGAGAGGCCGGTTCTCTCCCAAAAGAGCTCTCGCTCAAAGAAAATTGACAAAAATCCAATACCGCTTTCACCAACTCTTCCCCTCACTAGATATGCTAACAAACCACACTGCTTAAGTGCTTATTTGAGAAATTACCAGATGACCCCTCAATAATTAATTAATTAAGAAATACCCCCCGTACTTCTATTTATCTCTTCTCTTATAAGTAAAACGAACCGTGGGCTTATCAATATTCCCCCTCAAGACTTTCACCTTGTCCTCAAGGTGACTGTTGGAAACTGTGAATTAAAGCTTCCAGGTTTTCCCATGTGGATTCAAAGTCTAATGTATCCTTCCATTTGACCAGAACCTCCAAATTCCCGAGATCATTCTTCCCTACTGTACGCACATCCAAAAGGGCCTCAGGCTCAACTTGTAAGGTCAAATCCACTGCCAACTGAGGGGGAAGAATTTTTGAGGATAATCCCTCTCCCACGGCCTTCCTAAGCTGCGAGACGTGGAAGACTGGGTGTATCCGAGCACTCTCGGGTAATTGTAACCGGTAGGCCACGTTACCAATCTTGTTTACGATATGGTAGGGACCATAGAAGCGGGCCAGGAGCTTCGGTTGATTCCCTTTAACCAATGACCGTTGTCGATAAGGTCGTAACTTTAGAAACACCCATTCTCCCTCAAATTGCACTTCAGATCGCTTCATGTCTACTAGTTGTTTCATTAGAAATTGTGCTTTTAAGAGGTTCATCCACGTCTCATCCCACACTTCATCTTGATTCTCCAATTCAGAACCCACTGCTTGAACTATCGCCACGTCTTGGGGATAACGCACCAGGGGAGGGGGGTCGCGACCATACAACACCTTAAAAGGCGACCCTTTGATTGCGGAATGATACGCCATGTTATATGATAACTCGGCCCACGATAACCACTTACCCCACTGATGTGGTTTATCCGACACCCAACATCTCAAGTATTGTTCCAAGCTTCGATTTACCACCTCCGTGTCGCCGTCCGTTTGCGGGTGGTAAGCCGAGCTAAATTTGAGTATTGTGCCTTGCAATTTGAACAATTCTTTCCAGAACAAGCTTTGAAAAACCTTGTCATGATCTGATATAATCGATCCTGGAATTCCGTGCAGCCGTACGATATCTTTAACAAACGCTTCTGCCACCGTTTGAGCGGTAAAGGGGTGTTTAAGTGGAATGAAGTGAGCATACTTGCTCAATCTGTCTACAACCACCAGAATTGCGTTCCACCCTCCCGACTTGGGTAGTCCCTCTATAAAATCCATTGTAATGTCACTCCAAACGGTGTACGGAAGTGATAGTGGCTGAAGTAAACCAGCCGGTGACCCGCTTAACACCTTATTTCTTTGACAGGTTTCGCATTCTTTCACCCAATTGGAAACGTCCTTCCTCATTCCTATCCAGAATAGTTCAACTGCCATTCGTTGATAAGTTCTCCCTTCTCCGTTATGCCCTCCAATCGGGGATGCATGAAACTCATCAAACAGCTTACGTACCCATGGCGACTTCCTTGGTAGAACCAATCGTTCTTTGTAATACAATAGATATTGGTGTATGCTAAACCCCAAGTGGGAGTTCCTATCGTTAAGTAGTGTTGGGTATTTTTGGTGTTAATGTTGCTGGGTTGAAGTTATTACTGCTGCAGAGTTAATGTTGTTGGGCATAAGGAGAAGCAATATTGATACTACTGCTAGAGTTGAAGATTAATGTTATTGCAGAAGACCTAGAAGTAGTAATGGTTACTACTGCTAGAAGCTATTATTGCTAGTTGGTGATTATTACTGCTAGTCAGTACTTTTAGTTTTGGTTAATATTTCTTCTGTTTTACTACCGCTTCTAGGATCACGATAAGGAAAGGATACAGTTGGTTCGATAAGGCAAAGATTACGAAGATCTTGGAGATTATTTTGAAGATTTATATTCCTTATTCTTTTTTTTAGAGAGGTTCAACTGGGCTAGGAAACCAGCCTACATCCTAGCAAGTTTTGACCGCTAAACATACAGCCCGAGTTAAACCCTGGTGGCCACAAGAAATGACAGGTATTCTGCTGCGAGTATGGCTTGAACCCGGGTTCACCACTATGTAGTGCCCAAGCCCTTACCACCACGCTACACCCTTGTGGTTGTATTCCTTATTCTTATCTTGTAATTTGTATAAATAGTAGATAAATGTTTTGTTTCAGATTACCAGAAATTATCGAGTTTGTTAGTTTGATAGAAAAGTAAGCCTCAAGAGTTTTCCTTGCATTTAGAGAAGTAGTGCACGTTCGCTGAGTCTCTTCATCGAATTGGGGCTTTGGTTTGTAATCATTCTGATAAATTCAATACACTTGTGATTTACAATCCATTGTGATATCTGTTTTATAATTAAAGTGTTTTTCCGCAACTTCTTTAATTATATTTTGAGTTTTGTGTAATTCTTGTCACGAATTCGATCATGTCAAGTAGGTCCCCTTTGATTCTCATTAGAAACACATCCTCCTTCAATTCCTCCTTAAACCTGTCCCAAGGGACCCAATTCGGTACTGTCAAGCTTGACAGCTTGGTTTGTTCAGGTTTCCTCGAGAGAGCATCCGTTGCCCGGTTGGCACTACCTTGTTTGTATACAATTGAAAAGTTGTAGCCCAAAAGCTTACTCATCCAATTCTGATATTCGAGCTCCACCACTCGTTGTTCCAACAAGAATTTGAGACTTTGTTGATCGCTCCTCACCGTGAAGTGATTTCCCAATAAATAGGGCCGCCACTTTTTAACGGCGAATACAATCGCCATAAGTTCTTTCTCGTACGCCGACTTCTGTCGTGCCCTCGTACCCAACACTTGGCTATTGTAAGCCGCGGGTTGCTCTTTCTGCATGAACACAGCCCCCAACACTGTTCCTAATGCGTCCGTCTCAATTACGAACTTTGTGGTGAAGTCGGGTAGTCGCAAGACTGGTGCTGACGAAAGCACCTCCTTTAGCCTATTAAAAGATGTTTGTGCATCTGTCGACCATTCGAACTTATTCTTTTTTAACAAATCTGTCAATGGACTAGCAATCATTCCGTAGCCTTTGACAAATTTTATGTAGCAACCGGACAGCCCAAGAAATCCCCGCAACTCCGTTACATTTCTAGGGGCTTGCCACTCCCTCACCGACTTGACTTTGGATTCATCCACCTCCATACCCTCTTTAGATATAACATAACCAAGGTAGCCTAGTCGTTCCTTGGCGAAGTCGCACTTCTTTTTATTAGCATATAACCGGTTCTCATGAAGTAATCGAAACACTACTCGCATATGCTTCACATGTTCCTCCATAGCTGGGCTATATATAAGGATTTCATCGAAGAAAACTAGTACAAACTTCCTGGGATAGTCCTTAAATAGTAAATACTTCATTCATCAGGCTCTGAAAAGTTGAAGGGGCATTCACAAAGCCAAAAGGCATTACCATGAATTCATAATGGCCTTGGTGGGTGCGGAAGGCTGTTTTGTACACATCGTCGCCCTTCATACGGATCGGATGGTATCCTGACTTCAGGTCCAGCTTAGAGAACACTTTGGCGCCGTGTAATTCATCTAAGAACTCATCTGTTACCGGAATTGGGAACTTGTCTATCACCGTAGCTTTGTTGAGAGCTCAGTAATCGACACAAAACCTCCAGCTACCATCCTTTTTCTTTACTAACAGAACTGGGCTGGAGAAAGGGCTATTGCTCGGACGGAATATCTTCGCCTCCAACATTTCCTTTACCGGCTTCTCTATCTCGCTCTTTTGA
>CM058043.1:23236272-23264233 GCA_030169165.1 Centaurea solstitialis | reverse complement strand
GAATAAAGGAATATGTGCTCCAGTTTCTCTCTGCAGAAGAACTACTTATGGGCTGTGATAAAACTTTTTTGGCTATCTCTGCTAATTCCGGAGTTTCGGAACCATATGTAGACCACTAGTCAATTGCATCCATAATTACTGCATCCATTTGAGCCGCGGGTAAAGCATACAAACCCTTTCTCATTGTAAAAGTTGCAAACTGCGCTCTCAACAAATTGTCTTCTTCTTTACTTTCGGCAATTCTTTCAAACGATTGCATGACAAGTTTTATGACTTCTTTGTCGAGGTTAGGAGCTTTTCTTGCAATTCCACCGGGTGCTAAGGTATCAAGATAATTTGGATCATAGAACCTAGGAGTAAATGCAAATCCCAAACAATGTAATGGGATTGTCATTTTCTCCCATCTAGCCAAAGATACAATCGAAACACCTTGAGTAAACCAAGTGTCTTTGATTGGAGTCATGTCTTTTCCAACATCACGTGCACATTCATCAAGTAAGACCGTTCGCGCCTTTTCACATGAAGGTGCCTTATAACCAGGAGGGCCATTGTTGATTGCACTAACCATCTCTTGAAATTGAGGGTTACGAAGAACATTGAACGGTATTCCGTTTGCACATAGACCCCGCATGATCTTTAGATCAACTGCATTTCTCTCCATTATACCAAAAGATTGCTCGATTGGTTTTTTAGAGGATGCATTCGGTTTTTTGGAAACCACCGAATTCTTTAAAGACTTTGAAACTCCATCCTTTTCAGCCGCTTTTACCTTGTTCAACAACGTGGTATACTTTTCCCGATCAGCAAGCAAAGCTTCACACCTTCTTATTTCTGCTTTTTCCCCGGCTGGCCTCCAAAAAAGTGACTATGTATTCTGGAGTAGGAGATTGTAAATTTCGACTTGCAATGCTTACATTTCCAAACTTTTGAGCCCCCGGGGTTTTTGCTATTTCCGGCTCCAACATATGTTACTTCATCATGCAGCGGCTTTCCATCATCTTTGTGTGACGATGGTTGTGGCTGTGTTCCGGGTTGTGTTTCTGTTTGATCGACATTTTCTTCTTCACCTTGTGTATGCTGATGCTCTTCATCATCAACATCATGGACCTCATTATCACGTTGCTAAAGAGTTCTCTTTTTGCCAAACACCATTGTGTGTATTGTAGCTGTATAGGAGTTGAAAATAGAAGTAGTTTCGGAATTGGATGCTGGAATTGGATGCTGGAATTCGACTTAAATAGGAACAAAATTGATATAATTTTAGAAAATGAATAGTCCATTTCAATCAATTGCAAACGAAATCAATCCATTTTATTATTTATGGAATGAATCTTGACCAATTTCATAAAGAAATTGGAACGTGTATCAGTGGGCAATCAATCGATGATAAATACTGAAATCAAATCGATTTCACATCTTGTCTAATTAGGAGTCGATTAAAATCAGAAATTAGAAATAGCATTCAAATCTTGTCTAATTACAAATGGATTACAATAGAAATCAGAAATTGATTTGATTGAAATCAGAAATCAATTACAATTAGAAATCGATTTGATAGAATCAAAAATCGATTTGATAGAAATCAACAGATGGTTCGATTGCAACCAGAAATCGTTTGGCAGAATGGGTGCAATCGTGAATCGAGAACAGTTGGGACGTCCCAATCGCAAATCGGGAACGATCCAATCGCAAATTGGGAACGATTCGCTTCTGGATAGGGGAATGCCAACTTCAGGTTCCAGATCGCGATCCCGGTACCGTTCAGAACGCGATCGTACCACGTTTGGGAACGCGGCGATCGGAACGCAGATCGTGGCTATCTGAGCGATCCTGGTAACTATGTGCGAAACCCCAAGTGGGAGTTCCTATCGTTAAGTAGTGTTGGGTATTTTTGGTGTTAATGTTGCTGGGTTGAAGTTATTACTGCTGCAGAGTTAATGTTGTTGGGCATAAGGAGAAGCAATATTGATACTACTGCTAGAGTTGAAGATTAATGTTATTGCAGAAGACCTAGAAGTAGTAATGGTTACTACTGCTAGAAGCTATTACTGCTAGTTGGTGATTATTACTGCTAGTCAGTACTTTCAGTTTTGGTTAATATTTCTTCTGTTTTACTACTGCTTCTAGAATCATGTAACATCCCGCCTACCTCAACAACAATATTGTCCGTTTTGCCCTTAACGGCTCACGGCTTTATTTTTGGCGACCTGGTGAGAAACTTCCCAGGAGGTCACCCATCCTGGGACTACTCCCACCCAAGCACGCTTAACTGCAGCATTCCAAGAACCTGCAGCCCGTGTGGCCCCAAAACGCGTTGTTGTTAGGAAGGCCAAGATATTACTTATAACACCCAGCATCACTCCTGTCCACGGCCGATATGGGATTCGCCTAAGGTGTTACAAATCACGATAAGGAAAGGATACAGTTGGTTCGATAAGGCAAAGATTACGAAGATCTTGGAGATTATTTTGAAGATTTATATTCCTTATTCTTTTTTTAGAGAGGTTCAACTGGGCTAGGAAGCCCAGCCTACATCCTAGCAAGTTTTGACCGCTAAACATACAGCCCCGGGTCCTGGTGGCCACAAGAAATGACTGACAGGTATTCTGCTGCGAGTATGGCTCGAACCCGGGTTCACCACTATGTAGTGCCCAATCCCTTACCACCACGCTACACCCTTGTGGTTGTATTCCTTATTCTTATCTTGTAATTTGTATAAATAGTAGATAAATGTTTTGTTTCAGATTACCAGAAATTATCGAGTTTGTTAGTTTGATAGAAAAGTAAGCCTCAAGAGTTTTCCTTGCATTTAGAGAAGTAGTGCACGTTCGGTGAGTCTCTTCATCGAATTGGGGCTTTGGTTTGTAATCATTCCGATAAACACATCCTCCTTCAATTCCTCCTTGAACCTGTCCCAAGGGACCCAATTCGGTACTGTCAAGCTTGACAGCTCGGTTTGTTCAGGTTTTGACGAAAGCACCTCCTTTAGCCTATTAAAAGATGTTTGTGCATCTGTCGACCATTCGAACTTATTCTTTTTTAACAAATCTGTCAATGGACTAGCAATCATTCCGTAGCCTTTGACAAATTTTATGTAGCAACCGGACAGCCCAAGAAATCCCCGCAACTCCGTTACATTTCTAGGGGCTTGCCACTCCCTCACTGACTTGACTTTGGATTCATCCACCTCCATACCCTCTTTAGATATAACATAACCAAGGTAGCCTAGTCGTTCCTTGGCGAAGTCGCACTTCTTTTTATTAGGCATATAACTGGTTCTCATGAAGTAATCGAAACACTACTCGCATATGCTTCACATGTTCCTCAATAGTTGGGCTATATATAAGGATGTCATCGAAGAAAACTAGTACAAACTTCCTGGGATAGTCCTTAAATAGTAAATACTTCATTCATCAGGCTCTGAAAAGTTGAAGGGGCATTCACAAGGCCAAAAGGCATTACCATGAATTCATAATGGCCTTGGTGGGTGCGGAAGGCTGTTTTGTACACATCGTCGCCCTTCATACGGATCGGATGGTATCCTGACTTCAGGTCCAGCTTAGAGAACACTTTGGCGCCGTGTAATTCATCTAAGAGCTCATCTGTTACCGGAATTGGGAACTTGTCTATCACCGTAGCTTTGTTGAGAGCTCGGTAATCGACACAAAACCTCCAGCTACCATCCTTTTTCTTTACTAACAGAACTGGGCTGGAGAAAGGGCTATTGCTCGGACGGAATATCTTCGCCTCCAACATTTCCTTTACCAGCTTCTCTATCTCGCTCTTTTGATAGTGAGGGTAACGATAGGGTCTTACGTTTACTACCTCGGTGCCTTCCTTCAAGTTGATGGCATGGTCTTTTCCTCTTTGCGGTGGTAGGTCTTTAGGCATGCTGAAGACTTGTTCAAATTCGTCCAACACAGCCTGTACTTCTGTCGGCACTTGTGGTTCTTGTTCCTCCTCTTTTGATAACAGACAAGAGCCTAGCTCCACCAATATTGCCTGCCCCTCTTGCTGTATGATCTTACTCATGGCTTTTAGCGATAACAATGACTTCCCGAGGCTAGGATCTCCCTTTAGTGTTACGGTTCTGCCCGCTACCGGAAACTTCATAATTTGTGCTTTCCAATTCACCCAAATCGTACCCAACGTTTCTAGCCATTGTATTCCCAAAATCACATGACTATTCCCTAGTTGAATGGGAAGGAAATCTTCAATCACCACCAAACCTTGGACATCCACTTCTACAAGTTTATAGATCCCATTCCTCTTACTTTTTCGCCTAACCCCAATGTAATCATATAGTCACTAGTTTTCTCCACTTTGATTCTTTTCTTTTCTACAATCTCCGTAGATATGAAGTTGTGAGTGGCCCCACTATCGATCAGGATAACCACCCGTTGATCATTGATCACCCCTTCCATTTTCATTGTCTTTGGGTTGGTCAGACCCACTACTGAATTCAGATGTATCTCTACCTCCTTATCCATCTCATGCACAATAGTTGCATCCAATGTTTTCTCTTTGTCTTCTGTATTGATTTCACTTTCTGGTTCATCATTTTGTACCAACAACACGCTCAACTCATTTTTCTTGCACCGATGCCCCGGAGCATACTCTCATCGCACCGGTAGCACAGACCGAGTGCTCGTTTCTGTTGGACTTCATGATCGGTGAGTCGACGGAACCCCTGCCCTGTCTTATTGCTCGAGTTTGACCCAGTGTTAGGCCCATTAACTATTAGCGACGACTCTGATGTGCTCTTTGTTAAATATTGTATAGTTCAGGGACCCTCTTGTATCTTTTGTATCTATATATTGGTATCAATACACGCAACCCCAATTGCGGGTTTCCACATACTCTCACATGGTATAGAGCCACACAAAAAAAACCCTACTTTCTTCCCTTTTTTTTCCAGCCGCTGTCGCCGGAAACCCTCCTTCCGGTCGCCGGAAACCGCTCTCAACCGCCGCTAACTACCGGATCTCTTGTGCTGTCTTCACGACCTTTTTCTTCCACATCTGTCGACATACACCTCGTCGGAGACGTCGTGTCGTGCGCCGCCTGTGGCCTGAACCTCACCGGATCTGCTCGCCTGAACCTCGCCGGACCAGCCAGGCCTTCTTGGTGCACCTCCTGTGCACTCCTTTGGGACAGGGGCTCCTCAGCCATCCCCGACGATGTTCAGTGCCCCTCAGCATCCCTCACCGCATACTTTTCATCCGTCGCCAGTGCCGTCATCTCCGTACCTTTACGGGCAACATCAGTCTCCACACTCAGTGCCCGTTCCGCCTCCGTACGGCCAGCCCATGCAGCCGTCCACACCTGCGCCACTGCCTCCTCAGCCTTCCTTTGGTGGACATGCCTCTTAGTTCAGTCAGCCGCAGTATCTTCTGTGTTTCAGGCTATGTCTGTTCAGGCGCCTCAGGACAACAACTTTTACATGGATTCGGGTGCAACCAGGCATATGACATTCAATCAAGGTACAATGCACTCTCTAACTCCTTGTAACTCTAATTTCATACAGGTTGGTAATGGTGCTATGGTTCCTGCTAGATACATTGGTCACTGTACTTTACCCTATTCCTCTTACCCTCTTCATCTTAACAATGTTTTAGTTTCTGATAAACTCATCAAAAACCTTATCTCTGTTCGTCGCTTTACTATAGATAATTCTGTTTCTGTTGAGTTTGACCCTTTTGGTTTCACTGTAAAGGATCTTAAAACAGGGTCTTTTCTCCAGCGTTGCGACAACGATCATCATGATCTTTATCCAGTTCTCCCTCCTGCACCTCGGTCTACTCTTGCCTCGGCTAACGTTGCTGTCTCCTTTGACGTCTGGCATAGACGGCTTGGTCATCTGGGTGCTGCTATCTTCCAGTTTCTTGTGTCCCGCAAGTTCATTGCTTGCTCTAGTCAATCTTCTGCTTTATGTCATGCGTGTCAGTTAGGAAAACATTGTCGTTTACCTTTTTCTTTATCTACTACTAAAACTTCTCGTGTGTTTGAACTTATTCATTCTGATTTATGGACTTCACCTGTTATTAGTTTGAGTGGTTTAAAATATTATGTTCTTTTTTTGGATGATTTTTCTCACTTCTTATGGGTGTTTCCTTTACGTGCTAAATCTGAGGTGTTTGATGTTTTTAAAACGTTTCGTGCTTATGTTCTAAATCAATTTAAAACGGACATACAGCTTTTTCAATGTGACAACGGTCGTGAGTTTAACAACCAACCCTTCCTGGATTTTTTTAAAACTCATGGCATCAAAATGCGTTTTTCTTGTCCCTATACGTCTCCACAAAATGGAAAAGCTGAACGCACCATTCGCACCATCAACAACACTCTTCGCACGTCCCTCATTCAAGCTTCCCTCCCGCCCAAGTTCTGGGTTGAGGCTCTTCTTTCTTCGGTTCACACCTTTAACTTGCTTCCATCCACTACCATCCAGTACAAAACACCGTTTGAGGTACTCTTTGGTTTCTCTCCTACCTACTCTCATCTGCGTGTCTTTGGCTGTCTTTGCTATCCCAACACCGCACCCACTGCACCTCACAAGCTTGCCCCGCGATCCTCTGCCTGTGTCTATCTTGGTCCAAGCACTGATCACCGTGGGTATCGCTGTCTGGATCTTATCACTCAAAAGGTAATCATCTCGCGTCATGTCGTCTTTGACGAAACGCATTTTCCTTTTCCTGATTTTCAGCCTCGCCCCTCCTCCGAGGACTACGACTCGTTTGATGTTGACGATTCTCCACCTTCTCTATCTCCTATTCCTGATGCTGTCGCAACTCCGCCTGAATCTACTACTTCTAACTCATCTTCTTCTGTTGAGCCTTCTCACCCTCCTGCTCCGGCTACTACCTCCGGTCATCCGATGACCACCCGTTCGCGTACAGGCTCCCTTAAGCCTAAACAGATCTTCAACCTTTCAGTCACTAGTGACATCTCTCCCATTCCTCGGTCTGCTGCTCAGGCCATGTGTGACCCTCATTGGCAGGCCGCCATGGATGCTGAAATGGCTGCTATTATTTCTAACTACACGTGGGATCTTGTTCCTAAACCCTCTAATGCTAACATAGTTGGCAATCGTTGGCTGTTTCGCCATAAGTTTGACAGTAATGGACGTCTTGAGCGTTACAAAGCCCGTCTTGTTGCTCAGGGTTTCTCTCAGCAACCCGGTCTGGACTTTGATGACACTTTCAGTCCAGTTGTCAAACCTGCCACTATCCGCACGGTTCTTAGCATCTCCATCTCCCGTAACTGGCCTATTCATCAGCTTGATGTTAAGAATGCCTTTCTTCATGGTGATCTCACTGAGACTGTTTACATGCGTCAGCCTCCTGGCTATGTAAACAGTTCTTTTCCCAATCATGTCTGTCGCCTACGCAAGGCTCTTTATGGCCTTAAGCAGGCACCCCGTGCGTGGTATCATCGTTTTGCTGTCTACCTTTCCTCCTTAGGTTTTCTTAGCAGTAAGACTGACACCTCTCTTTTCATGTATCATCGCGGATCTGATACTATTTACCTCCTTCTTTATGTCGATGACATTATTCTTACTTCCTCCTCTCCTACTCTTATTTCCATGGTTATCTCTAAGTTATCCTCTGAGTTTCCCATGTCTGATTTGGGTCCGTTATCCTTCTTCTTAGGAATCGCTGCGTCTCGTAGCACGTCCGAACTCTTTCTTTCTCAATCTGCCTTTGCTCAGGAGATTCTAGCACGAGCTGATATGGTCTCGTGCAATCCCTGCAGCACTCCGGCTGACACCAAAACAAAGCTTGCTGTTGATGGTGAGCCTGTTCCTGATCCCACCTTATATCGAAGCCTTGCTGGTGCCCTGCAGTATCTGACCTTTACTCGTCCTGATATTGCCTATGCCGTCCACCAGGTCTGTCTCTTTATGCATGACCCGCGTCTTCCGCATCTCAATGCGCTTAAACGCATTTTACGGTATTTAAAGGGTACTCTGTCTCATGGTCTTCATCTTAAGGCGTCAGCCGTTGATCGCTTGGTTGCTTATTCGGATGCCGACTGGGCCGGGTGTCCTAACACACGTCGGTCCACCTCAGGGTTTTGTGTCTATCTGGGTGACAATCTAGTATCTTGGTCCTCCAAACGGCAGCATGTTGTTTCTCGCTCTAGTGCCGAGGCCGAGTACCGGGGGATAGCCAATGTAGTTGCTGAAACTGCTTTGTTACGAAATCTCCTTCTTGAGTTGTGTTGTCCTCTCTCTCGTGCCACTGTTGTCTTCTGCGATAATGTCAGTGCCATGTATCTAGCATCTAACCCTGTTCAGCACCAGAGAACCAAGCATGTGGAAATAGATTTACACTTTGTTAGGGAGCGTGTTGCGATTGGTCATGTGCGTGTTTTGCATGTTCCATCCGCTTATCAGTATGCTGATATTTTTACAAAGGGTCTACCTACGAGTTTGTTTCTAGATTTTAGAGATAGTTTGAACATTCGTTTACCTCCCGATCAAACTACGGGGGTGTGTTAAATATTGTATAGTTCAGGGACCCTCTTGTATCTTTTGTATCTATATATTGGTATCAATACACGCAACCCCAATTGCGGGTTTCCACATACTCTCACACTCTTGCTACCCGAATACGCCGATCCCGTTTTCCGGACTCCTGTCGAAAACTTCTCTTTGACCAACGCATCGTTTCTCACCTCCACCTTCAAGGCTACCTCCATCGCCTCTTCTAACGTTACCGGGTTGTGTAACCGCACCTCAGCCCTGATCGTTCCCCAGAGGCCATTGATGAATTGGCTTAGGAATACTTCCTCCGGAATCCCTTCCAACGGAGACACTAGATCCACAAATCGTCTGATGAAATCCTCCACTGATCCATCCTGTTTCACGGCAAGGAATTGTTCACATAACGCCCCGGTCGCCAATGATCGGAATTGGCGCAAAATGAGTTTGCGTAAATCCTCCCACCTCGTTATCGGATGTCGCCGATTTTCCCACTGAAACCATTCCAATGCAGTGCCTTCAAAGGCGATGAACGACACATCTATCTTCTCAGTTTGCGTCAATCGGTTCACATCAAAATACCTTTCGGCCCGGAGGATCCACCCATCGGGATCGCTACCGTCGAATGTAGGGATCTCTAGTTTCCTTCCCTTAACAGCAAGGAAACGATTCTGGTCGCCCATTCCTTCCGTTCTCTTCCTCGGTCCTCCCGATCCAGCAGCTTCCTCGTATTCCCCCGATTGAAAAGATTCCAATCGGCTATTGACTTCGTCTTGTTGCTTGCTGATCTTTGCCATTTCCACCATCAATTTCTCCAAGAACCCTTGTATTGCCCTTTGATTCTCCTTAATCGTACCCATGTTACTCTCCAAATCGTCGATTCGAGAGTTGGCATTCTTTGCCATCCCCAAATCGTCTCCGCTCTGATACCAATTTGATGTGAATTGAAGAAATCTGTCACTTTCTATTGCAAATCAAAACTATCGATAAAGATTCTATTGCAAATCAAAACTATCGATAAAGATTTTCCGGCTTTCGAGAGGCCGGTTCTCTCCCAAAAGAGCTCTCGCTCAAAGAAAATTGACAAAAATCCAATACCCCTTTCACCGACTCTTCCCCTCACTAGATATGCTAACAAACCACACTACTTATTTGAGAAATTACCAGACGACCCCTCAATAATTAATTAATTAAGAAATGCCCCCCGTACTTCTATTTATCTCTTCTCTTATAAGTAAAACGAACTGTGGGCTTATCAATTTCCTTGATATTGTCCTCTAGACTGGTGTAGCTTAATTCCAATATTTCTATAACTTCCTTCTTAGGCATTCTTTTTAGGCTTTCTAGGACACCCTTCCATCCACGTGTACTTCTACCGCGGAGATGCGAACCCAAAACTGTTATCGTTAAGGGAAGACCAGCAGCATAGCTTACGACTTCTCGTGATAGATCTTTGTACTCTTGAACTGTAATCTCTGTGCCAAATGCATTCACACAGAAGAGCGAAAGTGCTTCCTTATTTGATAAGAGACTGACTTCAATCGATTTCATTTCATGTGCTTTCAGCACTTGCTCATCTCTTGTTGTAATAATAATTACACTTCCTTTCTTAAACCAATTACGTTCACCAGCTAAGGCTTTGAGCTGATCTATATGATCTACGTCATCTAGAACAACAAGAACCTTTCTACCATGAATCTTCCTTTTCATCTCCTTTTTCCCTTCAAGAACACCATTTACAAATATGTCTTGCCTTTTAAAGGCATCTCTAAGGACTTGTTGTTGCAACGATTTCAAACCTAACAAAGGAGAATTTGAAGATTCTCGAACATTCTCCACAAAGCTGCTACCTTCGAACTCATTGCATATTTGATCAAAAATTGCTCTAGCCAAAGTTGTCTTTCCACCACCTCCCATCCCCCATATGCCTATCATGTAAAACTCATCAGGAACGGCATTTAAATATGAAAGCACACCATTTACCCGAGTCCTCATGCCTACTAGATTTTCATCAGCAGCACTGACGACAGGCAACTTCAATGAAATATCGGTAACAACTAGTTTTATAAAGTCAACTTCATGCCTGTATGTTAAAAAAAGAAACAATAAGACCTCTCAAACTCCAACATGAATATTTACTTCAATTACTTGTATATCTAAAAAACAAAAACACATAAGAAGTAATTGTAACATAATCATATATATATATATATATACACACTCATATTTTAGTTTAATCTATCAAGAAAAGTAATCGAATTCGATTCAAAGTTTGACGATAAAACACAAAAGGAAAGAAAATGGAAGAATATTGCATAAATCTGATGAAGGAATTACCCATCAGCAGTGGTGCTTAAGTCCCGCCCACTGAAAGATGTAGCTTCTACCAAAGCCTTTCTCCATTTTTCAACAGCGTCATCATTTTCGTTTTTGGAAAAGGCTTTGCCAAATTCTCCACTTTGTTTACGGACTTGAGTCGGTTCCACATCATAGAAGATCGGGTAAACAATATGCTCAGTCGGCGTCTTTTGGCACTCCATTATCTTCACAAGCTCGTCTAAGCACCACGATGAAGACGCATAGTTTTTGGAGAAGACTATGACATGGAATCTTGATTCTTCAACGGCTTCAATGAGCTCGTTACTAATTCTTTTCCCTCTTTCGAGGTTCTTGTCATCCTTGTAAGTGTCAATGCCTTGTCGCTTAAGAGCGTCATAAAGATGATCCACAAATGTCTTACGAGTGTCTTCACCTCGAAAACTCATAAACACATCATACTTAAAGCTGGTCTTATGAATACTGGATGAAGTTGAAGAAGATTCCATTGAAGGTATGAATGAAGGATCCTATTAATTGTACCAAAACCCTGTTAGGCAAATATTCTATACAAAAAAATTGCACTTGTCAACAATTATTCAAATCTAATTTCTTACAAGCATGCTAACAACC
Organism: Centaurea solstitialis; assembly: GCA_030169165.1. NCBI lineage: Eukaryota > Viridiplantae > Streptophyta > Magnoliopsida > Asterales > Asteraceae > Centaurea > Centaurea solstitialis. The sequence goes on along the minus strand of CM058043.1, from coordinate 23,252,799 downwards.
ACCTTAACTTAATTTAATTAAGCAGGTAGTTAATCATATAATGAGTAAAAGGGAAAAGAGAAAAAGAGGGATTATGTAAATATGAGATTATATATAGAAAGAAATTGAAGGGGTTATCAGAACTTGTAGAAAACCAATTGAATAGCTCTTGACTCCATTTATCAAATGGGTTTTCATCAAAATGCTAATTTCAACAACTGCAAATCTTCAATTTCAGCCAAGAAAACAAGAAATAGATTTGCATAGATAACAAATTAGCCCTATAAATAAAGTTTTCAACTTGAGAACGATCAAGGGAAGAAGAATACCAGGATTGAATTAAAGATGGAAAACGATCAACAGCAAAACAGATGAAGAAATTCAGTGGGCAGCAATAGAATCCACTTTGAATCATTGATGTTTTCAGATGAATTATAAGCTATACAGTCATGAGTTAACTACAGAGATCAACTTTTAAGTTTATTTAAATGTTAGAATTAGACGTTTAGTCCCTATGGTTTCCATGTTCTAACATCTTAAGTCCCTGCAAATAAACTAATTCTTGAAAATGCCTTGTGGTTTAAATGTTTTGATGATCTTAGCCCCTGCTCTTAACTCTGTTGATGAAACTATGTCAACCCGATTAACATACGGGTGTCTTGGTCATTTTACATATATTTTTTTTTCTTAGTACGAATTATGCTATAACCCGTGTATTTGAATTTGCTTGCATAAACATTGTCACTCTTTTTAACGTATGTGGATATAGAACATGAGAGTCCGTCCAGCTATAAGAATGACTAAAAGGAAGATTGTCCAAAATCCTGCACAAATTTGCTCTAGGATGAATGAAATGTGATAACCCATGAAGTAAACTTTATAGAAATTTCTTGGAATAAGTAGCTTAGATGTTGATTAGGCACTCATTATAATTTCATCACCACATCAAACAAATGTTTCGGGGTTGGAGTCTCAAAAGATGTGGCATGGTTGGTCAAACCCGTTATCTCAAGATCCATATGCATCATTCTAATGACCGTGAATTTTAAAATTCTAAAAGTTCACCTTTGATACATGCCTACAAGAAAACAAGCATCAATTCAAGTGATAAATTTGACTCAAATAAAACATCATCATTTTTTTTGGCTCACCCTCTATTACCACAACAGAGACTATATAAATTGCAAATATCACGACAGATAATAATTGAAAGTAGAATACAATATTTAACATGATATTTTAGTATAAGTGTACGATAAAAAGGTTCAAAAGAAAAAATAATAATTTAGTCAATTTAATTATTTTCTTTCTCTTGCCTGAAAGGTAATGCCTAGTACACAATTATGACCAGTTTTGTCGTGTGTGTTTGATATGACTAAAATACAATTGGATAGAACCGTTAATATAATTAAATTGTCTCAAAAATATTGTTTACTGTTACTTTTATCACATAAAGCATATGTCTATTTTATGTTGTTAACCGTGTTTATAATGCAACTTAGCATTCGCAAAGATATTAAGTTGTTACCATTATCCAGATTCTATTTTCTACTAATTATGACTATGAATTAGTATTAGTTTTTATAAAAAAGTTTAGCTTTGACTTACCCATAAAATATCAATCCATTTTAAAAGTTAACGAATCTTTGCCTGATTAACATGAATTAACGATTCCAAACACTAATGCCAAACACTTTTGTATAATGTTAATAAATATATTAATTCTTTCAATTTTAATCATCTTAAGTACATATGATCGTAATTTTCACAATTTGGTCTAATTAAATTAAAGATATGTTGTCATTCACTTCTTTGTAAAACTCAAACATATATAAATTGCAGACTTTGTTCTAATTTTACACTGTCAGTGTAATAACATTTCAGAAAACAGTCTAAAAACATGAATCTTGAAGTATAGTGGCCAAGAAAAAAATATTAAACAAGTCCAGGGGCTGCATATGTAATTTCTAACAATTTACAAGCTGACGAATTAGCATGGAAACTAATTTTAATACCTAGGGCCAAAGTCTAAATAAATGAAGTTTCTATTTAGAACTTTTGTGGCCAAAGTGTAAAAACCAAAACTTTGATCAAATATGGAATTCCTTTTCTCTAGGTCGTCTCCTTGACCCGGTTTCGACCCAAATAGAATCCGACTCCACAAACACATAACATAAAATCAAGATTTCAAATCCACAAGCAAATGTAACCTTACAAATTCAATCATCATTTAAAACCCAAATCAGTCCCAATTTTAGGGTTTTTTTTGAACTATGGTAGTGGTAGTGATTAACCAATCTTTTTGGGGTCCATTATTGAACCAATTGACTACAATCTATCAAGTAAATAACTTTATACTATCAATTTAATGTATAAATAACAATTTTACCTTCAATTTTAGGTGAATGAAAACCGAAAACTTTTTTGCAACTTTTTCAGTTCTAGACTTCTTTGTTTAGACAAAGGGGCAGGTTCAAAGGAGAATTAATATTTTGCGAGAAGACGAGAAGTGTTAATCATATATGATACAAAAGTTTAATCGTATATGATTATACACATGTTACATTGACAATACATAGATGCTTAATCATATATGATTAAACACATCCAAATGGAGTGTAATCATATATGATATTACGACTTCTCGCAAAATCTTTACATTCTCGCATGAACCTTCCTCATGTGGCCAAAGGGTCAAAACAGACAAAACACAGTGATTTTTAAGGGGTTTGGAACCTAGTCAAGCTAGGCGGCTCATCCCCACACCGATTTTTATTAAATAAAATATATAAATAATACAACATAGGACAATAACCAAGAAATGTCGGGTTACAAAACATAAACATGGATCACCGAAAACAATGTCTTCAGTCTTGTGCATCTCTTGAAGCGAAACATCACAGATCACCTAAACTTGATTCTCATATTTTTATAGCTTTAGTTACTAAAAGAAGCAAACAGTAAAATCTTTTCGACCAACATGATATCTATTATGCTGATATCAAACATGAGAGTCCTGTTCCAACTTCTTTACAAAAACAACCAAAGGTGTATTCTCAGAGACCCTGTAAAAATTATCGAAAATGAATGAAACGTGGTAATAACCAACCAATGTAGTAGTTTTTGAGAAGTTCCTAAGATAAGTGTCTCACATGTTGAATCAATGCTCATCGTCTATTTTCTCCTTGAATTCTGTGGCTGTTATCTCATTCAAGTGTTACGTGACACAAAATATGGCAGATCTATGGAATTCGCATTTGAACTGTGACAGATCATTTTGGTAAGTATTTGCAGAGTGCAGAGAAAATTTTGATTTTTATAATATAAATGCATCAGGTGGATTTATACCTGAAAGCAGCAGATGAATCAGAGCTTCACCCACGAACAACAATAACAAGTCCCACATTTCACAAAAAGGTTTCAGCTATGGAAAAACTATCGAGCCGAAATCAAACCATTGAGACCGAAGATTAAACATCAAGTTCATCACGGCATGTGAAAGAGAGTATGTATGATCCTTCGATTCAATGAAGTGCTGAAATGCAGAGCCTAAGCACACGAAAACAAACAACATAACCAAAAAAGAGAAGTATGCAACAACCATAAAACAAGAGAAATGGTAAAAAGAGTCACTTTGTGTTTGAATATGATTGTTTCCTTGTCATCAAAACTCAGAAATGCAAGAAATGGTTCAAATGTTAGGATACAGAAATCATCGTTTGTATTTAATATAAAACTATATATCAACTTTTTCCAAAAGTTGATTCATAGAAAACGGAGAGAAAGTACCTGTTAGGAAATGTAGTTTGTGAATTAGCCTTTTTGGACCTTGGAGCTCTAAAAGATATCCATGGAGACTCCTACTGTTGTTGCTTAAATATTATTTATAGCTCTACCAAGTGGCCATACTGCAAGTATATGAATTTTCTGTTTAGAACTTTGTGGACAAAGTGTCAAAATCGAGACTTCAACCAATCGACTTTGATATCCTAACTAAACAAAATTATACTAGATAAAATTGGCATTTTGGCAGCACTTAAAATGCAGCTTTCTGTTTCTTTTGGTGTTCAGGCTACAAGCAGACAAACATGGTCTCATTCAAAGGTGACATGGAAAACACCGTATCTGCTCGTAGAATATGCCCAAAGTGTTTCTAGTGAAAATAACGTATATTAATGATTAAGAAGCAGAAATTAAAACAAAAATCTTTTTTCAATTAGGACCAAAAGAAAGAAGTACAAAACTTACCATCCAAACATTGTCAACCAACCAACCAACAATAGCAGCAGCTAACTTCGACTTAAAGGGTTCCAAACACCATATTCGTTCTTTGTCCATCTTTGTTCTGAACCTGAGACAAACTAATAGATGTCAATACAATACACAATTGATAGAACGGCTGTGTTGCTAGAAATTATACAACTTTGAGTGTTTAGTAAAATGTAAAAATTGGAATAGCCAGAGTTTATCATGCCTAAAGAGTATGACCTTCAATTGATCCAGAGAAGCAAGCACGAGAACAGACAAGTAAATTATATCAACTTATTAGCCATAGAGACAGACTGAGAGCATCTTCTCAACAAAGCCGCAAAATTTCAAAACCCTGTAAAAAAGGCTGGAAACTGAATGAAACGCGATAACACATAAAGTAAGTTTTTATAGAAATTTCATGGAATAAGTGTCTCACATTTGACTCGATACTCATCGTCTGAACAGAAGCAAATGGTCCTTGTACTTACGCTCTGAATTAAACCAAAATACACGAAGAATGTAGGCTGGAATATCTTGAATTGAAAAAAGTTATTTATGTAATGCATCAGGTGGAGTTAATACCTGATGCAGATTAAACAGAGCTTCAAGTCGATAGTTGAACATCGAGTTCATCATGGAATGTGAAGAGGGCATCATCCTCTCGTTCAACGAAGTGCTAGAATGCACAGAAAAACGAAAAAACCTGTATGAAATAACACATTGGGTTAAGTACATGAAGTTGTATCGAACTTGTCACGTTTTATCATTGTATGTACTTAACTTTAAAAACTTACCGATTATGTACTCGAACTTGCTAAAATTGTCATTAATGTATTTCATGAAAGTTGGATACACTTCGTGACAAGTTAGATACATTAAATGTAGTTTTTTTATAAGTTGGATACATACAATGACAATTTTAGCAGGTTTGTACATTAATCGGTAATTTTTAAAGTTGAGTAAATACAATGATAAAACGTGACAAGGTCGATACACTCCCATGTACTTAACCCTAACATATTTCATAAGAAACAGATATAGAATGTGTACACTAATTTTAAGTTTGAATGTTGACAATGAAACATATAACAACAGAAATAATTAAAAAAAAAGATCACCTTGTGTAGATTACTTCTGGGTCATAAAAAACTCCTAAGTGCTAGAAATGGTTCAAATGTTAGGATGATATTAACACGCATACAATTTCAAATGCAGAAATGGTTCAAATGTTAGGATCATATTAACACGCATACAATTTCAAATGCAGAAATTGTCTGTTTGTATCTAATATACTATCAACTTTCATATCCATATGAAAATTCAAATCAAAGAAAATGATTAATAGAAAATAGAGAAAGTACCTTGTTATAATAGTTCTTTGTGAATTGGTTTCTTTCCACCTTCGGAGCTATATGTAGCAGAATGATTCAGCTTCTGAGACTTGTATCTTGGATGTAAAACCACATAACCGAAGAAGCCTTATAAACGCAATGATACGCAAACCTTTCAACATAAAGATGCTTTGCGGAAGTTTTGTTATGCCTGTACCTTCTATATTTAACTCTTCTAAGCATGTTAAACATCCAAATTCCTCAGGCAATTTCTTGACGCCAAAACAGTACTTGATATGAAAATATCTTAGGCGTTTCATCATACAGATGCTGTCCGGAATATCTCGTAAAGGTACACACTCTATGAGGGATAGCTTCTCTAAACATTCTAATCGGCCAAGATCTTCAGGTAACTTCTCAAGAAGCCAACAATGATTAAGCTCGAGACATTTCAAACGTTTCAACAAACAAATGCTATTGGGAAGATGTGTAATCATTGTAGAACACAAACTTAGCTCCTCTAAACATTCTAACTGATCAAGGTCTTTGGGAGCCTCGCGAATATTACCTTCGAGTGTAAGCTTTGTTAAACTTTGTAAACCACAAATGCTTTGAGAAAAACGCTCAAGGTTTGTGCAAGAACAAAGACCGAAAGATATAAGCTTCTCTACATTTCCAATCAATGAGGGTCCATCTTCTTCATAAAAACATTTAAAACGAAACTTTGGCAAATTATTGCCAAAGTGCAATGGGCAACAATCTAGGAGATCTGCAATCAAACGTAACTTAGATACACAACCACCTTCAACCAAGTCAAACGATTTTCTGAACCAAAAATAACGAAACCTCATACAATTACTCAAGTCTAAGTGGTAAAGATCTTTCAGACACCCATCGTGTGCGTGAAGTTCTACCAAATGATAACATTCGTAAGACTTAACAACTTGAGTTTCGGAGTCCGTCCAACATCAAAGGTCCTTAACTTTGAACGACTTATGTTGACAGATTCAAGCTTTAGACATTCGATAGGAATGTGAAGTTCTTCCAAATCAATACATTCGTCAAGATGTAATTTTTCGATATTCGGAGTCCTTCGAAGGTCAAGTGTCCTCAACTTTGAACCGTTGATGTAGATGGATACAAGCTTTAGACATTCGTCGGGAATGTGAAGTTCTACCAAATGAACACATTCTCGAAGACATAATTCCTCGATATTCGGAGTCCGTCGAAGGTCAAGTATCCTCAACTTTGAACCGTAGTTGATGTTGATGGACATAAGCTTTAGACATTTGATGGGAATGAGAAGTTCTTCCAAATCATTACATTCGTCAAGATGTAATTTCTCGATATTCGGAATCCTTCGAAGGTCAAGTGTCCTCAACTTTGAACCGTTGATATTGATGGATACAAGCTTTAGACAATCGGCAGGAATGTGAAGTTCTACAAAATTAACACATTCGTCAAGACGTACTTTCTTGATATTCGGAGTCCCTTGAATGTCAAGTGTCCTCAACTTTGAACCATAGTAGATGTTGATGGATTCGAGCTTTAGACATTCAACTAAAATGTGAAGTTCTAACAAATCAACACATTTGTCAAGATATAAGTTCGTGAGATTTGGAGTCCCTCGAATGTCAAGTGTCGTCAACTTAGAATAACTGAGGTCGAGGGATATGAGCTTTGGACAATTAAAAGGCATGTGAAGCTCTACCAAATCAGCACATCCAGTAAGACATAATATCTCGAGATTTGGAGTTAGACCAAGATCAAAGTTCTTCAACTTTGAGCATCCGAGATCAAGGAATCTGAGCTTGTTAAGAACCTATTGTAAACAAAATAAAGGTGAGTCTTGATGCAATTAATATATAAAGGTCATGATTATAATGAATAATGCAAAATAAAGATCAACTATTAATATTCTACCTTTCTATCTCCGTTTTCCCAAAGTTGTTCAATATTGCTATCACCCATTTCAAGTCCAACCAAATTTTTTGCTTGAAATGATTTGGGTAAAGACCGAAAAGGGTACCCTTCCCAACTTAACCATCGTAAAGTATTTGGAAAGTACTCACGAACTTCATCAAGGTTCCAATTGTTGTTGGAAAAACCCTTATCAAACACATGAAGAAACCTAAGTTGCTTCATGTTTTCAAGGCCTTTCATAACAATTTTTGGATTGATTTTTGATGTGATCAATTTTATACATCTTATTGCTTCATTGGTGCCCTATAATAATTAAAAAAAACCAATAACTATGAAAATTATATCATTACAAATGAGAATAGGTTAGCTTTCTAAACGTTACAATAAATTTACTAAATTCTTACCTGCTCGCTAGCCAGAATATCTTTAATTTCCTCCTCAATCCATAATCGACTATGTTTGTTAGGCTCATCATGGTGCAAACGACGAACAATGTACCTCCCCATTTCTTGTAAATGGTCATGCATATCTAAGCGGCCATCTCTAGTAGTTACGAGAGATTTCTTCTCAAGAACACTCAAACCACGTATAGCATGAAATCCACAACTTTCAAGCACTCTAATTGCTTTTTCTTTCATCCAACCTTTCAATATGCATGCAACATCTAGGAATATTTCCTGACAATTGGTATCTAGACCCTTATAGCTTAACTCCAACCTTTGTAGAGTTCCATCCAATGGAATTTTTTCTAGCTCTTCTAGGGTATCTATCCATACATCCTCATCTGCATCATAGAGAGACGAACCTAAAATTGTGATCGTTAAAGGAAGCCCAGCAGCATAACGTACAACCTGTTGTGCTAGCCTCTTGTACTTTGGACTTGGACTCTCGGTCCCAAATGCACACCTACTTAAGAGGCAAATTGCTTCATCATCTGTTAACAAATAGACATCATGAATCAACTTCACTTTGTGTGCTACGAGTACTTGCTTGTCTCTTGTTGTAATAATGATTCTACTTCCCGACTTAAACCAATTAGGTTCACCGGCTAAGGCCTTAAGCTGGTCTATATGATCCACGTCATCTAGAACAAGAAGAACCTTTCTACTAGGCATATGCTTTTTCATTTTTGTTATCCCATCAAAAACACCATTTACAATGATGTCTTGTCTATTTAATACGTCTCTAAGGACTTGCTGTTGCAACCACTTCAGACCTAACAAAAGGGAATTTGAAAATTCCCGGACATTCTCAACAAAGCTGCTACCTTCGAACTCATTGCATAAATGATCAAAAACAGCTCTAGCCAAAGTTGTCTTCCCAATACCTCCCATCCCCGTGAGTCCTATCATGCAAATTTCATCGTTAGAAGTGTTTAAAGATGAAACTACACCATTAATCCGAGTCCTTATGCCTATTAAATTTGCATCAGCACTACTGATGGTAGGTAACTTCGATGAAATATCCTTGACAACTAGTTTAATAAATTCAACTTCATGCCTGTATGTTAAAACAAGAACCAATTAGCTTTCTCTAATTTCCACATGAATAATAACTTTTATATCTGCAAATACGAACATATAATAAGTAATAATGGATCCATATATATATATATATATGTACAGAGGAAAGTTCATTTGTAAACCCAAAAAAAGGGTGTAAACCGTGTAAACTCATGGTTGCATAGATTAAATCAATGAAATTGGTTCATGGAGTTGTTTAATATAATGAAAATGTTTCATATTTCGGTGTTTTTTATTCCTATGACACTTTTTCCTTCTTGTGAAACTTTTTCATTTCTACATAAAGAACACCTTCATATGAAACTATTTCATCAAAAATTTAGTATATGAAACATTTTCATCATATTAAACATCTCCACAAAAGATTTTTCATTGATTTGCGTATGCAACCATGAGTTTACACGATTTACATGCTTTTTTGGGTTTACAAATGAACTTTCCTCTGTACATATATATATATATATATATATAGAGGAAAGTTCAAATGTGAACCACTTTTTGATTGTGAACGTGAGGACAACCGAGAGCGCGACACGTGGCGGATGACTAGGCGCCACGTCGGCTTTGAGTGTGGTCCCCCCCTTTAATTCAATGCCCTCCCCATGAATCGCGCCTAGTCATCCGCCGTGGACATGACATGTCGCCTAGTCATCCGCCACGTGTCGCGCTCTCGGTTGTCCTCACGTTCACAACCAAAAAGTGGTTCACATTTGAACCCACCCCTATATATATATATATATATCAATTTAAGCAAATGAAAAGAATATGCAAGTTCGATTCAGAGTTTGTTGGTAAAAACGAGAAGAAACAAAATGAAATAATATTGAAAAGATATGGTGATTACCCATCAGTGGTGGTTCTTAACTCCCGACCACTAAAAGATGTTGCTTCTATCAAAGCCTCTTTCCATTTCTTGGCAGCATCGTCAATTCCATGTTTCACAAAGGCTTTTCCAAATTCTCCACTTTGTTTGCGGACGTGAGTGGGTTCCACATGATAGAAGATAGGGTATAAAGTATGCCCAGTCGGCGTCTCTTGGCACTCTATAATCTTCACAAGCTCGTCCAAACACCATGATGAAGATGCGTAGTTCTTGGAAAAAACAATTACATGGAATCTCGAGTCTTCAATGGCTTGAATGAGCTCAATACTGATTTTCTTCCCTCTCTCGAGGTTCTCATCATCCTTGTAAGTTTCGATGTTCCCTAGCTTAAGAGCATGATAAAGATGATCAACGAAGTTGGTACGTGTGTCCTCACCTCGAAAACTCAAAAATACATCGTACTTAAAGCTGGTCTTGGGAACGGATGAAGTTGAAGAAGACGCCATAGCAGGTATGATTGAGGATCCTTGCTAGCCATTAATCAAATCAAAACTTTGTTATGTTATTAATGTATAACTTCAAGAAGGCAAATAATGATTAAGTAATGATTTTAGCACTCGTGACGTAAAACAAATAAACCAACTGTCAAGTGAGTATAAGCTAGCTGGTAGCTGATAAGCTAGTTGTTGATTGATAAGCTTGCTAGTAGCTGATAAACTAGCTTATGAACAAATTATGTTTGGCAAAAACTAGCTTATAAGCTATTCAAAATTAATATTAATAAGGGTATAATTGGAAAAAGCTACAATAAGCTCTTCATAAGCTATTCAAAGTCGTTTTAAAAAGCTAGATTATAAGCTAGCTTCTGGTACATGTTTAGATGGACTACTAGCTTATCAGCTAGCTTATTTTTGCCAAACACAGCCTTACGATTCAATGAGAAAACCAAAGCAAAAGCCAACTATTTTATTTCAAATTGATCGCCCCTAAAGCAGAAATCATATGATTAAGTAAGATGTAAAACACAAAAGATAACCTAAATCATGCTCACAATAAATATAACAATAAAATTCCAGAAATCATCCCTAATTAAATGGCAAAATCCCAGACTCCCCTATTCACATATTCAAGAAATCAAAGTAATGAACAAATAAAAACAGCAAAAAATTTCAAAAACCCACATAAATATAGCATAATAACATTGAAATTGATACCTTTATGAGTTATTAACCTGAGAATGTCTTCTTTGTAATTCGTATTCGTGAAATTGAAATTGAGGTATTGGGGGGAAAAGTTGGACTTGCAGACAAATTATGGAGATTGGGTATTGGGTAGTGTAAGTGTTGGGGGGACCTATACTATAAGATTATTTTTTTCTATAAAATTAACAATTTTTTCAAAGATTTTTCTTAAGTAATTAATTATGAAAGAGAAATATTTTTTACTCACTATATTAATAAAATTGTTTGAAATTAAATGTTTTGAAAGAGAAATAATATCTTATAAGTTGTATTAATATTAACAATATGATTGAGTCTATAACCTTCACAATAAAGAATCTTAATTTATTTATTTTTTTGGAGATTTTGATATTTTATTTTTAATTTTAGAGAATTTGTTGAAGATGCTCTAAAGTTGTATGTGTAAATTGGTATGTCTGAATAGATTTCTAAGGTTTTTATTTATGAGGGTTTTTTCATCGATTGGATCACGGTGAATCCAGAATTTTATTTTTTTTATTTTTTTGGGAGGAGGGGTTGGGGCAGATGCTTCATATAATTTGCACGTAATTAATCATAGATAATTAAAGGCATAACGCGTGAAATTAGGTGGATGCTGAAGTCAAATGGCTATGTGATATGTTATTTGGTCAAAAAGAGACTAATCCTCGAGCACTAACATATTCATTTTTTTACAATTAAATATTTATAAATATTTAATTAATCCTTTTTTTGTTGGAAAAATAATTATTTGTAAACCAAAGACAGATAATATTATATGATTTTCATTTATCAATATAATAATTATAAGCAAGATATATTAACTAAATATTTATACAATTTTACAAAAAGAAATTATACAGATTTTACCAAAAAAACAAAAGGTCGAGAAAGAATTAGTGACATGTATATAGTCATATACTAACTAGCAATGTTTTAAAAACCGGTTCACGGTTCGACCGGTTCAATCGGTTCAATTGCCGGTTCAACCGTTCCAAGTATTTTTATGTTTTTTCCATTTTCTTACATTCATATATTTATAAAACCAACAATTTGATATATACAACTTAAAAAATATTAAAATATACATTACAATAAGTTTTACATCAATAAAAAAAACATTAAAATAATAACAATGACAAGTTTTACACATAATATTTTTATTTTAAATGGTTCAATCGGTTTTTTACCGGTTCGATCTACCGGTTCAACCACTAAACAGGCCGGTTCAATCCGGTTTTTAAAACGCCATAAAACCGGTCACAATTGAACCGGTCCTTTCACCGGTTCACGGTTCAACCAGTTCGACCGGGCCGGTTCAACCGATTTTTAGAACACTGCTAACTAGTAACTAGAGATGCACATTAAAAATCCCAAGTTTAAGGTTTGGCTTGGGCTTAGCCTGAAAAGCATTAGCTAATGGACCCCAAAGCCTAATCGGACAATATTTTGGTGCATGTTTGTGACGGAAAAGGCTTCGTCGGACCCCTTTTAACTCCAAGTCTCCAACGTCCGAACACGAAATAAACATGCGTTCTCTGCTTTTCGTAAACGTGACTTGTAAGATTGTTCAAAAAATCCAAACTTTGTACATCTCCATTTGGAACACAGAGGGGCAAGAACACATTGTTACCACTAACTTTAAGATATTCTATTTCATTATCACAATGTGAATTTCTTATCAAAATTCTACATGACATGATTAAAAAAGAAAAAAGACAACAAAAATGTTTATGGTCTTTTTCTTTTCTATAAAATCCTCTTGTGTGTTGGTATGTCGGTTATGGAATGGATTTAGATTCCAATTTTTGAAAATTTTGTTAAGAGATATAAATTACCTTTTATTTAATTGATTATTAGAAAACACATATTTTTAACATATTTTAAAACATTATTATGTACAAATTTTACGAAATCCCTCAAAATCCTAGTCATTCTCTTAGGAACCGTTGGATTAGATTTTACATAGGAATTTGGATTTGAGAAGATTTATAATCATTTTGTGTGTTTGGTTTATAAGATTTAAAATGGATTGAAATTCATTATTTATAAAAATGACCATTAAAAAATATATAAAATAATTATATTATATTTACTTAATTGATTATTAAAAAACAAATATTTAAAACACGTTTTTTTATTATAATACATTTAAAAATACATTTTGATCTTCATGTAAATACAGTTAAAAATAAATTTTAAACAAAAAACAGATCAATCCCAAGTTAGACAAGACCTTGTCGAATGTGGTCCCGGTTTTCTGCTAGTTATAAACCGGACCAACGTGTTCGACCATCTCTTACACATTTACATACATTGAATGATAAAAGGTTCGATGGGGGCATTGCTATAATCTCAAGTTGGGCGTCTCTATCTGTTAATAACACCTCCATAAAGTCGATGGCTAGTTGATTGTAGATCAAATGACCTTATTACCCTTGGTATCGAGCTAATAATTGGTTGATCTCGGTGGAAATATGGGCTATTTTGACTTTTATTGTAGAGGGGTCCATTTGACATTCTAGGAAGTAGCAAATAGCAATGAAGAAGTCCCCCAAATTTGACCAAGAAAAGTCTCTTATCAAAATTTCTTATTGGTCAAATAGGGTGGGTGGGTTTAGTTTACAAAAAACAATAACTATTTTATAGAAAAGAAAAAGACCATAAACATTTTACCATGTTTATGATCGTTTAAATAAAGTAGAGTTACAAACGACTTAATTATCTCGTAAAAGAGAATAAAAAATAATTTTTATGTCATTTGATAAAATTTATCAGTGTTAAGACATGTTGATCCAGTATGATCATGGTATGGCATTTTTCTCCATTTGTTCAAATTAAAAACTTCAAAATTTGGAGCTTTACTTTTTGTGTAGTGGATTGAATCTTTGAGTGATGAATAGTAACACCCATAATTTGAAGCGGTCAAGCCAACACTATAGACTTGTACCTAAATATGTTCACCATTATAGTAGTTTAATTTTAATGTATTGCATTTTTTATAAAATTTATTGCTTATTATGGTTTTTATCGACTTTAAAGCGTTTAGGTGTATCAAAACATGGTACCGAATCATGCTTTAAAAGGAAAAGGAAAACGACTCTAAAGGTCGTCACACGCTTATGCTCGTTCAAATGGAGTGGGTCACAACTCACAAAATACTTAGGCTATGTTTAGTTATGGAAAAGTAACTTCACTTAATCATCATTTAAGCAAAATGGCCTTGTTTAAGGGTTTTATTTTTGATTCATAACATAAGTCAAGCTCCAATGAAACTAATCTTAAACTTGTAGACTTGCAAATTTATCTACTAATTATATCAGTTAATTACACCCAAATCAGCCTCATTTCTAACTCAATTGTTGACTACCATCATGACCCTTGACCATTATGGTGGTTGTGATTAGCTAAGACAACAACAACAACAACAAAAAAAAACACTCAACAAAATATAATATAGCTGCTTAATTGGATTTGGGACCAGCCCTGCAACTAGTTATAAGGATTCATCAAATAATTTTAGCAATTTTTTAAAAGTTCTCATTGGTGAAAGCTCTCATAAATTTCGATCTAGAAATATATAATTATCGGAGCCATGTAAAAGTTCTACCTAAATGGGTGCATTCTTCTAGTTCTGTTGCTAAGATAGTAGAATTGGCACTGGGATTTTAATTAAGTTGCAACAGGTTGGACCTAGGTACAGATTATATATGTAGCGAAGAATGTGACATTTAGATATACTGGATGTGAATTAGAAGTACAGATGCCACAACATCTTCAAGAAAAATATTCAAGAAGAGTTTATTTTTACCTGCCCGGGATTTAGAGGCTAAATTAAAGTGTCCCATATGTAAGAAAAACAAACAAAACACAATAATTTTTAACGGGGTTTGGAACCTAGTCAAGCTAGGCGGCTCATCCCCATGCCGATTTTTATTAAATAGTATATATGTATGTTATACAACAGAGCATATAAACCAAAAAATTAATGTTGGCTTACAAAACATATATAAACATAGATCATCTAAAACAACGTCTTCAATCTTCATGCATTTCTTGAAGCAAAACATTAACTAATCCATAGATCACCTAAATGTGGTTCTCATATCCTTACAGTTTGAGTTACTAGGAAACAAACAACAAAACTTTGCAACCAACATGATAGAACATAACCACAAGGCTTGTGGCGTAGCGGTAAGACATGTGGGGAATGTGGATGATATCCCATTCACCCCAGGTTCGAATCTCCTCGTGCGCATCTTGTGGCCAGACTTAGTCTCAGAAGGCCGAATTTTCAGTTTCTGTTATATATTGCCAAGGATGTAGTCTAGGCAAAGCCTAGATGAACCTTATCCAAAAAAAAAAAAAAAACATGATAGAACATGGGAGTCCTGTTCCAACCTCATTACAAGAACAACCAAAGGCATATTGTCAAAGATCCTGTAAAAATAGTTAGAAAATAAATGAAATGTCATATAACCCGTGTAGTAAATTTTGAAATTTTTCTAGATAAATGTCTCACATGTTGACTCGATAATATTTATCTATTTTCTCCTTGAATTATGTGGTTGATTTCTCATTCAAGTGTTATGTAACACACAATATTGCACATCTATGACGTTCGCATTTGAAACTGTAACGGATCATTTGGGTAAGAATATGGAGAGAAAACAATGATTTATGTAATGCGTCAGGTGAACTTATACCTGATAGCACCATATCAAGCAGAGCTTCACCAGTGAACAACAATAACAAGTCCCACTTTTGACAAAAAATGATTTAGCCGAAATCAAACCATTGAGACCGAAGATTAAGCATCAAGTTCAACACGGCATGTGAAGAGTGAATGATCCTTCGATTCACAGAAGTGCTGAAACGCAGAGCCTAAGCACACGAAAACAAACAACATAACCAAAAAAAAGTATGCAACAACCATAAAACAAGAGAAATGGTAAAAGAATCACCTTGTGTGTTGAATTTGATTGCTTCCTTGTCCTCAAAACTCAGAAATGCAAGAAATGGTTCAACTTTTTTCCAAAAGTTGATTGATAGAAAATGGAGAGAAAGTACCTGCCATGATAAGGAGTTTGTGAATTAGCCTTTTTGGACCCTTGGAGCTCTAAAAAACATCCATGAGACTTCTATTGTGGTTGCTTAAATGTTATTCACAGCTCTACCAAGTGGCAATACTGCAACTAAATGAATTTTCTGTTTAGAACATTGTGGCCAAAGTGTCAAAGTCCAGACTTCAGTGATATATTAACTTCGATTTTCTCCTGGGTCAATCTTCTTGACCCGTTTCAATCCAACAAGGATCCGACTCTATTGATGCATAAAATTAAACTACAAGTTCTTATTGAAACCGATGTTCAATGTAACGTCACATGCTTATCCATCATTTACACTACCTTTGGGGCTGTTTGGCAATTGCTGAATGATTTGGTGCCGGATGATTAAGTGGTCAGAATGATTAAGAG
>CM058043.1:23089232-23236172 GCA_030169165.1 Centaurea solstitialis | reverse complement strand
AAAAACACCAGATAAGCTCTGTTTGTAATTAAGACTTCTTTAAATTTCAGTGAAGATAAAAAATCGAAGTTGCATTATAAGAATAAATTACTTCCAATAGTTAAAATTTTATCAATTTCTAAACCAAATGAAAGCAAGATGATTAATCAAAAACCAACAAAATGTATACCTGTTGCTATACTTCTTTGTGAATTTATTGGAGCTTATCAAAATCGTCCCTGGAGAACGGTACACGGCTATATGTGGCAAAAGCTTACGTTTTCCGAGCTATGGATCAACGATGCAAAACCAAAAGACTCAAGAAGCCATTTAAACCCAACAATACGCACACCTTTCAACGAAAAAATGCTCCGTGGAAGATGTCTGATGCCTGTACCTACTATATTCAACACTTTTAAGCATTCTAAACGTCCAATTTCCTCCGGCAGTTTCTCTACTAGAACGCAATAAAGGAGATTAAAATGTTCTAGTCGTTTCATCTTACATACGCTGTTCGGAATATCTCGTAAATCTATACATTTTGATATGGTTAGATCCTGTAGACATTCTAATCCACCAAGATCCTCCGGTAACTTCTCAAGACGCCAACAAGATTGAAGTTTGAGAATTTTCAAATGTTTCAGCATACAAATGCTTTCCGGAAGATGTGTAATCTTGGTAGTCGAAACAGTTAGCTCTACTAGACATTCTAACTTGCCAAGGTCCTTGGGTGCCTCTGGAATATCACCTTCAAGTGTAAGCTTTGTTAAAAATTGTAAACCACAAATGTTTCGAGAAAATCTCTCAAGGTCAGTGCAAGCACATAGACCTGTAGAGAGAAGTTTCCCAAGATTTCCTATCAGAGAGGGTACCATATGTTCTTCATAAGAACATGAAAATCGAAACTTTGGCAAGTTACTGTCCAAGTGTAACGAGCATATATCTACGGATTCTGCAATCAAATGTAACTCGGAAAAAGAACCAAAATCAATTGATTCAAATCTCTTCTCACATAAAAAGGATTTAAATCTCAAACAACCACTTAACTTTAAGTGGGAAAGCTTTTTTAGACACTCAAAAGGTGCATGAAGTTCAACCAAGGAATAACATTCTATAAGTCTTAACATCTTGAGTTCCGGAGTCAACCCAAGGTCGAAGGTCCTTAACTTTTTGCCCTTGATGTAGACGAATTCGAGCTTTAGACATTCAACATGAATGTGAAGTTCTACCAAATCGTAACATCCTTCAACACTTAATGTCTCAAGATTTGGAGCCTTTCGAAGGTCGAGTGTCCTCAATTTTGAACCATCGATGTAGATGAATTCGAGCTTTAGACATTCAATTGGAATGTGAAGTTCTACCAAATTAACACACTCTACAATCTTTAATCCTTTGAGATTCGGACTCCCTCGAAGGTCAAGTGTCCTCAACTTTGAACCGTAGATTTTGAAGGATTTGAGCTTTAGACATTTAACTGGAATGTGAAGTTCTACCAAATCAACACATTCTTCAAGATTTATGTTCTTGACATTCAGAGTCCCTCGAAGGTCAAGTGTCCTCAACTTTGAACCGACGATGTAGATGCATTTGAGCATTAGACATTCAACTGGAATGTGAAGTTCTACCAAATCAACACAATTTTGAAGATTTAAGTCCTTGATATTCAGGGTCCCTCGAAGGTTAAGTGTCCTCAACTTTGAACCAACGATGTAGATAGATACAAGCTTTAGACATTCGAGGGGAATGTGAATTTCTACCAAATCATCACATCCTATAAGATGTAATTCCTCGATATTTGGAGTCCCTCTAAGATCAAGTTTGTTCAACTTAGAATTACCGAGCTCAAGGTATATGAGCTTTGGACATTCAACAGGCATGTGAAACTCTACCAAATCAATACATCCTCTAAGATGTAATCTCTCGAGATTTGGAGTTAGACCAAGATCAAGGTTCTTCAACTTTGAGTATTTGAGATCAAGGAATCTGAGCTTGTTAAGAACCTAGTGTAAACAAAAATAAAAGTGAGTCTTGGTGTAACTAATATGTAACAAATGAAACCAAAAAGTCAGTACTATAATGAATAACACAAAATAACCAACCAACTATTAATATTCTACCTTTGTATCTCCGTATTCCCAGAGTTGTACAATCTTGCTATAACCCATTTCAAGTGCAACAAGATTATTTGCTTGAAATGATTTGGGTAAAGAACAAAAAGGGTAACAATACCATTTCAAATATTGCAAAGAATTTGGAAAGTATTGGCTAACTTCATCAAATTTCCAATTGTTGTGTAAATAATCCTTATCTTCATCAAACATGTGTAGAAACCTAAGTTCCTTCATGTTTCCAAGGCCTTTCATAACAATTTCTGTATTGATTTTCGATGTGATCAATTGTATACATCTTATTGCTTCATTAGTGCCCTATAATCAAAAAACAATAACCATGAAAATTATGTCATTACAAATGAAAATGTGTTAGTTTTCGAAACCTTACAATAAATTTACTTGTCCTTACGTGATCACTAGCCAATATGTCTTTAATTTCTTCGTCAATCCACAATCGACTGTGTTTGTTAGGCTCCTCAAGGTGCAAACGACGAACAATGTACCTCCCCATTTCTTGTATATGGTCATGCATCTCCAAGTAGCCATATTCAGAAACAGTTATGAGAGATCTTTTCTCAAGAACACTCAAACCACGTATAGCATAAAACCCACGACTCTCAAGCACTTTGATTGCTTCATCTTGTTTCAAACCTTTCAACATGCATGCAACATCTAGGAATATTTCCTTGCAATTGATATCTAGACCCCTATAGCTTAACTCCAACTTTTGTAGAGTTCCATCAAACGGAATTTTTTCTAGTTCTTTTAGGGTATCTATCCATATGTGCACATTTGCATCATAGAGAGACGAACCTAAAACTGTAACCGTTAAGGGAAGACCAGCAGCATAACTCACGACTTTTTTCGATAGCTCTTCGTACCCAGAACTTGGAATCTCTTTCCCAAATGCACACCTACTCAAGAGGCAAATTGCTTCCTCGTGTGTTAGTAGATTGACATCATGAATCGAGTTCACCTTGTGTGATAAGAGTACTTGCTTGTCTCTTGTTGTGATGATAATTTTACTTCCCGGCTTAAACCAGTTACGTTCACCGGCTAAGGCCTTAAGCTGCTCTATATCATCTACATCATCTAAGACAATAAGAACCTTTTTACCATGCATCTTCTTTTTCATTTCCTTTTTCCCTTCAAGAACACCATTTACAAATATGTCTTGACTTTTTAAAACATCTCTAAGGACTTGCTGTTGCAACGATTTCAGGCCTAATAAAATATTAGTTGAAGATTCTTGGACATTCTCAACAAAGCTGCTACCTTCGAACTCATTGCATATTTGATCAAAAACTGCTCTGGCCAAAGTTGTCTTTCCACCACCTCCCATCCCCCATATGCCTATCATGTAGAACTCATCAGGAACGGCGTTCAAATATGAAAGCACGCCATTTACTCGAGACCTCATGCCTACTAGATTTTCATCAGCACTGACGACAACAGGTAACTTCAATGAAATATCCTTAACAACTAGTTTAATAAAGTCAACTTCATGCCTGTATGTTAAAAAAAGAATCAATTAGCTCTCTCAAAGTCCAACACATGAATATTTACTTGTATATCTACAATATAGTAGCATATAAGAAGTAATTATAATGGAGTCATATAATCATATTTTAGTTTAATCTATAGAGAAGAGTACTCAAATTCGATCCGAAATTTGACGATAAAACACGAGAAGAAAGAAAATGGAAGAATATTAATTGCATAGATCTGATGAAGGAATTACCCATCGGCAGTGGTGCTTAAGTCCCGCCCACTGAAAGATGTTGCTTTTACCAGAGCCTCTTTCCATTTCTGAGCAGCTTCAGCCATTTCATGTTTGGCAAAGGCTTTTCCAAATTCACCATTTTGGTTGCGGACTTGAGTTGGTTCCACATGATAGAAGATAGGGTATACAGTATGCTCAGTCGGCGTCTCTTGGCACTCTATAATCTTCACAAGCTCGTCTAAGCACCACGACGAAGATGCGTAGTTTTCGGAGAATATAATGACATGGAATCTCGAGTCCTCGATGGCTTGAATGAGCTCCATACTAATTTTCTTCCCTCTCTCGAGGTTCTTGTCATCCTTGTACGTCTCGATGTTCTCTAGCTTAAGAGCATGATAAAGATGATCAACGAAGCTGGTACGAGTGTCTTCACCTCGAAAACTCAGAAATACATCGTACTTAAAGCTGGTCCTGGGAATGTATGAAGAAGTTGAAGAAGACGCCATTGCGAGAATGAATGAAGGATCCTATTATTTTTATGAAAACCCTGTTAGGCAAATATTCTATACAAAAAAAGCTGCGGTTACCAACTATGATTCAAATCTAATTCCTTACAAGCATCCTAACAATAACTTTACCTTAATTAAGCAGGTAATTAATTAAGCATATGATGAGTAAAAGGGAAAAGAAATTAAAGGGGTATGAAAGCTTGTAGAAAACCAATTTCAATATAGCTTTTGACTCAATTTATCAACTGGGTTTTCATCAAAATGCTAATTTCCTCAACTGCAAATCTTCCATTTCAGCCAAGAAAACAAGAAATAGATGTGCACAGATAACATATCATCCCTAGAAAATAATAACTGTTTCAAGTTGAGAACGATCAAGAGAGAAGAATACCATGAAAGAAAAGACGGAGATCGATCAACGAGATTAACAGAAAACAGATGAGAAATCACTGCACAGCAACAAAATTCTACTTCAACGTTTTTAGATGAATTAAGCAATACAGAATTAGTCAACTACCGGTCTAAGTATTGTGTTTATATCAATTTCAAATGTTTGATTTAGACGTTTAGCTCCTAATGGTTTACATGTTTTAACATCTTGTGTCCCTGCAAATGAAATAGTTTAAAAGTTTTGATGATCTTGGTCTCTACTGCTCGTAACTTTGTTAAAAAAAACCTCGTTAACCCGTTTAGAGTTGGGGGTATTTTAGTCATTTTAAACATATCTTTTTAATTACAAATGACGGTAGAACCTGTGTCATTCAATTTGGTTGCATAAATGTCACTCCCTCTACCGTCTATTAATTAAGTTGTGTTCGTTAATGCCGTTACATGCTGCAGGTCATGTGAGGGCCTTTTGGTCATTTTACAAAAAGTACACACCATCCAAATTACAAAGGAATTTCAAATTCAACCAATGCTCAAGCTAACGTAACATGTGGTTGATTCAATCTTTGTAGTTTGTAGCTAACGATTCGCATTTGATACATACATGCTTATAATAAAACTTTTCCAATCTTTTTAGCTAGCTAGCTAGCTTGTTACTGATTCAATCACCAAAGTAGATCATTGGTTGAATTTAGTTTCCAATTACTTAACATTCTATTCAGAATCACTTGTACTTACAAACTCTATTGTTGTTTTGAGCATTTAGAAAAATATGATTGGTTTGCAATGAGAACTAAAAGTATATGATTATTCAAATCCATGTACCCCAAGTCTTTAATCGTCAAAGCTACGACAATGTGGACGTAATTTGTTTGTTTGGAAAAAAAGTATAATATTAGGTGGGGAATTAATTATAATAAAAAATGAACCCATTATTTGGCCAAATATGTAAGACAAAAAGATTTCAATATGTTAGCATATATATCGTCTTCTTTGTGATATTTCAATCTTTTAATAAATGTTGCTTTCCATGTAATTATTTGTTTTATCACTTGGGGTATAACTTTGCCGTCTAATAATACTTTTTAATGTCTATTTATTGATTCAATCTTCTGCAACATTAAATTAAAATATCCAAATTTGGAGATTTTTAGTGTAAATGGAATCTTTGAGTAAATACAACACTCTGTATTGGCCTTTTTGGTTATTGAATCATTTATACTCTTACGATAGTTATAATAACCGATTCTAATGGTTTTTAATATATTTTTTCTTTTATATATTTTAATAATTATTATGATTGCATATGAATATTACTTTTTTCATGACTTTAGAGGGGTTAGGTAATGTGTGATATCCTCTTCTCATACGAAGAAAGTTGTTTGATAATCCAAAATTTTTTTACTACATTCAGATAATCAAGGTGTTGAATGATATCCGACCAAAAATGCTGGACATGATTAATTAATTA
Organism: Centaurea solstitialis; assembly: GCA_030169165.1. Lineage (NCBI taxonomy): Eukaryota > Viridiplantae > Streptophyta > Magnoliopsida > Asterales > Asteraceae > Centaurea > Centaurea solstitialis. Next base: position 23,229,992 of record CM058043.1, on the reverse strand, counting down.
TACATTAGTTTGAATTAGATTGTGAACTAAATATGCTATTCCAAGGCATAGGATTTTCACCTAATCAAAAAAAGAACAAAGAACTTTGGGAAATAGACAATACTATTCTATTTTATAACATAATATCGATAATTTAATGTTAGGACCAAATTGTCCTAATTAGAGAAAGTTTTATAAAGTAAGCTTTGAGAATGTTTAATTTGTAATTAGCTAGTAATTGTAGCTAATGGGTTTGGGCTTGATGTAATTGGGCTCTATATATAAAAGATTAGGGTTTGAGAAGAGGAGTAGAGAAACATTTTGATGAGAGTCGTTTAAGTGAAGTGTGTGTTCTTATAGTTGTAGGTGTTCTTGAGAGCTCTCTATAATAAAAACAAGAACTTCTCATTTCATCTTGTTGATTTCTCTATCAAATCCTCTTATTGTTTGATTGTTTGGGACCAACAAGTGGTATCAGAGCCAAACAAATCATCATATTTGTAATTAGGTTTTTTTTTGGGTTTTTGAAGCTTAGTTCTTATCCTCAAAAATGGATATGTTGAAGAAATCGTTTTTTTTTTTATCTGGAAATTGTTTTGGTTCAATCTGGATGATTTTTGTGGCTTCCGAACCAGTTCCCGACTCTTGGGATTGACTCGAAAAATTGATTTTGGGCTTGACAACCTATGGATTAATCTCCTACTCCAGATCTGGGTTTCCCGACCTCAGATACATTTTTTCAACTCAGATTTTGAAACCCCAAATCTTGACTCAAAATCTTTGGTTCAATAGTTGTAATTGAAATTCATCAAATTCAAGTGGGAATTGGATTTTATGGGTTTGGAATTCAAATATATGGGGTTGGATCGTAATTGCATCAATCTATATATATATATAAAAGGAGGATGTTGAAGGATGATGTGGACATCGTATCTATTGAGTATTAGCTAATAGGAATTTTCTCATTGTTTTGATTTTTTTAAATATTAAATAAGTTAAAGACTATACTACCCTTATATGAAAATTATATGTTTAAATATAAGGACTATTTGGTAATTTTATTTATGCTTTGATTAGCCTTAACTTGCAATTTAACTAGCATTAACTTCTAAACTATGTAACTTCTTAAGGACCCCCTGTTAGAAATATTTGTTAGTTGTGTCAATTTTGTAATTTCCCAAACTTTGTTATCATTTATGTAATTTTCATTTAGAGGCCCAATTGTTTAGGCCCATTTATTTGTTAAAAGCCTAGCCCATTTTCTTAGTATAAATAGGATGTCTTCTCCTCATTTGTACTTCTTGAATCTCTAATCATTGAATGGAATGCAATCACATTTAGATCTTGTACTTAGCATATACATCACATAAAATCTAAGTGTTCTTGATTTGATTGATTTGGCACCCACAATTGGTATCAGAGCCTGCCACTTGCTCTTGATCCATTGTGTTCTGGTTCTGGTGAAATCAATTCTTCAGACCTCAAGCATCGGGTACCGGGTCTACTCTTCAGACTTGGATTTTTGAGCGTCAAGTGATCTTCAGACTTGGATTTTTGAATTTCTCTAAGTCTTTCTTCATCACCCTCACCCAATACTCATCACTTCATCCGACCTCCTGATCAGACCCTGACCTCCTGATCAGACCCTGACCTCCTGATCAGACCCTGACCTCCTGATCAGACCCTGACCTCCAGAACTGAATCTTTTTCAAGATTTTCACAAGTCTTGAAACCTTTCACCAACCAATTCACCTGATCATACTAAGTGGTTTAAGATCCACAATCAATCTCTAATCATGAACACACGTGATGCATTAGCAATCGGGTCTGACACCCGTCCTCCGGTACTGTTCCGTGGAGACTTTTCGCAATGGAAGTCACGATTCCTCGACTTTGTGGCAAAGCAACCTCTTCACAAGCAGATCATGGAGTCCCTCAAGAATGGACCCGTGAAGTACTATACTGAAATTCCAGCAGTCCCTGATGGTAATCCACCAATTGTCGGAGGTATAGTGGAAAAGGATGAAACAAACTTCACTCCTGAAGAAGCCAACCGAGTCAGGGGTGACATTCTTGCCAAGTCCTATCTCATTCAGAGCCTGCCTAATGAGATATATGCTAACATTGACTGCAATGACACCGGAAAGGCTATGTGGGATGAAATCACTAGCCTAATGCATGGGACTGAGAAAGGCATACAAATGAAGAGAACAAACCTCCTGACCAAGTTTGCCACCTTCAAGGGTCGTGAGGGAGAATTGCTAGAAGATACCTATCACAGGTTCTGTACCATGATCAATGAGCTCCGGAAGAACAACCTCAAGAAGTCTCAGTTGGATATCAATATCCAGTTCATCAACTCACTCAGGTCTGAATGGAGGAGATTTGCTTCCAATCTTCAACAGAATCGCAACTTGGAAGATCTAGATATTCATGAGTTGTTTGAATTGCTGAATCATAACCAAGATGAGGTACTTGAAATACTTGGTACCGAGAAGAAACCAGAAAAGTATACCGATCCACTTGCGTTAGTTGCTGACAGAAGACAATACTCATCTGGGAGATCATCAAGATATGAAGAAGACTATGACATTCCTTCCGACATCGGTGAAAGAGGAAGTGAATCTGATGAAGAGATGAGTGATATGAAGAAAGCATTGGCATTGATCACCAGAACAATGGCCAAAAGAACTTCAAGGAAACCTTTGTCTTCCAACAATCATAGGTATTCCAGTGGCAGAAGGTATGAAGCTCGGGACAGGTATGAACCAAAGAATGATGCTCGAAGGTATGAGAGGGCAACTGAGACAGATAACAGGAGGTATGAGGATTCTAGAGAGCGGAGGTATGAAGAGCCGAGGGAAAGAAGATATGAAGAAAGAAGGTATGAGGTTCCCAGAGATAGAAGATTTGAAGAACCAAAGAGGTATGAGCCAAGGAGATATGAACAAGGTGGTAGAACTGACTACCAGAAGCCTGAGGAAGCTACTAAACCAGAAGATAAGGGCAAAGAGGTGAAGAAAGCTGATGGAGGACCAACCTGTTTCAAGTGTGGAAAGCCTGGTCATTTTGCTAAGAATTGTACCAATCATGTTTCAAAGTATGACTACTACAAAAACAAGATGAACCTGGCCAAAAGACAAGACGAGGGACATGCCTTGTTAGCTGAAGATGAAGCCTGGTTGCAGATGTCCAGTGATGATGAGGAAAGAGGACTTGTTTGCATGCTAGCTCAAGATGATGCATGGAATGTGGATAGTGATGAAGGAAAGGAAGATCAACTGTGCTTGATGGCTGATGTAGAGGAACAGTATTCAGAAGACAGTGATAGGGATTACAATGATGTTGACTCAGATCATTCCGATTCATCTTCTGAGGTACTTCCTGATCCTTATATTGAACTTGAAAATCAAGTAAAAAGTCTCGCACAAAAGGTATCTGAGTACGAAAATAAGATCAAACAAGCTAACAAACGAACCACAATTGTTGAATCCAAATTAGCTAATGAGCATGCCTTAGTTGTAAAATTCTCTACTGAACTAGCTCATTCCAAAGAAAAGGTAACCACTCTTACTCTTGCAAACAAAACCTTAGAAGATAAAGTTGCCAGTCTGAATGATAACATCTCAGACCTGCAAAAGAAGCTTCATGAGGCTGAAGTTTTGAGTAGAGAAAGTTTACAAAAATATGAAGTGATTTTTGCTCAAAGAACAAACCTTTTTGCTAAAATAAAAGACATGGAGGACAAATTTTTAAAGAGAGGCCAGACTGATCAAACCATTCACATGAATCAACCCAAAGAGTTCAATTATTACAATCCAAAGGAAGGCATTGGATATAAAAGTCCATGCTACCTGAAGCGTGCCATATCCAAGACTCCTACCTTGTATGATCTGAGATACATGAGTCTTGGATACAAAATTATTTTCATGAAAGAGTCTGATGACCCTGAACAGTTGAAGGAAATTGAGAAGAAAGAAAAAGCTAGAAAAACCAAACAATCATTTCCCTTCAACTATTCATCTCTCAATGCCAGTTATGCAACGCGTGAGATTCCTTTGTCTAAGGACTACACGCCTAGCTATACTGAGGATGAGATGAATCAGGGAGTTCCAATCCTTGAAAAAGTTTACAAAGATAACCAAACATTTTATGAGAAAAGGATTGCTAAACTGGAGGCTGAGCTAGAGGATGAGAGGCGCATGAGCCTTAGGGAAAAGGACCTATTCTTGAGTAAAATCAATGAATTGGAGAAAGCCCTCAAATCCAAAAGCACACCAACAGCAAGTCAATCCACCTTTGGAACTCGTGATAACTCACGTCATCATCACCATAGATGGAATGTGAATGCATTAGATTTTAGACCTTCAAGTACCTCTTCTACAAACTCTAAATCCATGGTACTAAGGACTCCAATCTGCACCACCATTTCATACATGGAAGACTTAGCGTATATGGCACCTAAATCAACGGTACAAATTTCTGAAATTGTATCGGATGATAGTACCAATAGGGTTGGTGAGAATGGTAGATCATCAGGCCAATCTAAACCAGGAAACAAGGCTCCTCCTAAACTATCCCGGAAAGACAAAGGGAAGGACAAATTGGTCACCCCTGAGTCTGAAGTTGCGAGTTCATCTCGTACCAATGTGAATGTTCCTAAGAAAAACAGACGTTTTCGAAAACGAAAGAATGCTTCCAAACCAAAGGAACAGTCACACAACTTCACTCCGAAGAAAAACCCTTCACATACTCATTCTCCAAATGTCAAAGGTACTAACCGTGGTTCTCAAAATGTGACAGATCAAAATATGAGAAATGGTAGGCGTAAGAACAAGGAGAGTGGATCCAAAGAAGGAAGTCATCCGAAGCCATTTGCACATAAGCCTAGTTATATGAAAAACAATTTTTCCAATTTTGTACATCATAGAACTAATAGGCATGTACCACGAACTCCATTTCAATGTTATGAATGTGAACACATAGTTTATGGATGTAATAGCAATTTTTGTTGTCAAAATCAATTTAGATTTGGGTACTGTGCAAATGCTTTCGTGAATGATTACTTTGTTCCTAACTATCATGGATTCTACAATCATGGTTATCATCATACGCATAACAAGAGACCTAATACAAAACCCAAACAAAAATATTCACCTAAGGGTAAACAAGAACATGTATCCAAACCTGCTAATCCTAATCAGAAAGGACCCAATACCAAATGGGTACCTAAAAATGTTTCTCCGTGATTTTGCAGGACGGTCATGTGTGGTACATGGATTCAGGGTGTTCCAAGCACATGACCGGAAGGAAGGAACTTCTCGCTAACTTCAAACAAAAATATGGCGGGAATGTTCGGTTTGGGAATAAGCTTTCAGCACCAATAATGGGATATGGTGATATCCTTCATCATAAAATCACCATCAATAAAGTAGCCTATGTGGAAGGTTTGAGTCACAACCTGCTCAGCATTGGAAAGTTCTGTGACAAGAAACTTGAGGTTAACTTTCGGGAAACAAGATGCTGTGTCAGGACATATGATGGACAGGAACTCATTGAGGGTACTCGCAGGTCGAATCTCTACACCGTCAATTTCCGGAAACAACGACCATTCACAGAAGTATGTCTACTCTCAAAAGCAACCTTCAATCAGAACGTGCTGTGGCACCGGAGACTATCCCACCTGAATTATGCTACAATTAATCAACTAGCTAAGACAGGATTGGTGACTGGTCTCCCCTCCTTGAGGTTTACCAAAGAACAGTTGTGCTCAGCATGTGAGATGGGAAAGATCAAGAAATCTTCGCACAAGCTGAAAGTGGATCACAACACCTCCAAACCACTTCAGCTCCTTCATATGGACTTGTGCGGACCAATGCGTGTACAAAGCATCAACGGGAGGAAGTATGTACTGGTAATTGTGGATGACTTCTCAAGGTATACATGGGTGAACTTTCTCAGAAGTAAGGATGGTGCTTCAGACATCATCATTTCCTTCATCAGAAATGTGCAGGTCAGACTACAACTTCCTGTTCAAGTGATTCGTACCGACAACGGGACTGAATTCAAGAATCGCAAGCTTGACTCGTTTCTTGATTCTGTCGGCATCACTCACACCTTTTCGGCTGCCAGAACACCTCAACAAAATGGGGTTGTTGAGAGAAAGAACCGTACCCTAGTGGAAGCTGCACGCACCATGTTGACATTCTCCAAGCTTCCACTACACTTCTGGGCTGAAGCCGTTGCGTCTGCCTGCTTCACCCAAAACCGATCTCTCATTACCAAAAGGTTCATGAAGACTCCGTATGAGTTGGTGTACAATCGACCTCCCAGCATCAAATTCTTCAGAGTGTTTGGTTGTGAATGCTACGTGAAGAATGATAAAGACAATCTTGACAAGTTCAGTCCAAAGGGTGATGAGGGTGTTTTCATTGGATATGCCAAGGACTCTCCGTCCTACCGCGTATACAACAAGAAAACAAGATGTGTGGTTGAGAGCACAAATGTGGATTTTGAAGAAGGCATTGAAGAAGACTCTACACCAGCTCCAGTTGCACCAGGAATCTCTGGTGTTCTGGCGTCTGATCAACTTCATGGCAATCCCATGACTCCTTCTTCTTCGACGAACAAACCATCCTCTTCTAACTCTAATACTTGTGATTTGGATGAATTGTTTGAATTCTTTTATAAAGAATTGCCTGCACCTGCTAATATTGCTCTTCCTGTTCCTGCAGTTGTACAACCAGCACCTCATGTCATGGTCTCTACCACTGACATTTCATCTTCCAACCTCCAAGGCACTTCTTCATCATCGTCTGCTTCAGCATCACCAAATTCCAGAGTATCTTCTGCACCTGTTGAGGGGGAACCTTCTCACACCCTCCAGCAGGCCCCGGTGGTGAATGTTCCAAGTCCTCAGAGTGGTGCTTCCTCCACAATGCCTACTACAAGTCAACATCAAGGCATTACTCCACCTGCTCCAGCAGTGGCAGGTCCCAGTACCACTACTCCACCTGCTCCAGCAGTGGCAGGTCCCAGTACCACTACTCCACCTGCTCCAGCAGTGGCTGGTCCCAGTACCACTACTCCACCTGCTCCAGCAGTGGCAGGTCCCAGTACCACTACTTCACCTGCTCCACCAGTGGCAGGTCCTAGTACCACTACTCACCCTGCTCCACAAGTGGTAGGTCCCAGTTCAAGCGCTCAGCCTGCTCCACAAGCTGCTGGCCCTTCACTTGTCTCTTCAGACACACCAGCAGCTCCTGGTCCCAGTGTGGTACAATCTCAAGTGCCACCTACTGTTACCACTCTAGCAACGACCAGACGTGAACCCGAGTTCTATATCGATCTGAGAATAGAACCTTTACCCCCTCCAACCTTACCCCATACAACCAAGTGGACGCGAGCTCATCCACTCCAACAAGTGATTGGCAGCAAGTCTGCACCAGTCAAGACAAGGTCTGCAACTCAAAATGAGTGCCTATTTGCAGCCTTCTTATCCAGACATGAACCCTCGAATGTGACGGAAGCCCTCGATATCTCTGACTGGGTGACCGCCATGCAAGAGGAGCTGAACCAGTTTGAACGCCTGGGTGTCTGGAGACTTGTACCGAGACCAGCGAACAAGACAATCATCGATTTGAAATGGATCTTCAAGAACAAGAAGGATGAAGATGGGATTGTAACCAGAAACAAAGCTCGTCTAGTAGCCAAGGGATTCAAGCAACAAGCGGGAATTGATTATGATGAGACATTCGCACCGGTGGCCAGAATTGAAGCCATTCGGATCTTCTTAGCCTACGCCGCTCATAAGAACTTCACTGTCTACCAGATGGACGTGAAAACCGTCTTTCTCAATGGCGAACTGAAAGAAGAAGTCTATGTCACTCAACCTGAAGGCTTTGTTGATCGTACCAAGCCTAATCATGTCTACATCCTAGACAAAGCTCTTTGCGGGTTGAAGCAAGCTCCCCGTGCCTGGTATGATCATCTCTCCAATGCACTACTAGAAAATGGTTTCTACAAAGGTAAAATCGATCCTACTCTTTTCATCAATACCGAAGGTGATGATATCTTGTTAGTTCAAATTTATGTCGATGATATTATATTTGGTTCTACTAACTCAGATATGTGCACTTGGTTCAGTGATCTCATGACCACCAGGTTTGAGATGAGTATGCTCCGGGAGTTGTCCTTCTTTTTGGGACTTCAAGTAATACAAAAACCTGATGGCATTTTGATTAATCAATCGAAATACATCGGTGATCTTCTAAAACGTTTTCACATGGCCACTTCTTCGGTTGCTAAAACTCCTATGGCCTCGGGGACTTTGATCGGCGCTGACCCTAAAGGGAAGCCTGTTGATCAAAAGACTTATAGAGCCATCATTGGTTCTTTGTTATACCTGACTGCTAGTAGACCAGATATTATGTTTGCTACTTGTTTTTGTGCTCGTTTTCAGGCAAACCCAAAGGAATCCCACATGATGGCAGTCAAACGCATCCTTCGGTACCTGAAAGGCACACCCAACCGTGGGTTGTGGTACCCAAAGGAGTCTGGATTTGAGCTCGTCGCGTTTTCGGATGCGGACCATGGAGGTTGTCAACTGGACCGGAAAAGTACTTCAGGCCATGTCCAGTTCCTGGGTGATAAGCTAGTCAGCTGGGGTTCAAAGAAACAACACTGTGTTTCGACGTCTACGGCTGAGGCGGAGTATGTCGCTGCTGCCAGCTGCTGCTCCCAAGTGTTGTGGATGCGGACCCAGCTCCGAGACTATGGCTACAATTTTAATCACATACCCATCTACTGCGACTCCAAAAGCGCCATAGCCATCACATGCAATCCAGTCCAACACACTCGCACTAAGCATATCGACATCAGGTATCACTTCATCAAGGACCATGTGGAGCGAGGTACGATTGAACTTTACTTTGTCAATACCGAGTATCAACTTGCGGATCTCTTCACCAAGCCTTTGGATGAGAAACGGTTTAATTTCCTAATCTCCAAGCTTGGCATGTTTGATCCTCATGAGTGATCATCTATCAAATCCTCAGTCCTTCAGAACCATGACCCAGTGTTCAGACCAATGGTTGACCACTGTGTCATCGTTGTCTTGGACTAAGCTCTTGATAGATTAGGTGTTGTTTAGTTTAATCTCTGTTTGTATCTATTTTTCATGGTCTTGTGAGTTTTACTATTTTTCTTAAGTGTGCATCAGTCAAGGGGGAACGTTCCCTCCCCATGCCTGTTCCGAGGGGGAACGGTGTCTGCCTCCGCCTGATCAGAGGGGGAACGTGGTCTGCCTCCGCCTGATCAGAAGGGGAACAGGTAAGCACCCCAGGTAAGTTTACTATTTTCTTTATATACATATAATAGAATTCCTTTTATATAGATTTTTTATTTCTTTTAGATCATTTAAAAAAAAAAAAAAAAAAGGCTTTCAAGGGTTTATCATTGTTGGTGTTCTTGGAGGTTTGATTTGTTTATATTGAAGAACACAAAGAAAAACACTTTTTGATCCTAAAAATATATTTGATCATGTGGTTTGAGGTTTGTGAGAGGTTTTTAACCCAAGTCATTTTTTTTACCCTTTATCTTTTACTCTTTATCTGATTTTAATTTCCTTTTGTTTTTTCTTTTTATTTTATTTTATTTTCTTATTTTATTTTGGTATCCTTCATCCATCTTTTTGAACCCATGTCCTGACCGGAAAAAATTCCGGCGTCCGGAACTCGCCGGAACCGGACCGGAGTCGTCGCCGGAACCGAATCTTTCAAGAGTTCATCCTAAAGTGTTGATTTAATCCTAAGTCTTTCGTCCCGGACCGGATGTTTTTCCGGCGACCGGACCTCGCCGGAACCGGATGTCACCTGAACCGGATGTCGCCGGAGCCGGACCGGAAGTCATATCGCAATTTCACCCAAGTCTCTTTCTTCCCGGAACCGGACCGGAGACCCTGCCGGAACCGGATGTCGCCGGAACCGGACCGGAAGATGCCTTGTTCGAATTTTTTTTTTGAAAGAAAGTGAGGAGAGGAGTGTAACCGGAACCGGACATCGCCGGAACCGGATGTCGCCGGAACCGGATGTCGCCGGAACCGGATCTAGAGTCATTTTGTGAGTGTTTGTTTTTCAAGAACCCTTGTCAACCAAACCACCTCGTCGGAACCGGACGTCGCCGGAACCGGACGTCGCCGGAACCGGACGTCACCGGAACCGGATGTCATCTTAAAAATTAAAAAAAAAAAGGGAGAGGAAGTGTTGTGTGACCGGAACCGGACCGGACATGGCCGGATGTCTTGCTCGTTTCTTTCGTGACCGGAGTTATGTGTAGAACGAACCATCTTGACCGGAAAACGTTTTGTTTGGTTGAGTGTACCGGACCGGACCGGACCGGAGAAGATGGTCGGTACCGGACCGGCATCCATAAGCATGTGGTCATGTGCATGTATTTCCTCCCGGCGACCGGATCTCGTCCTCCTCCTTTCCAGACCGAAGGTCATGCGTGTGTGTGTGTTAACCTCTCGCCGGAGACCAGGCTATCACTCATTTTCTTCTTTTCGCCGGAGCTGTCTTCGTGACCGGAGAGATGGATTCTCTCTTCTTCTTCTTCGTGTTTTGTGTGTGTGTGTTTGTTTCTCAATTCCAGATCTGAAATTAAAGCAAAAGGGAGAAGATATCATCAAATATCGCGTTCTTTAGCTGTCACACGGTCTACCAAGTCAAATCTCGCCTTCCCACACGTCCTACACGTATTTCCAGCTGTCAAACACGCTTCTCAAGAGCTCACGCGCCCCCACTCGCCCGGTACGCGCTTCACGCGCGTGTACGCGCCGCACGCGCACCTGCACGCGCTACCACGCGCCTGACGCGGCCCTCCACGCGGAGCCCACGCGCCTGACGCGCCTCGTGTCCCGTTCCACGCGCCTGACGCGCTGCCACCCTTGACCTTTGCATCAGCTTTTGTCTCCTCTCTTTCTCTCACATGAAAGACACACACCCTCCACTTTTACTCACACACACACACGGTACACACACATTACTCTCACACGCACACACGCATCCAACACGCTCCTACACGCAAAACACACGCACGGCACACGCCTTTTGCACATGTGGATGCCACGTCTCCACACACGTCAGCATCCTAGCCTCGTCAGCTTCCCACGTCAGCAACACGCTAACCCCACCTTTTTTCTTTTTGACCATTTTTTTTTCTTTTAATTTTTTTTGTTTTGTTTTGTTGTTGTTTTATTTTTGTCCATTTTTTTTAAGAGTTAGATTTTTTATCTTTTTTTTTCTATTCCTTTTATTTTTTTTTATTCTCTTTATTATACAAGATTTTAATTTTTTTTCTTTGGTATTTTTTACTTTTAAGTTTTCTTGTTCTTTTTATTTCTTTTTGGTGTGTATTGTGTGTGTGATCTTAATTTTTTTGTGGTCTTCTCAAGTGTGAGGTGAGCTGAATGTGTCTGGAATCCGTACATCTCATACCATGAATTGTTTCTTCTCGTGAATTTTGGGTGTGCACCAAGGCTTTCAAGGTTTTATGAGTAATTCGGATCTTTTGTTTACATGATTACTTACATATGTGTGTTAAAATTGCTTAAGTCTACATGTTATATGTACTTGTCTTGCCATGCCATGATGCCACCTCATTCCGAATTATTCTAAGTGTTCACCATCATGTCTCGGGTTGGTAAGATCTTGTGAATTGTGCATCCTCCAGACTTGAGAAAAATTCACACTCAATGTGTTGTGTTATTCTGTACCAAATCTTTTGATTTAGTACACAATAACACATCTCAATGATGTGTGCCTTATAACTCACATTTGCCTTTACCTCATTACTAACTTTTTATTTTTCAGGTACAATGGCAAACCCTCATCATTCTGATGATAATCTCATCACCACTTCATCCCAATCCACCGGAGGACATAGAAGACGAAAATATATATATATATATACCTATATATATTAAAAAAGTATATAAATATATATATATAAATGGAAATTCGTTATTTGGGTTCGGAATAAGATTCAGAACAGTATCCAAGCCTTTCTTAATATCCAGGCTCTGTCTGAAGGCACCCAACATCTTACTTTGGCATCCAACACTTTTCTTTGATACCAACACTTATCATGGATACCATCACCACACCTTTTTTGGATACCAACACTTTATATGCCATACCCAACACTCCTCATGCCATATCCAACACTCCCTATGCCATACCTCAAACTCATTATGGCATACCCCAAACCCCTTATGGCAACCCCAAAGACCCATGATACACCGCTGGCGATACCACTTGCATTACTTGATGCTGTCGATCATCATTCACCGACTGTGAGAGCATACTTAGGTATATCACCTCTACCAGCATCTCCAGAGCCGGAGACTGGCACCCCGGAGGTATCCTCTAGGAGAGTGAGTGAGGGTCTTGAGCGTGGTTATTCACCTGGGGGTGGTGACCAAGGGTGTGAGGATGAGGAGTCGGGGGAGATGACGGGGGTAGATTAGGCGGTGATGATGATCAATCCAGAGCTAATACCTTACATGCTTATGCCTGTCACCAAAGCCCTTCACCTTTCCCTTTGGTAGACTTTGATTCTGATAACTCCGGTGATGACCACCCATCTGCGGGTGAGGACGACATAAGGTTTGAGGGAGACCTAACAGTCGAAGAAAGTGAGCAGAGCGAGGGAAGTAAAAGAAATGATGAGTGTGAGATAGGACCAAAGGTTTTAACCGGTCCTCCCCTTTCCATAGGTAGAAGCTGGGCAGCCACATCTGCTACCCGTACACATGTGTTGAGTACGGGTATTGAAGAAGACACCTCCCACCCAGAGGTGCAATTGCACGCCCCACCTATCCACTCATCCATCTCTCAAAAGTGGATGTTTCATTCCATGGGGACTAAGCACAACGGCTATCAAGCCCTCACTTGGAGGGTGATGATATTGAAACAGGAGGATCCCTGCCCCGATCCCCACACTCCCTTCATGTGCACCAAAGTCTAGAGCCTTATACACTTTTAGGTACACATACTGCCAGTCTATGTGACGCAGTCTCTGCTCCACCCATCACGATTCTGAGTGACGTGATCGGAACCTCGAGAGTGGCGTCCATGACGGGCGTTTCACGATGACCGACGGGAAGTCCTACCATGGTCACTATCACGCCAGCCATGAACGTAGGCCACACTGTTGATTCAGCAGTTGTGCAAACGGAACGTCTATGTGACACCGGAGTTACTTACCCGACATCCGTTGTCAGGGAATGATGGATGGCGCCCTAAAGGCTATCCATGAGGATTCTGTACTTCACCACCTTCTTATACTTCACCACCTCCAGCACCACCTCCATGTCCGACTGTACCCCGACTACTTGCTTAATGATTTGAAGGATTTTCTTATGGCGAACCCGATCTCCCGTGGGAATCTCCACGAGGATGAAACCAACCTTCCAGGTTATCTACAGCGGTCTGATTACACATTACTTCCCGTGAACCATCCCGAGCCAGCTACCTCCTCTTCTCAAGAGGTAGTCTCATCTATCCAGCGGCTCGAAGGGAAGCTTGACTTTTTTTACGACAGAGGTACGAGGTGATTTGAACGTGGTCAAGGGTTCCATATTGGATATGCGGTCCCAGATCCGAGTCTTTGAGACTATTTGTCATGCATTAGCCGAGCCACCAAAGCTCAGACACGACGATCGAGATGACCCCGATCGCCGTGAGGGGGAAATCTATAAGAAGGCTCGGCTTGGCTCTTCAGTTCTGACAGGCACATCTTCCGGCGCCGCTCCTTCCGGTACTCATATGGGGACCGGTGCCGATGCATCTCATTCTCAGCCTGATCAGAACCCGACGGCAGATTCAGCGGAGGGTCGAGAGATTGTTTTTTTGTGTCAACCCGAAAATCTCTCACCCTGTCCGCGTACCCGCTTCAGATGATGTTCCTTCAGATGATTATGAGTCATGCATGGAGAGCTACAATTCTGACTCTCCTCTTCTGGTACCACTTCAGTCGCTTCCGGGTATTGAGATGTATAGTTCTGACTCTTCTTCACCTCCTATGTCTCCACATCATTCGCCTTCATATGATACGCCTTCATATGATACGCCTTCACCACATCGGTCTCCTCTTCCTCTTACGACATCTCCAACATATAGAGGTTCTCAGCCAAGGGTACCGTCTCGTACTCCGTCTCCAGTTCTAACTGTATTTTGTTCTCGCACGCCGTCTCCACATCCAGAGCTCCGAGCATGTCTTCCAGAGTCAGAGCTCCGATCAACCCTATTACTCATGGCCTCCAGCGACCGATCCATGGTCAATGGTTCAACCGCCAGTCTCACCTCCGTAGGTGATCTTTGAGAAGGACAAGGGTGTACCACCTAATCGTTGAAAGTATGTGGAACCACGGAAGCCAGTCATGAGAGATAGAGAAATGAGGTATGTCAGATACCTTGAGGAGATCGGCTGAGAAGCGTCAAGAGAGACCGCCGCCACCATCATCACGAAGAAGAGACGGATCATCAGAGAACCACAAAGAGACTGAAAGATCAAAGAGGAAATCGTCAAGTCATCAGAAGCAACGAAATTGACACAAAGGGGGAAATTGTTAGAAATATTTGTTAGTTGTGTCAATTTTGTAATTTCCCAAACTTTGTTATCATTTATGTAATTTTCATTTAGAGGCCCAATTGTTTAGGCCCATTTATTTGTTAAAAGCCTAGCCCATTTTCTTAGTATAAATAGGATGTCTTCTCCTCATTTGTACTTCTTGAATCTCTAATCATTGAATGGAATGCAATCACATTTAGATCTTGTACTTAGCATATACATCACATAAAATCTAAGTGTTCTTGATTTGATTGATTTGGCACCCACACCCCCTTCACCTTCTTATTTATTAATTAAAAGAAAACCTACAACATAACATAATCATATATAAACTACAACCTAATGCTCCACTAAAATGTGATGAGCAACTTTTTTTTAATGTTATGCTATTGGGTTGCTATGTTTGTTGTTGTTTCTATTCTACAAAATTCATCTCCCATCAACATTGTAGCTCATCTTTCGTAAAAATTTTCAGGTAGGCTAACATTTTTTATGATTTAATTTATAATTTTCTTGAGTTATATATTGTTTATATGTATATAAAAAATTTCCATATAACTTTATATACATTTTTGCGTATATTCCGTTTCATTATTATAAAAGTTTTTGATTTTTCCTATTTTTTAAACTTATTTCAATTTTTATCTTTATTTTTCTTCTTGATACTTCCTAATTGATATTTATATTAGTACTATAACATTTTTCTTTCATCAAAATTCAAATAATGTTTTTAATTTGTGTGTTTTATATATGATTGTTAATAAGTTTTGAGTTTTTGTTTGAAATTTCTTTACAACTTTTACTTTTGTTTTTCTCTTTCATGTTTTCCACATAATATATATGTTGTATGAGTGTTTTACATAAATCTTTTTCTAAACTTTTTTTTTGCTTATATTGATGTAGTTTTCTAGAAAAAAATTTTTTAACAACAATCAAACTCCAAAGTGTTACCAAGTGGTTTATTTACTCTTTGTTTTGTTGGAATTTTTTTCTCATTCTCTTATATTTTTGTAGTCTCTGATTTTGCTTTTGTTTTTCCTAATAAAAACACCATCAATAAGATGATATTTTCAAAACATCTCAATCCCATTTTTTTCCTTGACATCAAATTTTGTCCTTTTTGATGTTGTTATTAACAAAATATTTAATTAATTAAACTACTCATCTTCTTGGTTTATACCTAATTTTTTTTAATGTTTTTATTTTACATCATTCTAATATTTTGATTCAAATGAATATTTATAAGTAATTATACATATATATATATATATGTGAAATTACGATCAATAAGTATATTTCTATTTACATGACATGCATTTGAATACATTAAAATGTATGTATTTTTTACATTAAAAATATTATAAATTCAATAAACAATTTAAAATGATGATTAAACACATTAGTATTTTCTTACAATTAGTGTTAGCCATATTATTTAAATAACATTTTTTTTATATATCGTTTGAAAAAGAATATATTTTAAAATGACAAACTATATGAGTTTTAATCTTTTTTTACTATAACATACATGTTGATATGTATTATTCCTAATAAAATAAAATATCTAAATTCCAATTAACATATAAAGTTTGAACCACTATATAAAATTAAAATACTATTATTATTTGATATCTTATTAAAAAGTATATTTCTAAATGACCAACCATACAAGTTTTAATCAATTTTAACTATAATATATATATATATACATGTACTAGAAATTGCCCGTGCGCGATGCCGCACAAAGCATTTAAAATTCTATAACGAAGATGGATAATTGATCATTATTTTTTGACCCATGTGAAAAATAACATTTAAGATTTTTTTAACATATTTTTGTTCATATATGATTATTTATCTTAATATGATAAAGATTTAAATGACACAAGAAAAAATAGAGGATTAATAGTAAACTAAATGACTAATCATAAGGGTATTAACTGTAACTTCCAAATTTATAAACAATTTAACATTTAATGTAAAAATATATGAACAAATTAATTCATATGTATTTTTAATATTTAATAATATGATTAAAATTTAAAAATATTCGATATTGGACTCATTTTGAAGATATTTTCGAGACGATTATAATGGTATAATTTGTTAAAAATATAAATAAAAATTTTAATACATTTTACGCAATTTACATTATTTAAGTTAATATAATAAGGGTGTAAAATGAAAAATGAAAAAGTGAGGGGGTAAAAGTAATTTAATTAAGTAACTATAGGGATATAGAGTGTAAGTTATCAATTGAAATATGAATTGAAATTGAAGACGTGGGTGGGAGGAGTTTCTAATTGATGCATTACATAGTTGTACTAAGGGTATTAAGAGTTGTAATATTGGTGAAAAACAGTTTACTTAAAATAACTGATTAAGAATCTTATATATATATAGTATAGATATATATATATTACATGTATTATTTTTCCAATAAGGTTAATGTTTAAATTTCAATTAAATTAAAAACTTTGAACCAATATATAAACTTAAAAATATTATTATTATTCAATTCTTTAATAAGTGAAATATTTATTACATTTAGTACTACTAAATTGTTGTAGGCGGATTTAGACAAGCATAGAGAGAAGAACAAGAGAGCTCATATATTGAGAGAATGTGAAGTGTGTAAGGTACATTTGATAGTGAGGTCTCAACCCCTTTATATAGTGGAGGAGATGAGCCAAGACATAAATGAAAATGGGAGTTACAAACATACATAATGACCATCATAATGGTGTTAAATGAGACACTCAATGCTCATCAATTATGAGTTACAACACTCCCCCTTGGGTGTCTAATTTACACCAAACCGCACTACACTGCAAAGTCTTGTATCTTCTGATAATCCATCAAACATTCGCCTCGTTAAAACCTTTGCCGGAGAAAACCCTTTGGAAAAAAACTCCAGTCGAAGGAAAAAATGCGATGTGGATGTCTTGAGCTCTTCATGCATTGGATAAATGTGTGCGCCAACACACTATACAAGTGTATGCGCCATCTGACTAGAAAAATTGTGCCTCGTTAAAAAACCTTGCCAAGAAAACCCAGTGGAAAAAAAACTTGGTCGAAGGACAAAAGAGTACACAAAGTCAGTAGTGAAAGGGATATAACCATACATGATGTGCCTCATTAAAACCTTGTTAGAGAAAACCCAGTGGGAAAAAAACTCTAATCGAAGGACAAAAGAGTACACAATGGTTACAAGTATGCTACTGGATACTCCCCCTGATTTCGATATACTTAGTGAGAATAGGATCAAGTTGTGTCTCGTTAAAAAAAACTTTGTCAAGGTAAACCCTATGGGACAAACCCTTGAACTAAAGAGAAAAAGAGTACACTAGCATTCAACGGGATGCTCCCCCTCACATGTATACGATACACGACATTAAGCATTCATCAGGATGCAATTTTCACTCACACATAACAACAAGGTATGTCATTTAGGGTAGCTCAGATAGCTTCCTAAGTCCGATTGCTTTGACATGTTTTTGGAACGAATACTTTGGCAGTGACTTGGTGAATAAGTCTGCATGATTCTTTTTCGATCCAATATGTTGTACTTCAATCTTCTGAAGTGTTTGTTGCTCATGTGTAAAAAAAAACTTTGGCGAGATGTGTTTAGTGGTATCCCCTTTGATGTAACCGTGTTTTGCTTGATCAATAACAGCAGCGTTGTCCTCGTATATGACAATCGGTTCATCGGGATCATGCGCTAAATCACATGTACTTCGGATATGGCCAATAACTGCTCGAAGCCATACACACTCTCTAGTTGCCTCATAGAGTGCGAGTAACTCAGAGTGGTTCGTCGAAGTAGCAACTAGAGTCTGCTTACGAGATCTCCAGGATATCGCCGTATTCCCAATGGTAAAGACATAACCTGATTGAGAACGTCCCTTATGCGGGTCTGATAAGTAACCTGCATCGGCGTAGCCGACAAGGGTCGCGTTTTTCGAAGTACCAATTGCGGTATCCTCACTCGAAGACGCGTAGGGATAGAATAAGCCCATATCCGTAGTACCCTTAAGGTAACGGAAAATGTCTTTGATGCCATTCCAGTGGCGGCGTGTTGGCGCGTTGCTATGTCGAGCAAGACAATTCACAGCAAATGAAATGTCCGGTCTAGTACATTGGGCCAAGTACAATAATGCGCCTATTGCACCCAGATATGAACACTCGGGGCTCAATATCTCTTCATCGTCTTCTTTTGGACGGAACGGGTCCTTTTTAATATCTAGAGAACGGACGATCATGGGGGTAGATGACGGTTTTGCATCATGATGACTAAACCGTCTCAACACCTTTTGGGTGTAGTTTTCTTGATGGATTAAAATCCCATCTTTACGGTGCTAGATCTGCAGGCCGAGGCAATACCGTGTCTTCCCAAGATCCTTCATTTCAAATTCCTTCTTCAGAATTTCAGCAGTTTCCAACAACTCTTTCGAAGTACCTATGAGATTCATATCATCTACATAGACTGCGATAATCGCGTATCCTGAAGTGGATTTCTTTATGAACACGCATGGGCATAGTTCATTGTTCAAATATCCCAGGCCGATCAAGTATTCACTTAGACGGTTATACCACATCCGTCCAGATTGTTTCAATCCATATAGTGATCGTCTCAGTCTAATCGAGAACGTGTTCCGTGGTTGGGAACTACTTGATTCAGGCAACTTAAGTCCATCAGGGACTCTCATGTATATCTCTGTGTCTAGATCCCCATAGAGATAGGCTGTAACCACATCCATAAGCTGCATATTCAGTTTTTCGGAAACTACTAAACTGATTAAGTAGCGGAACGTTATTACGTCCATTACGGGAGAATACGTCTCCTCGTAATCAATACTAGGGCGTTGAGAGAAACCTTGCGCCACGAGGCGAGCTTTGTATCTAACAATCTCATTATTCTCATTACGCTTCCTTACGAAAACCCATTTGTTACCAATTGGTTTTACATTGGGTGGTGTGGGAGCGACAGGTCCAAACACTCTTCTTTTCGTTAAGGAATCTAATTCATCCTGGATTGCTTGTTTCCATTGAGGCCAGTCCGTTCTACGTTGACATTCAACAATAGTACGTGGTTCCATGTCATCATTGCTCATAATGTCAGTGGCCACTGCGAATATAAACACGTCATCGATGACAGTCTCGTTTCGCTTCAAAATATCGTCTAAACTAGCATACTCGACAGATATTTCTAGGTTATCAGGATGATGAGAAATTGATGTTTCTTCGGGAACACGTTCCTCTAATACATCCCCGTGATCCTTAATGATCTCGTGTGGCAAAACGGATGCAACAAGATTTCTTCTCTTTCGAGGCAGAACATCTTTGGAACCAACCGGTCTTCCTCTTTTCTTGGGAAGAGCGGTGGACTGGACGGCCGATGGTAGCGTCCTTTGCACGGTTGGTACATTTGGTGCAACATGTTCAACAGGAACATGGCGTCTCACAGGGACGTCTATCCTTGCAGGCACATTTGCAGCAGGTATATGTGATCTCGTGATATTGGCTAAGTCGTTAAATGCGTCTGGTAGCTGATTAGCAACATTTTGAAGACTTAGGATTCGTTGCACTTCTTTATCACTATGTGCAGTAGGGGGATCTGTATGAGACAAAGTGGGTGTATGCCACGTTAATTCGCGTCGTTCCTTATCAACGTCAACGTGCAAATCTCCCCCTAACGACGGGAAGATTGTCTCATCAAAGTCACAATCCGCATGTCTAGCGGTGAAGAGATCGCCTGTCAAGGGCTCTAAATAGCGAATTATAGATGGGGATTCATAACCGACGTATATTCCCTGTCGTTTCTGAGGTCCAAATTTCGAACGCTTTGGCGGCTCTATTGGAACATTGACTAAGCACCCGAACACGCGTAAATGTGAGACATCAGGCTCATATCCAGTTACCAGTTGGTACGCAGAAAATGGTTGGGTGGCAATGGGCCTCAGACGGACCAATGTAGCAGCATGTAATATTGCATAACCCCATGCAGAAATGGGTAGTTTGGTACGCATAACCAAAGTTCTTGCAATTATCTGTAATCTCTTAATAAGAGCTTCTGCAAGACCATTTTGGGAATGAACATACGCTACAGGATGTTGAACATCAATTCCCAAAGTCATGCAATAGTCATCGAAAGTTTTCGATGTGAACTCCGCGGCATTATCAAGTCTAATAGATTTTATTGGATAATCCGGATGATGAGCCCTCAACTTAATGATCTGGGCAAGGAGTTTAGGAAATGCTGCATTTCTCGTGGACAACAATGCTACGTGTGACCATCTTGTCGATGCATCAACCAAAACCATGAAATATTTAAATGGTCCGCATGTTGGTTGGATCGGTCCACAAATGTCTCCTTGGATTCTCTCAAGGAACTGAGAAACCACTTTTGTAGGTTTTACATGGAGTGGTTTGAGATGTGTCTTTCCAATTGAGCATGCTTGACATAGGCTTTTTGGATTAATAACAAAATTCTTTCCTCCAAGAGGATGCCCATGAGATGCGTTCATTGTTCGAAGCATCGTATTTTGACCCGGGTGTCCCAGCCGGTCATGCCATAACATATAAGTGCTCTCATCAATCGGCGTACGACGAATTATTAGATTGCTTTCAATGTTTTGGATCGTGGTAACATACAAACCACTTGAAAGACATCTCAACTTCTCCAATATAGGCTTGGTCGTATTGATTGGAGGTAATATATAGGTATTCAATACCATTTTCTGTAGCAGTTTCAATGTGAAACTTGTTTTCTCGAATATCCTTAAAACACACCAATGTACGTCTGGACTTTGGAGAATATAAGGCCTCTGAAATGGTCAAAACGGTACCATTTGACAACATGAATTGGGCTTTACCAAAACCTTCAACTAGGGTCAACTGCCCCACAATGCATGCCTTCCTCCGGGTTGAAATTATGATCTATACAAGAACAAACTTGTATCCTTCCTTCCTCCGGGTTGAAATGATGATCAACACAAGAAGAACAAAGTTGTATTCCTAGCTTCTTTGAGCGAAAGTGCCGATAACGTGTTGTAGGCGGATTTAGACAAGCATAGAGAGAAGAACAAGAGAGCTCATATATTGAGAGAATGTGAAGTGTGTAAGGTACATTTGATAGTGAGGTCTCAACCCCTTTATATAGTGGAGGAGATGAGCCAAGACATAAATGAAAATGGGAGTTACAAACATACATAATGACCATCATAATGGTGTTAAATGAGACACTCAATGCTCATCAATTATGAGTTACAACATAAATAAAATTAATATATAATTACTAACTCTCTTATTAATAAATTAATAAACATTTATTAAATTAAATATCATTAATTAAATAAATACATATAGTTAAAAACATTTAATAGAATCAATACATATAATTAAAATTACAATCAAAATTATAAGTTATGGGAATCAACTACCAATATGTAAAAAAAAATAGATAGAAACATATGTAGGGGTGAGTTCATTGTGAACGTGAGGATGGATGAAAGAATGACACATGTCACATTCAACATGAGTTCACAACCAAACTTTTGTTCGTATGTGTATATATATAAATATATTTATATATATAACTAAAATACACAAATAAATAAAATTAGGAAAAAAAAACCTGCTACTATCAATAATATATAGTTTTTTCAGTTTCGAAACGATTACTTACTACAATTAATAATTTATAGTTATTTCAATTTTGTTTTTTAATTTAAATTGAAATAAAAGTATGCAAAAGAATTGAATTAGAACTGATATAAAACCTTTTTTTCAAGATATAAGTTATGAAGAAAAACAACATCAAGCAATGAGAAAAAAACTCTAACACGAAAATATTAACAACTCAATTAGACTCGCATATAGTCAAAGTGATCACAATACTGGAGATTATTGTTACTTTTCGACCGATCGTTGGTTGGGAAAGAGGGCTTGAAGAAGTGTTTTATAGTCAAAGTTAAACAACACATTACAATAATTGCAAGTAAATTACTAAAATGTCCTACAATTATACAAAATTAGGAAGCACTACTCTACTTGCATGGTGAATATAAATATTTTATGGGAATATTATGTTGGGATAAATCGATATATTATGATTTTTGACAAAAAATATTCATTATATATCTCATTGTTATAAACAATAGTTTCAAAGATTTTTTTTATTATTTGAGTCGATTATAACGTATGTCAATATAAGACTTATTAGTTATTATTTTATTATACATATTAGAACTCAAAAGAATTATTACTTATTACTTTATTATACATATAAGAACTCAAAAGAAACAGTTAAAGATGATGAGGCAACTTTACATCAAGTCTAATATCAATTCTTTATTGATTTCATATATGATATTTGATCATCAGCTCATTTAACTACAATATTTTATAAAAACTTTATCAACACCGCATATACATTAAACTTCATCATTATAAATATTACATATAGATTTGTAACATAATTTTTTACATTAAAAATAATGATAGTATTTTTTTTTAAATTCTGGGAATGACTTTTACACACCGTGCAACGCGCGGTTCGGTCTCCTAGTTTAAAGAAAAAGAAAGGAAATTGGAATCGTAACTTCATGTCGGACAAAGGAAATTTGGAATTGAGTTTGGATATAATATAATTAATCCGAGTCACATGCAATGCACGTGAATTGGAATTGATAATTTGATATGAAAAATCCGACTCGGTCACGTGATTCAAAATTCAAAGAATTGATTAAGTTTGGGAATTTTACAACTTTGGTCCCTGAAGTTTAAAGTGGATGGCACTTTAGATTTTCAAGTTTGACACTTAGGCGCTGCCAGCCCCTGAAGATTTCAATCTTATTTATTTACCAATTTTGGGCGAAATGTTCAAATCTGGCCCCTGGAGTTTATTGACGATTAAATTGCAAAATTTTGCAATATCGGTCCTTGGATTTTGAGATTTTCACATCGTTTTCAGAAAACTTTATTTTTCTGATTCGGGACTTCCAGGTTTCGGGGTTTGGGACTATTTGATGGAATTTCTTCCCGATGATGCTAAATTGTTCAAGTTCAGTTTGAAAATTATTTTTAAATGTGCTTTCAAGTTTTTCAAGGTTATACGATCAATTTCGAGTTTTATTCTTTTTGGGCCACAATTTCTTAATGGGCTTTGATGTTAATTTGGCCCAAATGATTGATCACTTTCAGCTGCGCTCTAGGTCCACCCAGATTCAGATACATATGATGTTTCAAAATCTCTGTGCTTAATTAGCCTCGTTCCTTTCCCAAATGTTGTGTAAAGATCACATCAGCCGAGTTTTCGCCCAATTTAGTTTTCAATCATGAAATTTGAATTTCTATCGTTTCCCCAACTGTTCCAGATTATTTGAGGACAAGTCAGATTTGTAACGATTTCAGAACAACGGTGATCGGATTCTGCATTTGGTTAAATTACTCATAAGCCTGACGCTCTGCAACCATTATTCTAGAGTTTATTTTTATTATTTGTTCTTCAAACCCAAAATTCCAAATTCTTAATTGTTTTCTTTATTTTGTTTTCTCGATCTCTATTCTCGTCATAGTTACACCTCTTTTGCTATTTCATTCCTAAAGTTTTAGGTACACCATTGAATTCAATAATTTGATTATATTTAGTATGTTTTATACTTTTATAGTTCATTATAAAACTTTCTTTGATTTTAATGGAATGTAGAAAAATTCAATTTAAAATTTTGTTGACTTTGTTTCGTACATTCTATGGATTTCTTTCTTATTTTTATCATTAAGAGTTCTTTTTCAAGATAATAGATTTATAGAAAGTTTTTGTTAATATGTGTTTTATGATTGATTACATAAGTAAATTTTCATATAAAGATTACAAACTTTGTTCTAGTTTTACATTGTCAATGTAATAAATTTCCACAAAACAATCTAAAAATGTGAATCTTGAAGTATAGTGGCCAAGAAAAAAGTATAAACAAGTTTAGGGGCTGCATATGTAACTTTTAACAACTTACGAGCTGGCGGACTGACAAGGAAGCTATTTTAAATACCTGGGCCAAAGTCTAAATAAATGAAGTTTCTTATTTAAAGCTTTGTGGCTAAAGTGTAAAAATCAAAACTTCAATCAAATATGAAATTCCTTTTATTTGGGCCGTCTCCTTGACCCGGTTTCGACCCAAATAGAATCCGACTCCATAAACACATAAAATCAAGCTTTCAAATCCACAAACAATGTAACCTTACAAATTCAATCATCATCTATAACCCAAATCAGTCCCAATTTTAGTGCTTTTTGAACTATGGTAGTGGTAGCGATTAACTAATCTTTTTTGGCTATATTATTCAACCAATTGACTACAATCTATCAAGTAAGTAACTTTATACTATCAATTTAATGCATAAATAATGATTTTACCTTCAATTTTGGTGAATGAAAACCGGAAACTTTTTTGCAACTTGTTTCAGTTCTAGACTTTTTTGTTTAGAACTATGTGGCCAAGGGGCAGGTTCAAACGAGAATTAATATTATGCGAGAAGTCGAGAAGTGTTTAATCATATATGATACACAAGTTTAATCGTATATGATTATACACATGTTACATTGACAATACATAAACGCTTAATCATATATGATTAAACACATCCAAATGGCGTGTAATCATATATGATATTACGACTTCTCGCAAAAAATCTTTACGTTCTCGCATGAACCTTCCTCATGTGGCCCACGGGTCAAAACAGACAAAACACGGTGATTTTTAAGGGGTTTGGAACCTAGTCAAGCTAGGCGGCTCATCCCCACGCCGAATTTTATTAAATAAAATGTATATATTACAAAAGAGGACAATAACCAAGAAATGTCGGGTTACAAAACATAAACATAGATCAACTAAAACAATGTCTTCAGTCTTCTGCATTTCTTGAAGCGAAACATCAAAGTTTCCACCGCCTGTCCAGAGTTGAGCCCTGGGATTTGACGGCGGACTTAAAAAGCCACCTAATCATCGATAACCTAAACTCGGTTCTCATATTTTTATAGCTTGAGTTACTAAGAAGCAAACAGTAAAAATATTTGCGACCTACATGATATCTATGCTGATATCGAACATGAGAGTCCTGTTCCAACTTCGTTACAGAAACGACCAAAGGTGTATTCTCAGAGACCCTGTAAAAATTATCGAAAATGAATGAAACGTGGTAATAACCAACCAATGTAGTAATCTTTGAGAAGTTCCTAAGATAAGTGTCTCACATGTTGACTCAATTCCCATCGTCTATTTTCTCCTTGAGTTATGTGGCCGTTATCTCATTCAAGTTATGTCACAGAAAATATCGCATTCACATTTGAAACTGTAACAAATCATTTGGGTAAGAATCTGCAGAGAAAACAACGATTTATATAATATAAGGCATCAGGTGGATTTATACCTGATAGCATGCAGTCAACCAGGGCTTCACCCATGGCCATGAACAACAATAACAAGTCCCACATTGCACAAAAGTTGATTGAGCCGAAATAAAACCATTGAGACAGAAGATTAGACATCAAGTTCATCACGGCATCTGAAGAGTGTATGATCCTTCGACTCACTGAATTGCTGAAATGCAGAGCCTAAGCATGTGAAAACAAACAACATAACTAAAAAAAAGAAGTATGCAACAACCATAAAACAAGAGAAATGGTAAAAAGAGTCACCTTGTGTGTTTTTGGAAGAGGTATCCCAGACCACATTGGGTCCTAATCCTTGGCATTTTGGGCCGAAGCCCGACTGCTAAAAAGCATGCAGCCCGGGGTCGAAGCCCCCGTACCTCCAGAATGCGTCCCCCAGGGCTCGAACTCGGGTTCACCACTATGTAGTGCCCAAGCCTTACCACTAGGCTAACACTCCTTTGGTGAGTCACCTTGTGTGTTGAATATGACTGTTTCCTTGTCAGCAAAACTCAGAAATGCAAGAAATGGTTCAATTGTTAGGATACAGAAATCATCGTTTTGTATTTAATATAATACCATATATCAACTTTTTCCAATAGTTGATTGATAGAAAATGGAGAGAAAGTACATGTTACAGTATGTGGTTTGTGAATAAGCCTTTTTGAGTCTTAGGAGCTCAAAACCGTCCATCGAGACTACTATTGTGGTTGGGTTGCTTAAACGTTTATTTACAGCTCTACCGAGTGGCCATACTGCAAGTAAATGAATTTTCTGTTTAGAAGTACTTTGTGGCCAAAGTGTCATAATTGAGACTTCGATATCCTAATTAAACAAAATTATACTAGATAAAATTGGCATTCTGGGCAGCACTTAAAAATGCAGTTTTCTGTTTCTTTTGGTGTTCTTTTTGGGACACCACAGGCTACAACCAGACAAACATGGTCTCATTCAAAGGTGACATGGAAAACACCGTATCTGCTCGTAGAATATGCCCAAAATGTTTCTAGCGAAAATAACGTATATTTATGATTAAGAAGCAAAAAATATAAGAAAGATCAAATAGGACCAAAGAAATTAAAGTCATAAGGTTAAGTGATGATACAAAACTTACCATCCAAACATTGTCAACCGACCAACAACAGTAACAACTAACCTCGATTTAAAGGGGTTCCATACTCCATATTCCATCTTTTCCGATTTTTGTTCTGAATCTGAACAAATTAATATATGTCAATACAATACACAATTGATAGAACAGTTGTGTTGCTCCAAGTTATAAAACTTTTGAGTGTTTAGTAAATGTAAAAATTGGAATAGCGGAGTTTATCATGCATAAAAAGTATGACCTTCGATTGATCCAGAGAAGCAGGCATGAGAACCGAGCCATCACTAAGTCCACACGGCCTCTTCACCCTGACACTAATTTACACACAAGTTGCTAATTAATTAAGAAGAAAAACAAGCAATATTACATGGACATGCTAAAATTTTGCAAATCCCTACAAGACTGTACAATCTTTTTCATAGGTCTGTAAGTTTGTGGGGTTCCAACTCAAAACCAATTGGCTATGAGTGGAGTAGCCCATGACCCTTATAAGCACATTATAAGTTCACTTTGTGTCCGATGTGGGACATTGCTCAACACGCCCCCTCACGTGAGGCGTTCTTTTCAGCCTAACACGTGGATACTTTGGGTTACGTGGAGTCCGTGCGGCTTTTTTTTGACCAACCACGGGTGAACCTTGCTCTGATACCATGTAAGTTTGTGGGGTTCCAACTCAAAACCAATTGGCTATGAGTGGAGTAGCCCATGACCCTTATAAGCACATTACAAGTTCACTTTGTGTCCGATGTGGGACATTGCTCAACAAGGTCTAGTTCTCTTCTGGAGGATCTGCAAGGAACACCATGAATTTGAAGTAAAATCCATCCATGCCAAAAGGATAAAATATGGTTGAACAACACATTCCCTTGATTGGCTGCTTACTTTTCTTACGTGTTTTTAACCGCCATGATTCACCCCTTATACCTAACACAAAAAGGAAATTAAACAAAAGATGCATATATAGTGATCACAAATAAAGAGACAAAAAACGTAATAGCTGAGATTCTTATGAGCTACTTACTGCTGCAGATGCATCTTGACCAAGCTGCAAATCCATGGAATCATGATTGGCCGTGCAGCTAAACATTTCACATTAACTTGTTAAGCGAAAAAAAGTAAAAAATGATAAGAAAAGAGTGTTTTGCCAAAAAGTGTTTGTTCGGATTGTTGAAAACAAGACTGTTGTTAGCATATAAAAACTACACAAAAAAGAGAAGATGAAAGAAATAGAAAAGGTGAGAACTCAAATTGATCAAAAAATAACCCACTCAATGATTAGTAGGTGGTATACCTACATTTGAAAGTTGTTACCTAAATGATTTCTAAGATGATAAAGATAAAGATAGTTACTGCTTTTTGGCCAAAAAGTTGATCATGTCATGAATTTCAAAGTTCAAATGATCAACCTAACAGAAGCAGAATAAATACCTCTTATTGCCAACCAAAACAAGAACAGTAGCAGCTAACTTCGACCTAAAGGGGTTCCATACTTATCTTTGTCCATCTTCGTTCTAAACACAAAACAAGTTAATATATATGTCAATACAATGCTCTTGGCAGGCACTCGGGCCCGTTGATTACTGTTGGCCAAAAAGGTTTTGGCCTCTTACTGTGAATTGGCTTCTTTGGTCCTTCCCGGAAATTCTTCTTAAGAGCACGGTACACACAAACTCCTATAGATGAACATAGAACAACTCTAAAGATATGCATGTAGGTTCAATTTATATGAAATCATGAGTAATTAATGTAAAAAAAATACCTTTGAATAGTGTTAAACTACACCATTGTAATCTTGGTCCGTGTGTTGCACCCATATACACATATAATACAACAAAGCAATTAAACAAAATATGCAAAGTGATCTTAATTAATACATATAAAAAATTTAACAATTGAGATTCCTGTGAGCTACTTACCGCTACAGATGCATCATGGCCAAATTGCAAAACCCATGCCTCGTTGATTGGCCATAAAACGTGCACCTAAACATTTCATATCAATCTGTTAATAAAAAAAGCAACCAATGATAAGAAAGTACCTTCACCAAAAGGTGTTCAAATGTAGAAACCGTGTGTCTTGTATTAATATCAAAATCAATGTTTTCCAAAAAGTTGAATATTGTTATACATCCATTTGAAAATTCAAAATTTCAAATCAAAGTAATTAAGATGATTAACAAATTTTTGGAGAGAAAGAACCTGTTACAACAGTTGTTTGGGAGTTAGCTTTTTTGGGCCTTTGGAGCTCTAAAAATCACCCTTGGAGACTCCTCTTGTGGTTTGCTGAATGTTATTCACAGCTCTATGTAGCAGGATGTTTCGTCTTCTGAGGTTTGTATCTCGGATCTAAAACCACATGACTGAAGAAGCCATCTAAAACCAACAATGCCCAGACCTTTCAACTCATAAATGCTTTGCGGAAGATGTCTTATGCTTGTACCTTCTATATTTAACTGTTTTAAGCATTCTAAATGCCCAATTTCATCTGGCAATTTCTCAACAGCAACACAGTACCGGAGATGAAAACATTGTAGACGTTTCATCTTGCAGATGCTGTTCGGAATATCCCGTAAAAAGACACACTCTGTTAGGATTAACTTCTCTAAACATTCTAATTGGCCAAGATCTTCAGGTAACTTCTCAAGAAGCCAACAAGGATTAAGTTCGAGACACTTTAGATGTTTCAACATACAAATACTATCCGGCAGATGTGTAATCTTTGTAGATAGCAAATGTAGCTCTTCTAGACATTGTAACTGCTCAAGGTCTTTGGGAGCCTCTGGAATACTACCTTCGAGTGTAAGCTTTGTTAAATATCGTAAACCACAAATGCTTTGTGAAAAGCTCTCAAAGTTTATGCAAGCAAAGAGAGCTAAAGAGATAAGCTTCTCTGGGTTTCCAATCAATGAGGGTCCATGTTCTTCATATAAACATTTAAATTGGAATTTTGGCAAATTATTTCCAAAGTGCAATGGGCACATATCTAGGGACTTTGCAATCAAATGCAACTTAGATATAGAACCAACTTTAACCGGTCTTAGAAAGAAAAAATAATCAAGCCTCAAACAACCGCTTAAGTCCATGTAGCAAAGCTTTTTTAGACACCCATCACGAGCATGAAGTTCTACCAAATAATAACATTCTATAAGACTTAACGAGCTGAGATTCGGAGTCCACCCAAGGTCAAAGGTCCTTAACTTTGCACCCGTTATGTTGATCGACTTGAGTTCTAGGCATTCACCATGGATGTAAAGTTCTACCAAATCAACACATTGTTTAAGGTGTAATTTCTTGATATTTGGACTCACTAGAAGGTCAAGTGTCCTCAACTTTGAACCGTTGATCTCGATGGATACAAGCTTTAGACATTCGACGGGAATGTGAAGTTCTACCAGATCAACACATTTTTCAAGATGTAATTTCTCGATATTTTGAGTCCCTCGAAGGTCAAGTGTCCTCAACTTTGAACCGTTGATGTAGACGGATACAAGCTTTAGACATTCGACGGGAATGTAAACTTCTACCAAATCAACACATTTTTTAAGACGTAAGTTCTTGATATTCGGAGTCCCTCGCAGGTCAAGTGTCCTCAGCTTTGGTCCGTTGATGTAGACGGATACAAGCTTTAGACATTCGACGGGAATGTGAAGTTCTACCAAATCATCACATTCTTCAAGATGTAATTTCTTGATATTCGGAGTCCCTCTAAGGTCAAGTGTCATCAACTTTGAACCGTCGATCTCGATAGATACAAGCTTTAGACATTCAACGGGAATGTAAAGTTCTACCAAATCAAAACATTTTTCAAGATGTAATTTCTCGATATTCGGAGTCCCTCGAAGGTCAAGTGTCCTCAACTTTGAACCGTCGATCTCAATGGATACAAGCTTTAGACATTCGACGGGAATGTGAAGTTCTACCAAATCAACACATTTTTCAAGATGTAATTTCTCGATATTTGGAGTCCCTCGAAGGTCAAGTGTCCTCAACTTTGAACCGTCGATCTTGATGGATACAAGCTTTAGACATTCGACGGGAATGTGAAGTTCTACCAGATCAACACATTTTTCAAGATGTAATTTCTCGATATTCGGAGTCCCTTGAAGGTCAAGTGTCCTCAACTTTGGACCGTCGATGTAGACGGATTCAAGCTTTAGACATTCGACGGGAATGCGAAGTTCTACCAAATCATCACATCGTATAAGACGTAATTTCTCGATATTCAGAGTCCCTCGAAGGTCAAGTGTCCTCACCTTTGAACTGTAAATCTCGATGGATACAAGCTTTAGACATTCGATGGGAATGTGAAGTTCTACCAAATCATCACATCCGAAAAGTTCTAATTTCTCGATATTCGGAGTCCCTCTAAGGTCAAGTGTCCTCAACTTTAAACAGCTGATGTCGATGGATTCAAGCTTTAGACATTCGACGGGAATGTGAAGTTCTACCAAATCATTACATCCTAAAAGTTCTAATTTCTCGATATTCGGAGTCCCTCTAAGGTCAAGTGTCCTCAACTTTGAACCGTGGATCACGATGGATACAAGCTCTAGACCATCGACGGGAATGTGAAGTTCTACCAAATCATCACATTTTATAAGATGTAATTTCTCGATATTTGGAGTCCCTCGAAGGTCAACTGTCCTCAACTTTGAAACAGTGATGTAGATGGATTCAAGCTTTGGACATTCAACTCGAACGTTAAGTTCTACCAAATTAGCACCTTCATCAAGATGTAATTTCTTGAGATTCGGTGTCTTTCGAAGGTCAAATGTCTTCAAGTTGAAAGAATTGAGTTTGAGGTATATGAGCTTTGGACATTCAACCGGCATCCGAAGCTCTACCAAATCATCACATCCATTAAGATATAACCCCTCGAGATTTGGAGTTAGACCAAGATCAAGGTCCTTCAACTTTGAGTATTTGAGATCAAGGAATCTAAGCTTGTTAAGAACCTGTTGTAAAAAAAAAAAAGTGAGTCTTGGTGTAATTAATATATAACAAACCAAACCAAAAAAGTGAGTGTCATGTTGAATAGTGCAAAATAACCAATCAACTATTAATATTATACCTTTCTATCTCCGTATTCCCAAAGCTGTAAAATATTGCTATAACTCATTTCAAGTGCAACAAGATTATTTGCTTGGAATGATCTGGGCAAAGACCTAAAAGGGTACCCTTTCCAACACAACCATCGTAAAGCATTTGGAAAGTACTGCCGGCCTTCATCAAATTTCCAATTGTTGCAAAAACTCTCCTCATCTTCATCAATTTGCCACTCGTTTTCGGAAAAATCCTCATCAAACAGATGAAGAAACCTAAGTTGCTTCATGTTTCCAAGGCCTTTCATTACAATTTCTGGATTAATTTCCGATGAGATCAATTTTATACAACTTATTGCTTCATTAGTGCCCTATAATCAAAAAACAACCGTGAAAATTATGGCATTACAAATGAAAATGTGTTGGTTTTCTAAACCTTACAATAAATCTACTTAATCCTTACCTGATCACTAGTCAATATATCTTGAATTTCCTCGTTGATCCATAACCGACTGTGTTTGTTAGGCTCCCCATGGTGCAAACGACGAACAATGTACCTCCCCATTTCTTGTAAATGATCATGCATCTCCAAGCGGCCATGTCTAGTAGTTACGAGTGATTTTTTCTCAAGAACACTCAAACCACGTATAGCATGAAATCCACAGCTTTGAAGCACTCTGATTGCTTTTTCTTTCTTCCAACCTTTCAATATGCATGCAACATCTAGGAATATTTCCTGGCAATTGGTATCTAAACCTTTATAGCTTAACTCCAACCGTTGTTGTGTTCCATCCAGTGGAATTTTTTCCAGAGCTTTCAGGGTATCTTTCCATACAGGCTCAGGTTCACCACAAAGAGTTGAACCCAAAATTGTGATCGTTAAAGGGAGACCACAGGCATAACTTACAACTTTTTTCGATAGCTCTTTGTACCCTGAACTTGGAATCTCTCTCCCAAATGTGTACCTACTCAAGAGGCGAGTTGCTTCTTCGTCTGTTAGAAGATTGACATCATGAATCGATTCCACATTGTGTGCTTGGAGTACTTGTTTGTCTCTTGTTGTAATGATAATTTTACTTCCAGGCTTAAACCAGGTAGGTTCACCGGCTAATGCCTTAAGCTGCTCCATTTGATCCACATCATCAAGAACAACAAGAACCTTTCTACCAGGCATCTTCTTTTTCATCACGCTTTTCCCATCAAAAACATTATTTATAATGATGCCTTGATCATTTGATACATCTCGAAGGATTTGTTGTTGCAACTTATGCAAACGAGAGAAATCAGGTTTTGAGACTTCCCTAACATTCGCAACAAAGCTTTTACCTTCGAACCGGAAGGATATTTGATCAAAAACGGCTCTGGCCAAAGTTGTCTTCCCAATACCTCCTATCCCCCATATTCCTATCATGCAAAACTCATCAGAAAAAGCGTTTAAAGATGAAAGTACGCTACTTATCCGAGTCCTCATGCCTACTAAATTTTCATCAGCGCTAATGGACGGTAACTTCGAGGAGATCTCCTTAACAACTTTTTTGATAAATTCAACTTCGTACCTGTATGTTAAAGAATAATCACATGAATAATTACTTTTATATCTACAAAATAAAAACATATAAGAAGTAATAATCGAGTCATATTATATAATCATATTTCAGAGTGATATTTTGAGAAGAGTAGTCAAGTTTAACAATAGAACATGAGATGCCTTGGATTTTACATCCTACGGCAAAGGTAGATTATACAGAAGAAACAAAATGAAAGAATATTGCAAATTGAGATTGAGTGAAGTAATTACTTATCAACAGTTAAGTCCTTCCCACTATAAGATGTGGCTTCTACCAAAACCTTTCTCCATTTCTCAGCATTCTCAGCATTTTCGTGTCTGGAAAACGCTTTGCCAAATTCACCACTTTGTTTGCGGACGTGAGTGGGTTCCACGTCATAGAAGATAGGGTATACCGTATGCCCAGTTGACGTCTCTTGGCACTCTATAATCTTCACGAGCTCGTCCAAGCACCACGATGAAGATGCGTAGTTCTTGGAGAAAACAATGACATGGATTCTCGAGTCTTGGATGGCTTGAATGAGCTCCTTACTGATTTTCTTTCCTCTCTCTAGATTCTCGTCATCTTTGTAAGTTTCGATGTTCTCTAGTTTGAGAGCATGATAAAGATGATCAACGAAGCTGGTACGAGTGTCTTCACCTCGAAAACTCAGAAATACATCATACTTAAAGCTGGTACTCTTGGGAATGGATGAAGTTGAACAAGACGCCATCAAGGTACGATTGAAGGATCCCTGCTAGCTATTAATCAAATCAAAACTTTGTTAGGTTATTCATTAATATACAAGAAATAATTGCAATGAAAACTAGATGAGATTGATGAGAAACAATAAGGGGGGGAATTAATGATTTCAGCAAGATGTGTTTGATTGGAGAAACAATAAATTAAAGATTTGGTCCCTGTGAATATATAAAACTTACAGATTGATCCCTAACCAAAATAAAGAAGTACGGATAGAGTACTTATGCCCCTTTTGAACCTTCTGTTTTTCTCTGATGAAATTTGTTTCTTTTTCATTACATTGCATATATACAGTCATACACACAACAACAACAACAACACAAAATGCGAAGGAGATGAGCAATAACACTTTTTTGAAGAGCATAATGGTGGAGATTTTTATCGTAAAACATTCTTCTAAATTTCTTGGGAGAATTAAAAAGTAAAAATTTCTACAAAAACTACATGCAATTTTAATGTTTTTTTTACCTTCTTTATCCTAAACATTCAATTTCATAGATTCTTAATTTCATATTGTTGAAATAAATAGCAAAATCATTTCGCTCCTAAGCAATACTTTTAGTAGTTCTCCAAATATGGAAACTTTTACTGTTTCTCTCCTCTCTCCGTGTTGAAGAAAGTTTGAAGAATCTATTGGAAAAAGATTAGCCCAAAATCTCTATTTTCTCTAGTTTAAAAAAATCTGTTAAAGATACTTTATCATCATCTACAACAATTATTAGCTTATTACCAATATACATTAACAAGATGCTGGTAATAAGGTAACATTCCCATATAAACCTAAGAAATCCCTCCTGCTTCTACTTCAACTACATAAATTTAGTTCCTTCTGAACCTCATAAACATTGATTTGGATTACTATTTTTTTAATAATGTAACCGAAATAATGCTACAAAACTAATTTAATATATAATTAAATAACAAATAAAACTTTAGATTCTTTACAATAAACCAATTGTCAAGTGAGTATTTTTACAATTGAATGCAAAACCCAACTATTTCATTTCAAATTGATCACCCCTAAACCAAAAAGCTATGATTAAATAAGATGTAAAACAGAAAAAGATAACCTAAATCATGCTCAAAATAAAATATAACCATAAAATTCAAGAAATCATCATCCCCTAAATGGCAAAATCCCAGACTCCTATTCACATATTCAAGAAATCAAAATGATGAACAAATAAAAACCGCAAAAATTTCAAAACCCACATAAATAGAGCATAATAATAACATTGAAATTGATACCTTTTTGAGGTTTTGACTTATAAACCAATATTATCTTCTTTTAAGAAATTTATCAGTATAATATCTTGGTATTCTTGATTCTTGGCCGAAATCGATATTTGGGGAAAAATCAGTGGGTTTTAACTTTACCAATTTTTAAGAAAAGGAAAGAATTGGAAGAATTGGACTAATTACAGACAAGTAAGGAGTGTGGGACCGGTGGTGGGGCCTAAACTTTTGTACACAACGGATACTTTGGTTTTCTTTTTTAATCGTTTTTTTAGATTATGTTATGGGTTCCTAAAATAAAATATCTACGGATTACGTCTTTATGCTTTACATTTTATAATATATTGGGTCCCTAACTTTTAACTCCGTTTAAATCGTCTCTTAAATGTGTCAACTAAAAGGGTATTTTAGTCATTTTACTTATTTTCTAATTTTTTTCCTATTAGAGAACACAAGACCAACCATCCATAGCACTGTCCTTAAACCTTGAAGGTGTTTGGGAGTCCATTATAAAGCTCCTTTTTAACTTATTGACTTCTCCAAGAAGTCAATAAGTTAAAATGGTGTTTGGCAATGTAAAATGACTTCTTGAAATTTCATTTGGACAAGGGAGGAAACGGAGGTTTTGAGAAGTAAAAAATCCTGACTTCTCCAAGAAGTCAATAAGGACTTTTGGGGAAAATGACTTTTGAACCCAAAAATGGAATCCCAAACACCCTCCTTCTAAACCCTGATGTCATATCAGTGTCACATCAGTGTGGTATGTGTGAATTAAGCTATTTGCATCGATTTCAAAAGTTTTTTGTTGGAAAAGGGGTTTTTTATAGGGTTTTTTTTATTGAGATAAATAGGGTTGGAGGAGGAAAAAAAACTTGGATTTTCTTTATAAAGATTGTTTTTGCATAACGGAATGAATAAGCAATGAGTCTTGTTAAGCTTATTAAGCTGCTAACAGACACGCCCCTAAGGTTGTTTGTTTGCTTCTTAATGCTTTATACAAATCCTTATTATAGCTTCTTTGGTTTCTATTATATATTTTAGCATTGACATAAATTTAAAGATTTTAAGTTTGAGAAAAATATATTGAAGCTTGATATTTTGACATAAATTTTATTTTTATTTTTATTGTATGTAATAGTAATTTAAATCATAAGTTAATGTATATAATTTTTTGAAAATTTTATTTAGCAAATTTTAAATTTATAGTGTGTATATATATATATAATAATCAATTCTACATTATCTTAATCATTATATTATATTATTTAATTTTTTTATTTTTTATAACATTATTCGAAATTTATTTTAATTATATTATTAAAGATTTGTCTTAATTATATTATAAAATATTTGTAATTGATTTGTGACAACCCGTTCCACATGGATAGATGGTAGAATTTGGAATCTCCTTATAAGCCTCAAGTCATAGGCTACCAATAACTTCCACCATGGTTTTTAGTTGGATTCGAAGTTATTGGGCCAGCCTGTTGCTTTGGGGTGTTACAAATGGTATCAAAGCCGATCCTTGTACCATCGGAATGGTGGGGCAAACCTCATCGGGAGTGATGAGTTCTCGAGGGGGGATGTTGTTAACATCTTAGGCGAATCCCACATTGCCGCGAAGTTATTGGGCCAGCGTATAACTTTGGGCTTTGGGCTGTTAAATGATTATTTATTAAAGATATTATTTTTGATCATTTTACATACTCAACATCTTAGGCGAATCCCACATTGCCGCGAAGTTATTGGGCCAGCCTATAATTTTGGGCTTTGGGGTGTTAAATGATTATTTATTAAAGATATTATTTTTGATCATTTTACATACTCATAATCTACTTTTTATGAAATATAATTTGTCCATAAACTAGCTTATCAACTAGTTAGCCAAACATAGCCAAAGTTTCTTTCTTTGCAATTTTTAGATGAACCAAAATCCTCAAAAAATTAACAAGTTAAGTCTCTGTTGTCGCATTAGATAACCAACTCATTAAGAAGTTGCAATTAAAGGGATGTAGATCGTTAATTTTTCAAAATATGGGACGAGATCTATCAAATTCAATTGATAGTATGTGAACAAATTCAACATGCAATTATATAAAGTTAAAAAAACATGATGATATTTTAAATATAAATGTATGGTATAGGACTAAAGTAAAATTTTAATAATTCAGCACGTACATTGATTATTTTGGGACAAAAATGAGAAGCCTTACAAAACAATTACTATGACTTCAAAAATCAAAATCAAATAATATTATATCAAAGTTTGTAATGATATATAATTTACTTTTGTTTTGCAAAAACTAGTTTTTTAGAAACAAACTTTTACTTAACCACAAGGGTTGTGGCGTACTGGTTGAAGCCCTTGAGGATATGGTGAAAGATCCTATTTGCCTAAGGTTCGAATCCAGGCGTACGCAACAATTGTAGTCACTAAGTTATTACGGGGTAGATGTCTTAAGACCATAAAGTTTTGAGATTAGTTTAGACATAGCATAGGATACCCTTTAAAAAAATTACTTTCTTCTCATTCTTATGTCCACATTTTTTACATAATGATTTTTCCTTTGTAGATCATATCATTATTTTGGATCCTTAAAAAAAGACTAATTTGAAATAAATTAAAAAACAATATGATGATTCAAAAGCCCTTTACTTGTTTATTTAATTGTTTAAATTTTGAACAAACCTATATATCTCAATGACAAACTAACTTCAACAATGTGAACAATATATATATTTGGATCAAGTGTGAAACTCGGTAGGGATATAATTAAATACCCTCTATTTGATCAAAAAGACATAAAAGATTCCTTGAGCACTTAATATTTTTCTTACATTTAAATATTTATTATAATTATTAATGTAATTATTTGTTTTTCTTTCTTGGAGTCTGATTATATGAGTTAGACATGGACTCATGGTCTAGAGATATTAAAAAAAAAAAATAAACTCTTTCTCAATCTCAAATCACTTATTAGAAGATAATGATAATGGTTTTCTTTAATTGTTGTGGTGGTCTATTACATATGAAAATGGAGAAGAGATAAGAAAGGGTTTGAAACTCTTCTTAAATATTTAGTATTAGCAAGTGCCTTTTAATTTATTTTTTTATTTAAAGTGCATTAGTTTCTTGTAAAAAGCTATAAATTAAATTAAAAAAATTAAAAAACAGGCTCAATTTTCACAAGCAAAAAGAGAGTTAGATTTGCAAAGATGAAGCTGATTGAGGGAAATGATTACACCAACAGCTTTTGTGGCAGCAAGTTGACATCAAGAAAACAAACAAAATGTATTAATTTTTAAGGGGTTTGGAACCTAGTCAAGCGAGGCAGCTCATCCCTATGCCGATTTTTATTAAATAAATGTATATAAATACAGCAGAGGAGATGTCAGGTTCCAAAACATAAACATATGTCACCTACAACAATGTCTTCAATCTTCATGCATTTCTTGAAGCAAAACATCAACTAACAGCTTGAGTTACTAAGAAGCAAACAATAAAACTTTGCGACCAAAGGCATATGTCAAAGACCCTGTAAAAATGCTCAAAAATGAATGAAACGTGGTATAACCAACCAAGATATGTTGTAATTATTTAAAATTTACTAAGATAAGTATCTCACATGTTGACTCGATACTCATTGTCTATTTTCCACTTGAATTTTGTGGTTGTTTTCTCATATAAGTGTTATGTGACACACAATATTGCACTTTTATGGCATTCACATTTGGAACTGTAACATATCATTTGGGTAAGAATCTGCAGATCAGAAAACAGCGATTTATATAATATAATGCATCAAGTGGATTTATATATATCTGATAGATAGCAGCAGATGAATCAGAGCTTCACCCATGAACAACAATAACAAGTCCAAAATTTGACAAAAATTGATTGAGCCAAAATCAAACCATTCATACCGAAGATCAAACATCAAGTTGATCACGGCATGTGATGAGTGTATGATCCTTCGATTCACTGAAGTGCTGAAACGCAGAGCCTAAGTACACGAAAACAATCAACATAACCAAAAAAAAAGTATTCAACAACCATAAAACAAGAGAGATGGTAAAAGAATCACCATGTGTGTTGATTTTGACTGCTTCCCTGTCATCACAACTCAAAAATGCAAGAAATGGTCCAAATGTTAGGATACAGAAACCGTCTGACTTTTATTTAATATAATACTTTATATCAATTTTTTGTAGAAGTTAATTGATAGAAAATGGAGAGAAAGTACCTGTTACCATAAGTAGTTTGTGAATAAGCCATTTTGGGCCTTTGGAGCTCAAAAAATCATCCATTGGAGACTCCTATTGTGGTTGCTTATATGTTATTCACAGCTCTACCAAGTAGCCATACTGCAAATAAATGACTTCTTTGTTTGATACAAGATATGATTCTCCTAAGAAATTGCATGCGTGCATGTTAGAAGACAAGTCATCTTCGTTTTCAAAGCTTGTTGGTGAGTACAACAGGAGCTCAAAGTGTAGTCATATCAGTAAGCAGAGGGGTCCGAATTGCTTTTCAAATTCTAGATTCTATGCTTTGAAGTAGAAAAAAAATATGACCGCTATTCATTCGGCCAGCTTGAGATGAACTCGTTATAATTAACTAGCCTTAAGATTTCTGTTTTGTTAAATTAATATTTCACAAAGTGTCATCAAACCACAAACATATAAATGAAGCAACAGATTAATATCCCCACTGGATTCATGTCGAGAATATGTCAACAAGTCAATTGATCAAAAACAACGAACTGAGATGGATCAAAAAATAACCCACTTAATTAATGCTTAGTAGGTAGTATTCTTGCATTTAAAAAGATAATTATTGATTTTTGGCCAAGTAATTGATCATGTCATTAACTTCAACGTATAAATGAGCAATAGAAACAAAGAAAGTACCTCTTACTGTGAATTGGCTTCTTTGGTCCTTCCCCAAAATTCTTCTTAAGAGCACAGTACAGCAGCCTCCTGTAGATTAACATAAAACAACTCTAGTTACTTGGAACTCTTCAATGCTAGTTGTGTACCCATACGATGCAGCAAGATGTAAAAGTTTATTATAAGCTGATTATGGAAAATTAATGTAATTCCTCATAGAGCAGAGTATGATGCTTAGATAAAGAATACACGGACCAAAACAGAATCATATCAACATTTGTATTACAAGCTAAAAGATTCAAAATCCATTTGTTAATGACCGAAATTTAAGAGTTCTAGTTCATTAATGAAAACCATGAGAACCATAGGCTTAAGGCGTATTCATATCTATTGTATATAATCCTAGAGTGTTGGGATGCAACAAAACTTCACCATGTTAGACAATGAGTATTCACCATCTCGCCATGGGAGATTCGCTTGACAATTGTAAATAACATAATAAGTTCATAGAAGACAATGAGCAACATATATGCAATATTCAATGCATTTTTGTTGACGCAAATCAAGCAAAATATTTGTAATTTTAAGTCATGGTGAACCTATGGTTTCTTCCTAGACCTCAATTAGTGCTTGAAAGATATGATTTTTATATGAAATCATGACAAAGTAAGGTTGGAACATCACATGCCCTTTATTGACTACTTACTTTTCTTCTAAGTTTTTTTAACCGCGGATGATGTACCCTTATACATATAACACAGCTAAGCAATTAACAAAAGATGCAAAGTGACTTTAGTATGTATATATATATATATATATTTAGAAAAATTTAACAGTTGAGATTCTTATGAGCTACTTACTGCTGTTGCAGATGCATCTTGATCTTGAACAAGCTGCAAACCAATGCCTGATTGATTGGCCATATACACATTTCAAATAATTTGTAAGCAACCAATGATAAGAAAGATTGTTTGCCACAGAGTGTTTGTTTTGGATTCTTGAAAGCAAGACTTTTTCTTACAATTCTAGTGGTAAGGCTTGGGCACTACATAGTGGTGAACCCGAGTTCAAGCCCTAGGGGACGCATTCTGGAGGTACGGGGGCTTCGACCCCGGGCTGCATGCTTTAGCAGTCGGGCTTCGGCCCAAAATTGCCGAGGATTAGTCTGGGCCCAATGTGGTCTGGGACACCTCTTCCCCAAAAAAAAAAAAAATTTCATATTAATGTGTTAAGCAAAAGAAGAAATAACCAATTTGATACTCAAAAGATAAAAGTGAGATCCATTCCTAGTATAAAATAAATGTTGACCTCCCCAGCATATCAAGCATAGTTTCAGCAGTTAGCATGGGCCTTACATAGTTGTTCTAATGAATAACCAATGCCAATGACAAAAGGCTACGTAGCATTTAGCATAGTTTCCATAAATTTTCTGTTCATTTATTTTCTTTCATTCCTAAGAATATTAAAAGAAATTAAGGACAAAAAGTACCTCTTACAACTTTGTCAATTGGCTTCTTTGGCCTTTTGGAGCTTGCCAAAATCATCCGTCAAGCATGGTAGAGGAGACTCATGTTGTGGGTCAATGTGTTATTCACCACTTTTGGAATCTGCTTAAATCTATGGATGCCTCAGACATATCTAATATCGATGATATTCCTTTACCACTGATCATTTCCAAACCGTTAATCCTAAAACACTTGAAGTGGATAAGCTTTTCTAGACCTCCGACAGGCGCATGAAGTTCTACCAAATTATCACATGCTCTAAGTTCTAAAATTACGAGATTCGGAGTTCGCATAAGGTCAAGGGTCTTCAACTTCGAACAATTATGGATGTATAGGCCTTGAAGTTTTACATCTTCATCGGGGATGTGAAGTTCTTCCAAATCACAACTTTCAAGAGTTACCTTCACAAGATTTGAAGTCAAGACAAGGGTCCTCGATATTGAATAATTAGCGAGTGCAGCGTATTCGAGTTTGGGAAGCGCGAAATCGTTAAGGTTAATAAGGGACCTCAACACTCGACAACTCATGTGGAGGAATTTGAGTTGTGGATACTCATTGGGCATGACAAGTTCTTCTACGTTCTTACATCCCTTAAGATACAAACTTTCGAGTTGTGGACATGCGTCGGGCATGTGAAGTTCTAACAACTTCTCACATCCATAAGTAGCAAACACTTTTCTGAGTTCTGAACATTCACGTGGAATGTAAAGTTTTTCCAAATTCTTACATCCACCAATATCCAATGTCGTGAGTTGTGGACATTTCTGGGGCATGTCAAGTTTCATCAAACCACTACATTCCATAAGTTTCAATGTCGTGAGTTGTGGACATTTCTGGGGCATGTCCAGTTTTTTCAAACCACTACATTCCATAAGATTCAATGTTATAAGTTGTGGACAGTCCCAGGGCATGCAGAGTTTTTCCAAGCCACAACAGTCCTTAAGATTCAATGTTATGATTTGTGGACATTCCCAGGGCATGCCAAATTCTTTCAAAACACTACATCCCTCAAGATTCAATGTTTCGAGATGTGGACATTCCCTAGCCATGTCAAAATTTTCCAAATGCCTACATCCCTCAAGATTCAATGTTTTAAGTCGTGGACATTTATGAGAAACGTGAAGTTCTTTCAAATCAACTTCGATATTTGGAAATAGCAAAAGGTCAAGGGTACTCAACTTTGAACCACCGAGTTTGAGACATTTCAGTTTTTGATATCCAACAGGTAAGTCAAGTGTTACCAAATTATAACATCTCTGAAGATCTAAGATCTCAAGATATGGAGTTAGCCCAAGGAAATCAAGCGTCCTCAACTTTGATGCACCACTGAGTTTAAGGACTCGGAGCTTGTCGAGAACCTATTATAAGAAAAAGAAAAAGAAAAAAAACATTAACATTGATGTAAGAACAAACCAATAGCTCTTCAATGTCACAATGAATAATGCCAAAAACAAGTCTACCTTTCTTTCCCCCTCTTCCCAAAGTTGTTCAATTTGACTTTTAGGCATTTTAAGAACAACAAGATTACTTGCTTGAAATGATCTTGGTAAAGAACGAAAAGGGTAACGGTACCATTGCAGATATTGTAAAGAATTTGGAAATTGGCTAGCTTCATCAAGTTCCAAGCAATTAAATTCCAAGATTTTCACAAATAGAAATCTAAGTTTCCTCATCTTTCCAAGGCCTTTCATAATAGTGTTTGGTTTGATGTCTGAAGATAACCATGAGGTCAACGTTATACATTTTGTTGCTTCTGTGCCCTGTAAAGCAAAAGAGGTGACAATGAAATTCATGCCTTAACAAATGAAATTTGTTAGTTTTCTCAACCTCATAAACAATTTTTCTCTTACCTGATTATTCACCAATATATCAATGATTTCCTTCGTAATCCACAACCGGCTATGTTGGCTA
Organism: Centaurea solstitialis; assembly: GCA_030169165.1. NCBI lineage: Eukaryota > Viridiplantae > Streptophyta > Magnoliopsida > Asterales > Asteraceae > Centaurea > Centaurea solstitialis. Next base: position 23,185,954 of record CM058043.1, on the reverse strand, counting down.
GGATCATGAGAACGACGAACAATGTGCTTCCCCAAATCTTCTATGCGGTCATGCATGCCCAACTTCTTATCATGAGAAATCGTTATGAAAGATTTTTTCTCAAGAACGCTGAAACCACGTATAGCATGAAATCCACAGCTTTCAAGCACTGAGATTGTTTTTTCGTTTTTCCAACCTTTCAATATGCATGCAACATCTAGGAATATTTCCTGACAATTGGTATCTAGACCCTTATAGCTTACCTCCAACCTTTGTAGACTTCCATCCAATGGAACTTTTTCTAGTTCTTTAAGGGTATCCATCCATACATGCTCATTTTCACCATAAAGAGTCGAACCCAAAACAGTGATCGTTAGAGGAAGACCAGCAGCATAACTTACAACTTTTGTTGATAGCTTTTCGTACCTAGGACTTGGTATCTCTTTCTCAAATGCACGGCTACTAAAAAGGCAAATTGCTTCCTCATCTGTTAATAGACTGGCTTCATGTATCCGCTTCACTCTGTGTGTTTCTAGTACTTTCCTATCTCTTGTTGTAATGATAATTTTACTTCCCGGCTTAAACCAATTAGGTTCACCGGCTAAGGCCTCAAGATGGTCTTTATGATCCACATCATCAAGAACAACAAGAACCTTTCTACTAGGCATATACTTTTTCATCATTTCTTTTCCTTGCGAAACACCATCTACAAACATATCTTGTCTATTTAATACGTTTCTAAGGAGGAGTTGTTGCAACGACTTCAGACCTACTGAAGGGGAATTTGAAGATTCCCGAACATTCTCAACAAAGCTGCTACCTTCGAACTCCTTCCGTATATGATCAAACACGGCTCTTGCCAAAGTTGTCTTCCCAATACCTCCCATCCCCGTGATTCCTATCATAATTTCATCAGGAAAAGTCCTTAGAGATGAAACTACAACATTAATCCGAGTCCTCATGCCTATTAAATTCCCATCAGCATAGATGGTAGGTAACTTTGATGAAATATCCTTAACAACGAGTTTGATAAATTCAGCTTCATGCCTGTATGTTTAAAGAAAAACCAATTACCTTTCTCAAATAATAACTTTTATATCTACAAATACGAACATATAATAAGTAATAATGAAGCCATATACATATACATATATTCATATTTCAATTTAATCTATTGAGAAGAATAAACATGTTTGTTGATAAAAAGGAGAAGAAACAAAATGAAAGAATATTGATCAAATAGATATGGTGATTACCCATCAGCGGTGGTTCTTAACTCCCGGCCACTTAAAGATGTTGCTTCTATCAGAGCCTGTTTCCATTTCTTGGCAGCCTCATCGTTTTCGTGTTTCGCAAAGGCTTTTCCGAATTCTCCACTTTGTTTGCGGACATGAGTGGGTTCCACGTCATAAAAGATAGGGTATATGGTCTGTCCAGTCTGTGTCTTTTGGCACTCTACAATTTTCACAAGCTCGTCTAAGCACCACGATGAAGATGCATAGTTTTTGGAGAAGACAATGACATGGAATCTTGATTCTTCAATGGCTTCAATGAGCTCCTTACCGATTTTTTTTCCCTCTCTCGAGATTCTTGTCGTCCTTGTACGTTTCGATGCTTTCTAGCTTAAGAGCATGATAAAGATGATCAACGAAGCCGGTGCGAGTGTCTTCACCTCGAAAACTCAGAAATACATCATACTTAAAAGCTTGTCCTTTGAATGGATGAAGAAGTTGAAGAAGATGCCATTGAAGGTATATGATTGAAGGATCCTATTAATAACATCAAACCCATGTAAGGGAAAATTTCTATCTCAAGAAAATTACACTTGATAACAATGATTCAAATCTAATTTCTTACAAACATCCTAACAACCACATTACATTAATTAAGCAGGTAACTAAGCATATAATAATGAGTAAAAGGGGGGGAAGAAGAGAAAAGATGGATTATGTAAACATGAGATTATAGAAAGAAATTAAAAGGGGTATCAGAACTTGTAGAATCCAATTAAATAGCTGTTGATTCAGTTTATCAACTGGGTTTTCATCAAAATGCTAATTTCCTCCATTTCAGCCATTTAAGATAACAAGAAATAGAGATAACAAATTAGCCCTAAAAAAATAAAAATTTCAACTTGAGAACAATCAAGGGAAGAAGAATTAATACCAGGAAAGAAAGAGGGAAAAAGATCAACCAGATTAACAGCAAAACAGATCAAGAAGAATCTACTTCTGAATCTTTTGATGTTGATAGATGAATTAAGCGATGAAGAATTATTATTAGTCAACTACAGGTCAACTTTTATGTTTATTTAAATGTTTAGAATAAGACGTTTAGTCCCTATGATTTACAAGTTTTAACATCTTGAGTCCCTGCGAATGAATTAATTATTGAAAAAAGCCAATTGGTTTAAATGTTTTGACGATCTTGGTCCTTGCTTCAATGCTTCCAACTCTGTTAAAAAAAATCTTGTCAAGTCGTTTAATATTTTAATATACGCGTATTTTGATTATTTTACATGTTTTTGTATTTTCTTATTACAAGTTACGCTAGAACCCATGTCGTTGAATTTCCTTGCATAATGTCACTTTTCTTAATGTACGTACGTAAAATTGTCTTCATTAATGTCCTTAGGTGCTAGTTATGTGAGGGCTATTTGGTCATTTTACAAAAAATACACACCATCCCAATGCTCAAGCTAAAGGAAAAAGTTGTTGATTCGATTTTTGTAGTTTGTAGCTAACAATTCAAATTTGATGCATACATGCTTTCTACAAAACAACTATCGATTGATATTTAATTGGCTATGATAAAACTTCTTCGATCTTTTTAGCTCACTCGCGTTATTGAACATCGATGTATTGATGATGCTTCTTCTAGAGTCTTGAGAGCCTCATGTTATTTGACCTTATATATAACACTCGAATAAAATCACTTTACCATCATAATCATCCTTATATAAAATGCATTATGAAAAAAAAAAAAACTTAAACTCTATTCGTTATGGAGTTTTTGAGCTACTTCTTCCCAGAGCTTCTCTTGTTGCAATGATTTAGCCACCACAAACGGTTTGACCCTTTCATATCGGTCAAAGAACAGATGCTCCAATTTTGAGATTATTAGCGTCATTGTTGATGCAAAAAGAATCAGTAAACTCAACAATTTAAAATATAATATTGTCATCTGATCGGGTGTCGAAAGGGCAAAAGAATTACACAAACTGAAAATATATGATGATATTCTCAAATTCTAAAAATATTTGGTTTGGGTATTGGATAAAGATTTGGGCTGACAATTAAAGGTTTTGGGTTGGACTAAGTTTAAGTCGATAGAGAATTGGGCTATAATTTATTTTGGGCTACATGTGATTAATCATCTAGAATTCTTTTGGATTATAGTGGGGCCTGATTTTTGCTAAAAAAAGATTTTTGGGTTGGATGAAAGATTGGACCATGGGTAATAGAGTATGTGGAGTCTGGGCTCCTCATTTTATTTAAGTTAATAATTCTGATTTTGGGCCATGGTAGAGTTTTAAAAGAATCAAAATTTTATAAAAACTTGGTTTGGACTTTTTGAATTGTTGAGTTCTTTTTTTGTAATCTTTTATTTTTTGAATGAAGTTTTTCGGGGATTTTGTCCTCTTTTTCCAAATTCTTTTTTTAAAAATAAATAAACATACATCAACCAAACATTGTTTTGTGTATTTCTTGAAGTAAAAACAACAAATAATCATAATTATTTTTGGTTGTGGTAATAAAGTTTTGGTTGTTAAAAAATGATATAACTAATTCTGTAGTCTCTTAAAATATGAACCTATTAAAGAAAAAGTCTTATAGGAAAATTAACATAATCATGATGACTAAAATTGTAATTAGTTTTAAAGAGAAACCAAAGTTGATAACAAGTATTAACCACAAGGGCCAAAAATGTAATTTACTCTTAATTTGGGGTAGAAACTATTGAGAAAAAAAAAATAAACCTTGGGTTTATTGAAATTTTTTTTTTGATATTTTAATGATGTAAATGTAATTGGTAAAAATTAAAGAATGTTGGTAAAAATAGAAAAAATGAATAGTATGTCGGTAAAAATGGTAATTTTTCCATAAATATATAATAGATCGTCTAAACCTGGTTCACATATCCAGACGGTTTGAGTTGTTAATAAGCAAACAATAAAACTCCGTGACCAACAAGATATCTATGTTGATATAGAACATGACCGTCCTGCTGTAAGAACGACCAAAAGGTAGATTGTCCAAAATCTTGCAAAAATTTACTCGAAAGTCGAAAGTAAAAGAAATATGATAACCCATGAAGTAAATTTTATAGAAAATTTTCTGAAATAAGTGTATCACATGTTAACTTATTACTCATCGTCTACTTTATCCTTGAATCCTATGGTTGATTTCTCGTTAAAATTTCAATACCACATCAAAAGAATCGTTTGCGATTGCAGTTTCAAAGCCATGTGCAATGGTTGAACAAACTCGTTATCTCGAGATCCATATGCAGCATCCAATGACCATGAGTTTTAAAATTCTAACAATTCACCTTTGGTACATGCCTGGAAGAAACAAGCATCAAGTCAAGTGATATAATTGGCTCAAATAAAACATCATCAATCTTTTTTGGCTCACTCTCAATCACCGTAACAAAAACTGCATAAATTGCATATCTCGTGGCAAATAATAACAGGAAACTAACATCTATGTTACAGTCTTCAACCTTGTTTCAAGTAGTCAAGTATACATCTTTCCAATAAATAACTTTCGGAAATTTGAATTTGAAACGTAAGTTGTTAGGTTTTGCAATGGATGATTGATTGGCCCTATCAATTAAGCAGCTAAATACTTTATCGTTGTTTTCTCTTTACTTAGGGGCCGTTTACTAGACGCTTACCAAGGTAAGCGCTTACCAATGTCATTTAGCTTGATTGAGTATGGCGAGCACCGATAAGCTTACCTGGTAAGAGGCAAGGCAAGGCAAGAAGCCAATGACCGTACCACAGCAAGAGGCGTTTACTAAACACTTACACAGGTAGGCACTTACTAGTATCACTTACCTTAAGATCCTTGCCAATTGAGCATTGAAACCACCGAGAATCTTACTCGGTAAGAGCCACCGGGAGTTTTACCCGGTAAGTAATGGAAATGCCTCTTACCCGGTAAGCGGGTTGAAGATGTTTACCAACAATCATTTTCTTCTAATGGTCTAAAATCATGAATATCAAAAGTACAGTGGCTAAAATCAAAAGTACAAGCACTTAGGGTGCGTTTGGTTGTGGAAAACTGTTTTCATTTTCGAAAAAAACGTTTTCAGAAAATGAAGTTGAGTTTTCATTTTCAATTTTCTGTGAAAACTTAAGAGAGCGCGTTTGGTTGAAATTGTGGAGTTTTCATTTTTCATTTTAGAAAATTAGAAAATACGTTTAAATTTTTTTGGAAAACTACTAAAATGAGTTTTTTTAATTTACATAGAAGTTAGAAAACAAAAAATGGAAAACTTTTGAAAACTGGATGAAGCAAACCTGATTTCTAAACTTTCATTTTCTTTGGAAAATTTTCTTGGAAAACTGAAAAAATTTCCATAACCAAACACACCCACAATGGTTCTGTTCATTTTTTTTTCTTTCATTCCTGGGAATAGTAACCTTTCTCAGCCTTCAACTAGCATGAATCAATGGGAAACAGTGAGTTAATGAATCCAAAACTCGGAAGTTGTAGTGACAAAACAGCCGAGTTAATGAATCCAAAACTCGGAAGTTGTAGTGACAAAACAGCCGAGTTTATCACGCATAATGGATACATAAATGGTAATAATGAGGGTATAACCTTATCATGCTTGTGTTGAATCTGTGGAAGCTTGTCTGTCTGAAATGGCTCAAACTTTGCACCACCGATTATCACAAGATTTACCGAAAATAGAGTATGTGTCTTGGCCGCATACTACTCGAAAAAACAACTGCATCATCAGTTGACAAATAACATGATTCAGAAAACGATTAGGGAACACTAATTGGACTCTAATGTCATAAAAAGAAAATAGAACACTGAATCACCTGCGGTCCATGGTGATATGGTTTTAGTTTTAAACAACGGTTTGCGTGAACTTTGTGTTGTCATATTAAGCCCATGGCAGGGGTGCTCTGGTAGAAGAGAAGTTTGACTCTGATTTCTTTAGAGTTCTTTCACATAATTTGGCCAAAAAACTGATCATGTCATTAATTTCAATGTTTAAATGATCAGAAGAAACAAAGAAAGTACCTCTTATAGTGAATCGGCTTCTTTGAGCCTTTCCGAAAATTCTTCTTAAGAGCACGATACAACAGCCTCCTGTAGATGAACATAGAACAACTCTAGTTACTTGAATTCTTCAATACTAGTTGTGTACACTGACGATGCAGCGAGATGTAAAAGTTCATAAGTCCACTTGATTCTTGACAAGAACATGAAAACATGTCACATAATGTCAGGATCAATTAACAAGAACAGAAAACTAAATCAAAGTAGTTTGCGGAATAACACTTTGAATATAATAACAATGAATGAATTTAAAGAACGAATTGTATATTTATCACAAGCTTAATGATTACAACCAAAGCCCCAATCTGATTTGAACAGGCTCAAACCAGATGTGCAACTCTTCTCAATTGCAGGGATTCAAGAATAATCTTGAGGCTTCTAATTCTAAACAAAAACTTATGAACTCGTATCAAAACATCTAAGACCTATCAGCTATTTATACAAGTTACAGGATTACAATAAGGAAAGTAAATCTAAACAAGATATTCTTTATAAAATCTCCAAGATAATCGTATCTTGTCCATATCTTCCAGTCTGCACAATCCTTTCCTTACCGCAACTCTTCAGCAGTGGTAACACAAAAGCAGTAGTAATCTTCAATCAGCAGTGGTAACTTTGTGTTAGCAGTGGTAACTTGAACTTCAGTAGCCATGTTGCTCAGCAGTGGTAACACAAAATTAAGCCTTCAGTTGTAATCCTCCAAAGCTAGCAGTGGTAAACTCAATAACATCAACAGCAGTGGTATCTCAGACCCAACACATAAGTCGATCTTTTAATTTAGCGCATTCTAATTCAGGTAATCCCAGAAACTAGGGGAGTAGATATTAGGACAAAAGAGTTCTAAACACCTCATTTTCAGCGCGCTCTTCATTTCTATATCCAGTTTTTAGCAAAATGTCACACATTGCAGTAAAAAACCATTCGTGCTAAGATGACAAAGTAAGGTTGAAACATTGCAGCCTAACCAGTTGAGCGCTGCTAATGCTCTACAAAAAGTCATCTTTTGAAAGTGGGTTAACTAACTGGTTCATTGTGTCCTAACAAAAATCAATTGATGTTGTGTTCCAGTTCCCACTAGTTGTTTACTTATGCTTTTTCAAAACCAAAAAAAAAAAAAATCATTATTAAACAAACAAACATACAAAAAAAGCATGTTATAACAATAAAAGATTTAGGGGATGTTTGGTTGGCAGAATTTGCAAGAATCTGATGGAATTAGAATGACAACCTTCTTTGACAAATTCCTTAGTGATGCTTGCCACTTGGTTCACGGTATGAACTTAATGGAATCCTTTGAATTCCATAAATTTAAGGAATTCATCATGCCTTGGCTTAAGTGAATGAAATGAATTCCTACCAACCAAACGCATGGTCAAATTCCATCAAATTTCATTCCATTTCCTTCAAAGTCAAATTCCATGGATGGATTCCAATTCCATCAAATTTCATTCCATTTCCTTCAAAGTCAAATTCCATGGATGGATTCCAATTCCATCAAATTCCATTATGCGAACCAAACTCCCCTTAGTATGAAAAAGATACAGAATATGCATGCTCATTTTAATTTTCAATGTTGAGAATAAAACATAAAACAAAAGAAATGGTAAAAAAATCACCTTGTGTGTTATATATTGCTTCCTGGTCATCAGAAGTACTTCTAATTGCAAGAAATGGTTCAAATGTTAGAATAAGATGCACACAATTTCAATTTTCAAATGCAGAACTTTTTCCAAAAATTAGTTTTTGGTCATACATCCATTTCAATATTCAAATCAAAGTGGGATGATAACTAGAAAATGAGAAAGTACCTGTTAAATTAGTTGTTTCTGAATTAGCTTCTTTGGGCCTTCACAGCTCTCCAAATCATCCTTGAGACTCCTGCTGTGGTTTCCTGATGAATGTTATTTACATGTCTACGTAGCAGAATGTTTCATCTTCTGAAGTTTGTATCTCGGAAAAACCAAATAACTCAAGAAATCTTCTAAACCCAACGATTCGCAGACCTTTCATTTCAAAAACACTTTGTGGAAGATGTCTTATGTTTGTACCTTCTATATTCAACTCTTTTAAGCATTCTAAGAGCCCAAGTTCCCCTGGCAATTTCTCAACAGCAACACAGTTGCGGAGATGAAAACGTTCTAGACGTTTCATCTTACAGATGTTGTTGGGAATATCTCGTAAACCTGTACATTCCGATAGGATTAGATCCTCTAGACATTCTAATAGGCCAAGATCCTCGGGTGCTTGAAGTACAACCAAATGAGAACATTTGGTAAGCCTTAACATCTTGAGATTCGGAGTCAACGCAAGGTCAAAGCTCCTCAACTTTGCACCCATGATGTCAATGGATTCGAGCTTTAGACAATTAAAATGAATGCGAAGCTCTTCCAAATTATAACATCCTCTAACATATAATGTCTCGAGATTTTGAGCCCCTTGAAGGTCAAGGGCTGTTAACTTTGAATCATAGAGGGTGAAGGACTTGAGCTTTGGCCATATAGCGGGAATGTAAAGTTCTGCCAAATCATCACATGCTATAATTAAGCTCTCGAGATTCGGAGTCCCTAGAAAGTCGAGGGTCCTAAACTTGGGACAACCGAGGGCGAGAAATGTGAGGTTTAGAGTGGTAATGTGAAGTTCTTCCAAACTGACACATTCCTCAAGGGATAACTCTGTGAGATTCGTTGTTGCTTGAAGGTCAAGGATCCTCAACTTACAACAACCGAGGTAGAACTTCGTCAAACCATCACATAATATATTTAAGCTCTCCAGATTTGGAGCCCCTCTAAGGTCAAGCGTCCTCAACTTTGTACCGGAGAGGTCGATGTATGTGAGCTTTGGACATTGATGGGGAAATACAAGTTCTACAAGATCACAACATCCTGCAAGGTCTAAGTGCACGAGATTTGGAGTATGACAAAGTTCAAGGATCCTCAACTTTGTATAGGAGAGGTCGATGATTGTGAGCTCCGGACATTGAAGGGGAAATAGAAGCTCTACCAGATCACGACATCCTGTAAGGTCTAAGTGCACGAGATTCGGAGTCATCCCAAGGTCAAGGGTCTTCAATTTGGAATTCCAGATGTAAATATATTTCAACTTCTTAAGAATCTATCATAAAATAAAAAAGAATTAATATTGGTGCAATACATACCAACAAATGTGTAGTACTATAACGAATAATGCAAAAACAACCAACCAACTATTAGTGTACCTTCTTTTCTTCCCCTTCCCATAGTTGTAGAATTTCACTATCTACCATTTCAAGTGTAACTAGATTATTTGCTTGAAATGTTTTGGGTAAAGAAGAAAAAGGGTAATACATCCATTGTAGCCATTTTAAAAAATTTGGAATGTATTCAGTAACTTCATCAAACTACCAATCGCCACTAAAACAATATACGTCGTCACTTCTAGTATACGCGTAAAGATATCTAAGTTTCTTCATCTTTCGAAGACCTTTCATAAAAAGTTCTGAATGGAGTTCTGAAAAGACATAGTGAATACATTCTGTTGCTTCAATTCCCTGTAATCCAAAAAGCAGTAAATGATGAAACACATGTCAGAACAAATGAAAAAAGTGATAGTTTTTCACTTCTTCTTCACCTTACGAATAGACATGATGCTTACCAAGTCATTAGCTAGAATATGTTCAATTTCCGGCATCTCCCATAAGTGGCTACGTTTGTGAGGCTCTTTGCGGTGCGGACGACGAACGATATTCCTGCCTATTTCTATAATTTGGTCATGCATGACCACTTCACCATCATTTGAAATAGTTATAAGAGATTTTTCCTTAAGAACATCTAAACCACATTTAGCTTGAAAATGTCCACAACTTTCAAGAACAATGACTTCATTATCTATCGAATGATAATGACTCATGCACGCAATATCTAGGAATATTTCCTTGATATCGTCCTCTAGACTGGTATAGCTTAATTCCAATATATCTACCACTTCCTTCTTAGGCATTCTTTTTAGGCTTTCTAGGACACCATTCCATCCACATGTACTTCTACCACGGACATGCGAGCCCAAAACGGTTATCGTTAAGGGAAGACCGGCAGCATAGTTTACAACTTCTTGTGATAGCTCTTTGTACTCTTGAACTGGAATCTTTGTGCCAAATGCATTCATACAGAAGAGCGAAAGTGCTTCCTCATTTGATAAGAGATTGACTTGAATTGGTTCCACATCGTGTGATCTCAACACTTGCTCATCTCTTGTTGTAATGATAATTACACTTCCTTTTTTAAACCAACTACGATCACCAGCTAACGCCCTAAGCTGCTCTATGTTGTCCACGTCATCTATGTTAGGACATAAAATGTCCTTATATGTGAAAGTTTTATAAAGAATCATTCTATTGTAAATAATAGAAAGGGAGGGCTTAAAGTGTAAAATGTTGTATAGATAGAGGGGCTATAGTGTAGAGGTATATATAGAGATGGAGTGGCAATTGAGAGAGTGATGAGAGTCGTATCAAGAGATTAAGTGTGTGTAGATTTAGGTGTTTTGTACTTTCTCTCTCTTCCTCCATGGATGAATAAGATGATGGCTTCTCAATCTCTCTCTCCTCTTAATTGTTTGATTTCTTGTTTTAACAAGTGGTATCAGAGCAGGAATGGATTGGATTATCCATTTTGATCCTTCGAAATCAAGCAATTAGAGGTTTCATTTTGGATTTTTTTGAAGATTGGAGCAAAAATGGAGAAATTTGGATTGGAGCTTGAAGATATTGAAGATTTGATGATTTGGATCTGATTGGTGTTTGTTTGTTGATAGATTTGAGTTTTTGGTGCATAAATGTATAGATTTGATGTATTTTTAAGTAGATATTGATGAATTTTTGAGTTTTTGTTCAAAGTTCATCAATGGAGGTCCTCTAATGGAGGTTTTGAGTGCAGATTCATATGTCTCGAGTCTATATTGTTATGTCTCGTGACTTGAAATGGAAAATTTTGTTCAGATCTGACATCTCGAGACCAGATCTGACGTCTCGTGACTTAAAAAAAATGGAAATTAAGTCTGAAATGCTTGTCTCGAGACATGTCTCGAGTGTTCTTTAAAGCTGAAAAAGGTGAGTTTTTAAGTCAAAAGCTGGTCAAAAAGGTATCTCTCAAAAAGGTATCTCGAGTGTACTTTAGAGCAGAAAAAGCTGATCAAAATTCATCTCGAGTGTACTATTACGTCAGAATCAAGTACAAGTCAGCATCTCGAGTCTGGTCAGCGCAAAAGAACCCTCGGTCAGCACCAAATCGCTCGGTCAGCGATATTTTCGTCGGTCAGAGCTCAGTCAGCATAAAAGTGCTCGGTCAGCACTCGAATAAGGGGTCAGAGCTCGAGCAGAGCTCGGTCAGCACTCGAATAAGGGGTCAGAGCTCGAGCAGAGCTCGGTCAGCACTCGAGTCAGCAGTCAGAAGCTCGATCAGAGCCAAATTCGTTCGATCAGAGGTCATATTCTCAGTCAGACGCTCGGTCAGCGTCTCATTCCTCTTGCTGACCGAAAATCTGAGGTGTCATACCCTCCATTCAGCGCTGACGTGTCAATTTCTTGTTTGTCGACATGATTTTTGGCGCTGACTTGTCTGATTTTCATTGGTCCACGTGGTGTCTCGAGCTGATTTGTCTTGTTTCAATTGGTCCACGTGTTTTTGCAAGAAACTGAAGTGAAATTAGGGCTGATTTGGCAACTTTTAATTGGTTCAAGTGGCTTTTTGAGCTGAGTTGTCAATTTTCATTATTTTTATTGAGATCAGATTTGGTTTCTGATTATGACATAATTGGTCCCTGCTCTTCATATTTGTGAATATGTTCCAGTTCAACCCCTGAAGCGGAACCCCCGTATCAGGTGGTTCGAGATTAAAAGAGCTTCCTTATCAGAAATTTTTGATGGGACAATTATTTGAATGAGCTTAAAATGTCTTATCCAGTTCAGAATTAATTTTCTGATGCGTGTCAACGGTTAAATGATCAATCGAGCTTGCAAGATTTATTCAGTTGGGCCTAAATTTCTTTTTCGGCCGTGAAGTTCAGATTGGCCCAAGATTGATCGCCAAATTTTTTGTAACAATCCAGATCCAATCCAATCCAGTTCCAGTTAGCTTCAGAAATCCCTGTGCTTATTCGGCCAATTTATCCATCTCTATTTTTTTTTAAAAAGCCCAATAAATGCCCGAAAATTCAATTTTTCAATTCTTGAAAATTGAATTTATTTCATTCCCTCAAATGTTCCGAATCCTTTGAAGCCAAGTCAGATTTGTAACGATTTCGAGACGGCGGTGATTGAGTGTTGTATTTGGTTGGATTTTTCAGTCGGATGATTTCCTGCTTTCTTTTCTTCAGAATCTAGTTCTTTAGCAGTTCTCTCCCCCTCACCAACTTCAATGAGTGTACGGTTTCTTGTGGGCGACATTGTTGTAACCACTCATTGTTGTCGTGGTTTTTGCGCTTATCGGCACTGAAGTTTTGACGGTGGTGTTTATCTTCTCACTGTTTAAGAAGATTGAATCAATTCTTGGTTTCTTTCTGTCTTTGAAGTTGTTTCGGGAATCGACTACAAATTGCAAGTTGAATTTCTCTCATTTCCCCACTGATCAGATTCTTTGAAGATAAGCCGGATTTGTTATCGATATTCAGACTGTGGATGATTAGATTTTGTTTTCGGTTGGATTGGTTAGACACCTGAGCTTCTGCAATCGTTTTTCTGGAGTTTTCCTTGTGGGAGCTAGACCGTTGACTGGTTTTTATCAGTGTTCTGAATTGATCACTTAGAGTACTGAGAGCTATCCGTCATTGTTCTGGTTCATGTGGATGCTAGCTCTTTGAGTTCTTTCTATCATTGTTCTGGCTTGATCAACTAGAATTTTGAGAGTTTGCAATCATTGATCTGGAGTTATGGTTGTGATCTAGACGTTCGAGTGCCGATGATCATCTGTCTGATTGAGAAGGTTGAATCAGAGTTTGATTGTGTTTCAGTTCTGAAGGTTTTCAGGAAATCGGCTAATTTCTTGATCAGTTGAGAGATTTAAGAAGATGTGCATCTCTTTCAGTATCATCTCCCAGTTCTTTCATGATTATGGTGTCTCAGTGATCCAAGCTCTTACAGTTGTGTACTTGTCAAGCTCAGAGTTCTTGCGCTAAATGTTTTCTGATGATAGTCAGAGTCTTTGTTCTTTGATGTTCCTGATTCATACATCGAAGTGATTCGCACTTATTTCTATCCCACAATGGGATGAACCAATTTGCTTGAGGGTCGGCGATTGGGTTCAGCGGCTAACTGTTTGTGCTTGAGTCCGTTGGGTCTGCTGTTCATTTGATACAGAAGTTTGAGAGCTCGTTTTAAGGGGGAGCTTGGAATATGCAACGTAGCTGAGCACTGCCAAAGTTTTCATAAAGAAGCAGGGGGAGAAGATCAGAGATGCTTCTTTATAAAACTTTAGGGGGAGATTGTTAGGACATAAAATGTCCTTATATGTGAAAGTTTTATAAAGAATCATTCTATTGTAAATAATAGAAAGGGAGGGCTTAAAGTGTAAAATGTTGTATAGATAGAGGGGCTATAGTGTAGAGGTATATATAGAGATGGAGTGGCAATTGAGAGAGTGATGAGAGTCGTATCAAGAGATTAAGTGTGTGTAGATTTAGGTGTTTTGTACTTTCTCTCTCTTCCTCCATGGATGAATAAGATGATGGCTTCTCAATCTCTCTCTCCTCTTAATTGTTTGATTTCTTGTTTTAACAATCTAGAACAATAAGAACCTTTCTACAACACATCTTCCTTTTTATCTCCTTTTTCCCTTCAAGAACACCATTTACAAATATGTCTTGCTTTTTAAATACATCTCTAAGAACTTGTTGTTGCAACGATTTCAAACCTAATAAAAGAGAATTTGAACGTTCCCGAACATTCTCAACAAAGCTGCTACCTTCGAACTCATTGCATATCTGATCAAAAATAGCTCTAGCCAAAGTTGTCTTTCCACCACCTCCCATCCCCCAAATGCCTATCATGCAAAACTCATCAGGAAGAATGTAAGATGAAACCACACGATTTATCCGAGTCCTCATGCCTATTAAATTATCTTCAGCAGCACCGATGGAAGGTAACTTCAATGAAATCTTGTTAACAACTATTTTGATAAATTCGACTTCTTGCCTGTATACATGTTAAAGAAGAATCAATTAACTTTCTCAAACTCACTCGCGAATAATTAGTTTTATATCTACAACATACAAACATATAAGTAATGATGGAAACAAAGGTATAATCATATTTTAGTTTACTCTTTCAAGAAGAGTACTCAAGTTGAGTCAAAGTTTGAAAATGAGCATGAGAGAAAAAAAATGAAAGAATATTGTAGAGATATGATGAAGGAATTACCCATTAGCAATGGTTTCTAAGTCCCAACCACTGAAAGATGCTGCTTGTTCTAGGGCATCTCTCCATTTCTGAGCAGCCTCTGCCTTTTCATGCTTGGCAAAGGCTTTTCCAAATTCCCCAATTTGTTTACGGACTTCGGTGGGTTCCACATGATAGAAGATAGGGTAAACAGTTTGCTCAGTTGTCATATTTTGGCACTCCATGATCTTTGTAAGCTCTTGCAAGCACCACGATGAAGATGCATAGTCCTTGGAAAAAACAATGACATGAAATCTTGAGTCTTCAATAGCTTGGATGAGCTCCTTACTGATTACTTTCCCTTTGTCGAGATCCACGTCGTCCTTGTAAGTTACAATGCATTCTCGCGTAAGAGCGTCATAAAGATGACCAACAAATGTCCTACGAGTGTCTTCACCTCTAAAACTTAAAAATACATCGTATTTAAAGATGCGATTCTGAATGGATGAAGTTGAAGAAGATGCCATAGATGGTATGGTTGAAGGATCCTATTAAATAATTAAATGAAAACTTCTTTGGGAAATATTCTAGATTGTAGAGTATATATCAAGAAGGCAATGGCTATAGCATTGGTGATGTTTTTGTTTGAAGAAATTGTGGAGAAACATAAGCCTCTTATTTGGTCAAAGAAGATAAGATTCCTTATTTGAAGTAGAAGATAAAATTCAAATCAGCAACCACCACCTTAATTAATTAAGCCATTTTAAGCTCCATTTTATAAAAAACAATTAATGTATGAAAATACTAAAGGCTGTAGTAGCAAGCACCAAGCAAATCTCAATTCTATATGCATTTCAACACAAGACAAATTGAACAAGTTAAAAACATGCAGCTTTTAACATTAAACCTTAAAATGGTGTGAACCAATGGTAAACAGTAACCTTGTGTTATCATTCACTTCTTTTTAAAACTCAAACATATATAGGTTACATACTTTGTTCTAATTTTACACTGCTAATGTAATAAATTTCCAGAAAATAGTCTAAAATCGTGAATCTTGAAGTAAAGTGGCCATAAAAAAATATTAAACAAGTTCAAGGGCTACATATGTAATTTTTAACAACTTACGAGTTGACGGACTAACATGGAAACTATTTTTAATACCTGGGGGCCAAAGTCTAAATAAATGAAGTTACTGCTTAGAACTTTGGTGGCCAAAGTGTAAAAATCAAAACTTCAATCAAACATGAAATTCCTTTTCTATGGGTCATCTCCTTGACCCGGTTTCGGCCCAAATAGAATCCGACTCCATAAACACATAAAATCAAGCTATCAAATCCACAAGCAATGTAACCTTACAAATTCAATCATCATTTAAAACCCAAATTAGTCCCAATTTTAGGGCTTTTCGAACTATGATAGTGGTAGCGATTATTAAAAGCAATCTTTTAGGGGTACATTATTCAACCAATAGACTACATTCTATCCAGTAAGTAACTTTATACTATCAATTTAATATATAAAATCACAATTTTACCTTCAATTTTGGTGAACGAAAATTGGAAACTTCTTTGCAATTTGTTTCAGGTTGGTCCCTTTTGTCCTTTGAAGTCTATAACAGGCCCTTTATCTAATTGATTTTATTTACGTTTGATCGTTGAACCAACGTTTCTGCTCATTTAAAGTTCTAGCTAGTTATGTTCCGTTACAATGAAGTAGTCGTAGAATCTGAATAGATGTAAACAAGAATGTATAGTATAACACGCGTTTACGTTGTAAAATACATAGGTAAATCCATCAAAGTGGAGCTATGATAGTGGAAAACATATTTTCATACATGTCGATGTTTACAGTAAAATATGATCTTATAAAAAATAAATATAAATGATCTTAAATAAAGGAAAAGTTCAAAAAAACCAAATGAACTATTCAGTTTTGAATGATTAAGTCCATAAACTTTTTTTTTTTAATGAAAAACTAGTGAACATTTACAATTTGCAGGGGTGCTGCTGGTTGAAGAAGTTAGTTTGACTCTGTTTTCTTTATATTTTTTCACATAATTTGCAGGTTTGATACAAGAATATGATTCTCCTACAAATTAGATTGCATGATAGAAGACAAGTCATCTTGGATTTGAAAGCTGGTTGGTGAATACAACAGATGATGCTCAAAGTGCATTCATATCAGTAAGCAAGCAGAGAGGTGAGAATTGCTTTCCAAATTCTAGATTCTATGCTCTCAAAGTGTATTCATTTTCGGCCAACTCACTGATATATAGAGTGATTAACCTTGTTAATCCAATGTCATCGGTCCACAAACATATATATGAAGCAACAGATTATTATTTATCCCACTTGATTCATGTCGAGTATATGGAATCGTGTCAATTGATCAAAAACAAAAAACCAAGATGGATCAAAATGGTTTCCATTTTGATGTTTGCATCTCGTAAAAAATTATAAATAAATAAAAGAAACAGGCCCAATTTTGACAAGCGACAAAAGAGTTGATTTTGCAAGGATATGAAACTGATCGAGGAATTGATTAAACCAACAGCTGTTGTAGCAGCAAGTTGACATGAAGAAAACAGCAAATTAGCAACAAAACAGCACCAGAAACTGTCAATCGAGAACTGCAGTTGACAGTAAGATCGTTTCAGCGAATAACTTTTTCTAGGAAGCGAAAGCAGCAGCTCCATTTACATGCTTGATTAGTTGCATATTAACAGAAATGTATGAAAGGACTTTCTAGAATCGAAAACAATCAAAAGACACTAATATTTAAGGGGTTTGGAACCTAGTCAAGCTAGGCGGCTCATCCCCACGCCGATTTTATTAAATAACATATATATATGTATATAGTACAACAGAGCATATAAACCAAAAAATGTGTTGGGTTACAAAACATAAACATATATCACCAAAAACAATGTCTTCAGTCTTCATGAATTTCTTGAAGCAAAACATCAATTAATCACAGACCACCTAAACTTTGTTCACATATCCTGACAGCTTGAGTTACTAAGAAGCAAACAACAAAATCTTTGCGACCAACAAGATATCCATGATGAATTGTTTTTATAGAATACAAGAGTCCTGTTCCAACTTCATTACAGGAATGACCAAAGGCATATTTTCCAAGATCCTGTAAAAGGGGAGTAAAAAATGAACTGAATGTGATATAACCAACCGATGTAGTGTTTTTTTACAATTTCCTAAGATAAGTGTCTTACATGTTGACCGATGCTCATCGTCTATTATCTCCTTGAATCCTGAGGATGTTTTCTCACTCAAGTGTTATGTGATGCATAATAATGGCATTTGCATTTGGAACTGTAACATGTAACAGATCATTTGGGTAAGAATCTGCAGAGAAAACAGTGATTTATATAATATAATGCATCCGGTGGATTTATACCTGATAGCAGCAGATCAATCAGAGCTTCACCCATGAACAACAATAACAGGTCCCACATTTGACAAAAAAAGATTGAGCTGAATTCAAACCATTGAGCCAATGATTAAACATCAAGTTCATGGATCATGGCATGTGAAGAGAGTGCGATCTTTCAATTCACTGAAGTGCTGAGACACAGAGCCTAAGTACGCGAAAACAAGAAACATAACTTAAAAAAAGTATGCAACAACCATAAAACAAGCAAAATGGTAAAAAGAGTCACCTTGTGTGTTGAATGCTTCCCGGTACATCAAAACTCGGAAATGCAAGAAATGGTTCAATGTTAGGATAGATAGTAACATACATATAATTTTTTATCAAAGTAATTAAGATGATTTATAGAAACAGGAGAGGTACCTGTTACAATAGTTGTTTGCGAATTATCCTTTTTGGGCCTTTTGAGCTCTAAACATCATCCATGGAGACTCTTGTGGTTTGCTGAATGTTATTCACAGCTCTACAAAGCAGGATGTTTCGTCTTCTAAGGTTTGTATCTCGGATCTAAAACCACATGACTCAAGAAGCCATCTAAAACCAACAATGCGCAAACCTTTCAACTCAAAAATGCTTTGCGGAAGATGTCTTATGCTTGTACCTTCTATATTTAGCTCTTTTAAGCATTCTAAACGTCCAAGTTCCTCTGGCAATTTCTCAACAGCAACACAGTACCGGAGATGAAAACATTCTAGACGTTTCATCTTACAGATGCTGTTCGGAATATCCCGTAAAAAGACACAATCTGAGAGGATTAGTGTCTCTAAAGATTCTAATCGGCCAAGATCTTCTGGTAACTTCTCAAGAAGCCAACAAGGACTAAGTTCGAGACGTTTCAGACGTTTCAACATACAAATGCTATCTGGTAGATGTGTAATCTTTGAAGACAACAAATGTAGCTCCTCTAGACATTCTAACAGATCAAGGTCTTTAGGAGCCTCCGGAATACTACCTTCAAGCGTAAGCTTTGTTAAATATCGTAAACCACAAATGCTTTGGGTAAAATACTCAAGGTTTCTGCAAGCATAGTGGCAAAAAGAGACAAGTTTCTCTAGATTTCCAATCAATGGAGGTCCATGTTCTTCATAAAAACATGCAAATAGAAACTCTGGGAAGTCATTGCCAAAGATCAATGGGTACATGTTTGGGGACTCTACAATCAAATGTAACTTAGAGACGCTACATACTTTAACCGGTTTTAAGAAGAAAAAATAATCAAGCCTCAAACAACCACTTAAGTCTATGTAGCGAAGGTTTTTACAACCCCCATCGCGTGCGTGAACTTCTACCAAATGATTACATCTAGTAAGACTTAACTTCTCAAGATTCAGAGTACACCCAAGGTCAAAGGTCCTCAACTTTGTACCCATGATGTTGATGGATTTGAGCTTTAGGCATTCGATGTGAATGTGAAGCTCTACCAAATCATGACATTCTCTAATGCTTAACGTCTCGAGATTTGGAGCCCCTCGCAGGTCATAGGTCCTCAACTTAGATGAACATAGTTCGACGAATTTGAGCCTTAGATATTCAACATGAATGTGAAGCTCTACCAAATCATGACAATCTCTAAGGCTTAATGTCTCGAGATTTGGATGCCCTTGAAGGTCAAGGGTCCTCAACTTAGATGAAGTGAGGTCGAGGGATTTGAGCTTTAGGCATTCGATGTGAATGTGAAGCTCTACCAAATCATGACATTCTCTAATGCTTAACGTCTCGAGATTTGGAGCCCCTCGCAGGTCAAAGGTCCTCAACTTAGATGAACAAAGTTCTACGAATTTGAGCCTTAGACATTCAACATGAATGTGAAGTTCTACTAAATTAACACATTCCTTAAGACATACATTCTCGAGATATGGAGCCCCTCGAAGGTCAAGGGTCTTTAACTTATAAGAAACGAGGTCAAGGGATTTAAGCCTTACACATTCAACAGGAATGTGAACTTCTACCAAATCAACACATTCTTCTACACATACATTCTCGAGACATGGAGCCCCCCGAAGGTCCACAGTCCGCAACTTAGAACAACCAATATATAGTTCTTTAAGCTTTAGACGACATTCAATGGGAATGTGAAGTTCTATCAAATCAACACATTTTCGAAGATGTACTTTTTCAAGATTTGGAGCCCCTCGAAGATCAAGGGTCCTCAACTTAGAACGGCCAAGTTTTAGGGATGTGAGATTTTTACGACATTCAAAGGGAATGTGAAATTCTACCAAATCATCACATCCTTTAAGACTTAATTTCTCGAGATTTGGAATTTGTCGAAGGTCAAAGGTCCTCAAATTAGAAATATTAAGGTTGAGTAATTTGAGCTTTTGACATTCGACGGGAATGTAAAGTTCTACCAAAAAAACACATCCTTTAAGTTTTAATTTCTCGAGATTTGGAATGAGACCAAGATCAAGGCTCTCCAACTTTGAATAACTTAAATCGAGGAACCTGAGCTTCTTGAGAACCTATCACAAAAAATAAAGTATTGGCGTAATTGGAACCAAAACAAAAAGTGAATACTAACTATAATGAATAATGCACAACAACAGTTGAAGTATTATTCTACCTTTCTTTCTCCTCCTTCCCAAAGTTGTACAATTTTGCTACTACGCATTTTAAGTGCAACAAGATTATTTGCTTGAAATGTTTCTGGTAAAAACCCAAAAGGGTAGACGCGCCAACTCAGATACCGTAAAGTATTTGGAAAGTTTTGGCTAACTTCATCAGATTTCCAGCTGAAATCTTCATCGTTCCACGAAATTACTTTAAGAAATCTAAGATTTTTCATGTTTCCAAGGCCTTTGATAACAGTTTTTGTGGTGAGGTTCCACGTGTGCAATTGTATACATGTTGCTTCAAAAATCTGTGATCCGAAAGCAGTGACCATGAGACTTGTGTAATAACAAATGTAAATATGTTAGCTTGTTCCACCTCACAAATAAAAACATGATTTTTACCATGTCATTAGCCAATATATCTTCGATTTCCTCGTCAATCCACAATCGGCTATGTCTGTGAGGCTCATTGGGGTGCAAGCGACGAACAATATTCTTGCCCATTTCTTCTATATGGTCATGCATGTGTATGTCCCCATATTTAGAAATAGTTATCAGAGATTTTTGCTCAAGAACTCTTAAACCATTTCTAGCATGAAATCCACAACTTTCAAGCGCAATTATTATGTCCTGTTTCTGCTGATCTTTCAATATACATGCAATATCGAGGAATATTTCTTTGTAATCCTCCTCTAGACCTATATAGCTTAACTCCAACTTTTGTAAAGTTTCCTTTAACGGAATTGTTTTTAGTCTTTCTATAGCATCTTCCCATCCAAGCTCATTTTTACCACAGAGAAACGAACCCAAAACAGTGATCGTTAAAGGAAGACCGGCAGCATAACCTACGACTTGTCCCGCTAGCTCTTCATACCCTTGAATTGGACTATCTCTCCCAAATGCATACCTACTGAAGAGGCAAATTGCTTCCTCATTAGATAAAAGATTGACATCGTGTATCAAGTTCACTCGGTGTGCTACCAACACTTGCTCATCTCTTGTTGTAATGATTATTCTACTTCCCTCATTAAACCAATTAACCTCACCTGCTAACGCCTTAAGTTGGTCTATATGATCCACATCATCTAGAACAACAAGAACCTTTCTACAACACATCGTCCTTTTCATCATCTTTTTCCCATCATGAACGCTACTTATTTCGATGCCTCGATCATTTAACACCTCTTTAAGGATTTGGTTTTGCAAGTTCTTCAAACCAGAGGAATTGGGATTTGAATTTTCCCTGACATTCTCAACAAAACTACTACCTTCGAACCGAAAGGATATATGATCAAAAACAGCTCTGGCCAAAGTTGTCTTGCCACCACCTCCCATCCCCTTGATCCCTATCATTCGAACATCACCGAGACCAATTTCTAAAGATGAGACAACATCCCTTACTCGAGCCTCCATGCCAACTAACTTTTCGTCAACACTGAAATTGTTGGATTGTAACTCAAGTGAGATCTGTTCAACAATTTTTTGGATAAATTTAGCTTCATTCCTATATATTAAAGAAGACAAAATTAGCTTGCTCAAAATCCTACATAAACAATTCATTTAGCTTCGAATCTATAACATATATATATTATATGAAGTAATTAAGATAGTCATGTTATTGTCTTTATTTAATCTTTCAAAGAGACTCATAATTCTAATACAACCTGACGAGATAAACCTTGTACATTCTAGGGTAAACATATAATAGAAAGAAGCAAATTTGAGAAATATGGAGGAATTACCCATCAACAGTGTTCTTCAACTCCCATCCTGCAAGACTGGCAGCTTCTTCCAAAGCCTTTTTCCATTTCCCAACAGCCTCTTCCTTTTCATGTTTGGCAAAGACTTGTCCAAACTCCCCACTTTGTTTTCGGACTTCGGACGGTTCCACATCATAAAAGACTGGGCAAGCAGTCTGCTCGGCCGTCTTCTGGCACTCTATAATCTGTACAAGCTCCTCCAAGCACCAAGATGAAGAAGCATAGTTCTTGGAGAAGACAATGATGTGGAATCTTGAGTCTTGAATGGATTTGATGAGTTCATCACTAATCCGTTTCCCTTTTTGGATTTTTTCGTCATCCTTATAAGTGAGAATGCTTTTGTG
Source organism: Centaurea solstitialis (assembly GCA_030169165.1). Classification (NCBI taxonomy): domain Eukaryota; kingdom Viridiplantae; phylum Streptophyta; class Magnoliopsida; order Asterales; family Asteraceae; genus Centaurea; species Centaurea solstitialis. The sequence continues at coordinate 23,163,223 of CM058043.1, read as the reverse complement.
CTGAAGAGCATAATAAAGATGAGCAACGAACGTGTTACGAGTGTCTTCACCTCGAAAACTCAAAAATACATCATACTTGAAGCTCCTTTGAACAGATGAAGTTGAAGAAGATGCCATTGAAGCACTAGAAAACAACTTTTTCAGGTCAAAATCCAGAAAGAATGAAAGAGGGAGATATATCTAACAGAGATTGATGTCAAAAGATGGACAAACCAGAGATGAATGAGAGCAGGTAGATGTTGTTTTCTATTTTGAAATCTGATATGAATTACCAAGCAATACAGTCAACACTCGATCATGGGCTTTTTGTTTTATTTTCTTGCTATTATTTAATATGAATTTACCATTGTACGTAGTTGGTATTTTTTGGTTGTCTTTTCCACTAATGGTTGTTAAAGAACTTGTAAAATGAGTGTTTCTATGTTTTCTATTAAAATGTATATATGATTCCGTTCAAATAAAATGATTCATGGTTGTTAAAAAAATCTATAAAATGAGTGTTTCTATGTTTTCTATTAATAATATATATATAGGGGCATGTTCAAGGGAAAATCTAAAAGGAAGTATTAACCAAGGAACACCTTAGTAGTGTTGGGTTAATCCCGCTCATGCCTCATAAACAAAGTTTAGTGTTAGATTAATCTCGATATATTATGTAATTAGTAGATAAATGATTGTATATTGGTAGTTATATATTTAGCGAAGGGGTGTGTTTGTTCATGAAAATGTGTGATTATTCATGAAGATGTGTGATGCTTCCATGAAACAACACATCCGTAGGTGAACCATCGCAATGGTTCGATGGCACCCTTTCGGTGTCTATAAATATGTGTCATATGTACCATATATTCAATTTGTGACTTTTTCAAAGAAATATCGATGAAACTTTGGTTGTTTATCGTATCGATCCAACAAGTAGCCCTTATCAACACTAAAAAAACTTAATTTAATGTTAAGCATAAGTGCATGCAGTCCAATGGAGAGCTACAAAAAGGTGTTCCTCAATTTTTCCTTTTCCTTTTCTGAAATTTACCCTTAAACCTCACTCTCTTAATATATGATTTGGTTGAAATAAAAATGGTTGTTTAAGAAATCTTTAAATTGACACTTTCAATGTTTTCTATTATATATATATATATTATATATATATATATATATAGGGGTGGGTTCAAATACAAACCACCCTTTCGTTGTGAACGTGAGGATAGCCCAGAGCGCGACACGTGGCAATCTGAAACGGCGGGTCAAGTCATATTCAGTCTGAATAAAACTGCATGTTAGTGTTATTCATACTGAATAACGCTTGACCTGCGGATGACCCGCGGCTGACCCGCCCGCGGCCAATTGCATCAGAGTGCATGTTAGTGTTATTCAGTCTGAATAACGCTTTATTCAGTCTGAATAACTAAGTCGAAATTTTTTCAAATTGCCACGTGTCGCGCTCTCGTTTGTCCTCACGTTCACAATGAAAAGGTGGTTTGCAATTGAACTTTCACCTATATATATATATATATATATATAAAGGGTAAGGTTTAAATGTGAACACAGTTTTGGTTGTGAACGTGAGGACTAATCTCAGCCACACATATTCGGTTACGGTGGACGCGATCACGGAGGATTGACACAATTCATAGGAGGGTAGAGATTATTAAAGGAGGGTGACCCGGTCAAAGCCACATTTATTGACCAGATGAATGGTTGAGAATCCTCCAAACGTTTTCTTAAAAAATTATCGTTCTCGCATGAAACCTTTGTCTAGTGTGGAGGAAAAAAAAAGCCAATCATTACGTCAAAAAGAATAAAGATGCCTAATTTGATTTAGATTGAATTACAACGAATTGATCCTCGTGCTTTACACCTAACTATATGCTTAAAATGAAAATTAATTAAAAAAAAATATCCATGCAACCACCCTTTTTAAGGAGAGAAGAAATCCTATATATAAAATCAAACGAGAATGTCAGCTACGAGAATAAGAAAATAACCAAATCACATGTAAAACCAAATGCGATTTTACATTAAAGGGGAAGAAAGATGTTTGGAGGATGGAGCAGGATGCAAACTGCACTACACTACACTGTTAATGAAAAATCAAAATATTGATGTTAGTATAAAATCATTTGATTAGTCACAGAAAGATAGATCACCTTTATCCTCAAATATTAATTTTCACTAGTTCATTTGCTTTTAAAAAGCCATTTGATTGAATTTAAGCTACTTATAATTAAGAATGAGTAATCTTGAACAATTATACATGTGAAGGCTAATGCATGGATTTTTATTTATTTATTCATATTATTCACATTCTATTCAAATCACTTGTTAATGTTGTTTTAGCCATTAATTTTTTTTTAAAAAAAAAAAGCATGATTCATTTGCAATGAGAAGTTGAGAACAAATTGTATGATTATTCAAAACCATGTACTCAAGTCTTTAATGGCTAATGTTACAGCAATGTGGACGTAATTTGTTTGTTTGGAAAAAAACGTGATACTAGGTGGGGAATTAATTATAATAAAAAATAAACCCATTATTTGGCCAAATATGTAAGACAAAAAGATTTCAATATGTTAGCATATATATCGTTTTCTTTGTGACATTCCAATCTTTTAATTAATGTTGCTTTCCATGTAATTATTTGTTTTCTCATGACTTGGGGCAATCTTTTTGCCGTCTAATAATATTCAAATTTGGGGTGTTTAGTGTAAATGGAATCTTTGAGTAGATACAACACTCAATAAATTATTTGTTTAGTGTAAAGTGAATTAATGTGGAGCGTTCTAATGGTATTAAAGCTATTTTGTCTTTTATATATTTTAATGTATGTTATGAATTCTTATGTATGTTATGAATTCAATGTATGTTATGAATTCTTATTTATATATATATATATATATATATATATATATAAACAGAAAATTGAAGAACACCTTTGTAGCCCTCCATCTAGACGTACATACGGTAATTTGAGTTCTTTTAGAGTTTTTATGCATACGTGCATCATATACCCTATGCATATGCATGTGTGCATATTATAAAATTACCCGTATGCACTTGTCCAGATGGGGCGTTACGAAGTAGTTATGCATACTAGTAGTTTTGTAATATGCACATGTGCATATGCATAGGGGCATAATGCACTTGTGCATAAAAACCCTAAAATAACTCAAATTACCCGTATGCACAAGTGCAAGCTAGGGGTGTAATTGAGCCGAGACAACTCACGAGTTACTCGAGATCGACTCGGTCAAAACTCGGTCAAAACTCGACTTGAATAAAACTCGACTCGAGATACTAACGACTCGACTCGAACTACTTGATACTCGGCTCGACTCGGCTCAAGCCAAGACAACTCGCGAGCTACTTGAGATCGACTGGGTTAAAACTCGACTCGAATAAACTCGGTTAAAACTCGACTCAAGATACTAACGACTCGACTCAAACTAACTGATACTCGGCTAGACTCGGCTCGTTTACACCCCTAGTGCAAACTTGTTATCAATGCACAAGTGCATACACTCAAGATCAAGTAGTTCCATTTCTAACTTTGATATCAATGCACAAGTGCATACACTCAAGATCAAGAGAGCTACAATGGTGTTCGTCAGTTTTCCTTAAGGTTTTCCCTAAAACCTCCCTGTCTCACTCTCTCTCTCTAATATATATATATATATACACACACACACACACATATAGCTATATATGATTGGGTTCGGGTAAAAAGATGAGTTAACGTGACAAGCGAGAGAAGTGGTTGTCAACTATTGGATGCACCGCCATGGCTGCAAAGTGTTGCACCGCCAACATACCTACCACCCAGAAACCTATTATCAAAAATGTAAAATAAAGACCGTTCGTTAATAGAATTAAGAACCCCGATGAATTAAATGGTTGTCAAATATTGGATGCACCGCCATGGCTAAAAAAATACGAAGTAGAGAAGTGATCCGACAATATATTTGCTGAAAAATGTATCAGGTAACGATCAAGAGAGGATTCAGGAGTAGGGTTCTCAAGAATGACCACAAGAATTGTATAGTTTAAGTTTTTGCCCTGCCAAGATATGAGCCAAGTTTCACCAAGTATCACAAAAGTTAAATGCAAAAGGAATCCATCACAACCTTGATATTTTTCTAGTAACAACTTCGGATTTACCTTAAAACCTCTTAGAAAACAAACGCCATCTAGGGGGGGTGGGTTTAACACCTCCGAAAACCTCTTTTAAGTCTGAAACGTATGAGGTTTGCAAAGTTAAGACTATTTATTTTATTTTTAAGAAAATGTATGAAAACCTCTTACCGTCTTCTGAAATTTTAAGAGGTCCTCTTGCCATGTAAAATGTTACGTATAATGCCGTTTTTATGGACCACAAATCTTACCCGATGATGTAAGTATAAGTGTTGAATCTTAAAAATAAGAGCTAATCAGGTAAGCCTTTGGATATCTGGACAACGGGTATCAAACACCGCCATGGCTACAACGCATTATCTCGCCAAGATACTGCCCGAGTTTCACCCACTGCCTATAAACCAATGAAACAACGATTCATCAAGTTTTGACGTTCTTTAGGCAACAATGAAACAATGTCAAGAATAGAGACAAGGAACCCATAAAAGAGGATAAATCCACCATGGCTGCAAACTTACTCATTGATTGCCCTGCCAAGATGCGAACCATTTATAACTTTGACTGAATCCAAGTGGATACATAGAGATTCATCATCACAACCTCTTGGAATTCATCAAATCGAAAATTGTAATTTTCAACAACATAGGGACAAAAAATGTAGTTCATTCAAACATAAGCAACAACACTCACAAAACTGTTGAATTCTTAAAAACAAGACCTTATAGATCTACAATATAACTGTCCTAAACAAAAGATTCTCACACTATACAATTACCTTTATCCATAGATGACTTAGGGTATACCGTAAGTTTGTGGGGTTCTAACTCAAAATCAATTGGCTATGAGTGGAGTAGCCCAAAACCCTTATAAGCACATTACAAGTTCACTTTGTGTCCGATGTGGGACATTGTTCAACACGCCCCCTCGCGTGTGGCATTCTTTCAGCCTAACACGTTCATACTTTGGGTTACGTGAAGTCCATGCGGCTTTTTTTGACCAACCACGGGTGAACCTTGCTCTGATACCATGTAAGTTTGTGGGGTTCCAACTCAAAACCAATTGGCTATGAGTGAAGTAGCCTAGGACCCTTATAATAAGCACATTACAAGTTCACTTTGTGTCCGATGTGGGACATTGCTCAACACATACTTGTTAGAGGCTTAATGAGACCCGCAGCTTATTCTGTCAGTTATACATGAGTGTTCGGTGGTGGCTTAATGGTATTGGAAGTGGCTTATTCAGTAAGCTTTTAGGGAGGAGCTTTATGCAAAAAGCCCAAGTTTTCCCAAACCTCACTTCCAAATAAAAAACCGGTCTCCCCCATCTATGAAAAAGCTCTCCCTGACCCTTCTCGGCCTATATAAATTGATTAATCCACACTGAGAACTTTATCTATACAAGACTTAATGTAAAACCAACCAAGTGAAAATGTCATCCTTTCTATATGCTTTTTGCAACCTAAGAACACTTTGTAAGGCTCAGATCTGCAGATCTGGAATCTGACGAAAGGTATAGAAGACCGCCATGGCTGCATCACCATGCGGTTGCCCCGCCAAGATACGGGCCAAATGTCACCTAGTCGAAAACGCTAAAAGCATAATAATTTATCACGACCTAGATATTTTTTCTAGTAACGACCTCGAATCATCAAGGGATGTGTTGACAAAAACAAATAAGATCAATCAATAGCAGTATCTCATTTTTTCTCGTAAGGATCTACAATTAAACCGTTGTTTTGTGTGATTTGAAGCATGGAAAGAGCTTCCAAACTGAAGGGTTGTTGATTTATAGAGAAAATCATCGGCAACAAAGAAAGATAATTGACCAAATGAACTCAAACCATCAACATCCTCCTCTTTAAAATAGCCTCATTTTCTCTTAGTGGAGTTGTTTAGAATGCAAATCCAAATGCTTCCCTTGGCTAGATGTTTTTTTCTTTGTTTCCACAAAATGGGGTTTCACAAAAAAAAAAAAAAAAAAAAAAAAAAAAAAAAACAAAGAAAGAAAATTAAACCGCCACTCCACCCATGCAATATACATATACTAAAGTTCAACTGCAAACTTATATTTCATTGCGAACGTAAAGACAGTCGAGATCGCAACACGTGTCACATTCGATATGAATATGGTGAACGTTCATGCATTATTCATGATGAAACAACATTTAGGATGATTAATATAGCATTCAAAATAAAAATTGAGTTTACATTTGAATCTAAAGATCTGCAGATCTACCGACAAAAGGGTTCAAACACCGTCATGGCTGCAACATCGATCAGGTTGCCCCGCCAAGACACGGTCCAAGTTTCACCCAGTGCCGGAGATCTATGCTTAGAAATGTTAAATGTAGAGGATTCACATCATAGTCTCGATATATTCCTGCTAACCACCTTAATTAAGTAATAAATGGTGTAAAACAGGGGGTGGGTTGAAAAATGAGGCTCAAATCTGTAAAGAATCAAACAAAAAATACCAATTGAAAGAATAAGTCCAATTGAAAGTTTTTGATTCATCTATCATTATAGACAGCACTAACAAAGGATAAAGTAAAGTTCGCCATGGCCACAAACTTGCTCATTGATTGCGCTGCTAAAATGCGAATCATCTCTAACTTCGACTGAACCCACTCAGAAGCACTCAAAATAATCATCACAGCCTCTTGGAAGTTGTCAAATCCGAAAATAGAATGTTTAACAACAGAGGGACAAAAAATGTAGTTATTTCGAATAACAAGATCATCAGCAATGCATGACGAAACTGTTAATTTCTAAAAAGAACTCCTATATATCACGATATAACTGTCCCAAACAAAATGCTTGTCAATCTATAAAGGCAAAATAAGTAAAAGCTCTCCCCAACAAAAAATCTTCCCAACGCATACAGACAGATTACTCCACACAGACAACTATATCTACAAGACTTGATGAAAAAACAACCAAATGGCTGCAACACCATTTGGTTGCCCCGCCAAGATACAAGCCAAAATTCACCCAGTGCCAAAGACCTAGGCTCAAAAATACTAAATGTAGAAGAGTTCCATCACGGCCTCAATATTTTTCTACTGACGACTTCCAATAATCAAGTTCACTTGATTTCATTCTATCATGGATACCTTAAGACGTACCCATCATAACAACAAAGAAAAAAAAGGAATTCAAACCCCGCTGGAAAGGAAAAGGTTTTAAAAGATGACTATAATGGAAGTCGGTCGACTAAAATGGAACTGAAATCTTACCTTTATCACATAAGCATTTACCTTGTCACTTACCTTTACTATGAGCATTGCAACGGCCTAGAATTTTAACATAAATCCATTAGGATGGTCGAGAGTGTTACACAATAAGGTATGCGATGGTGGTGATCTTGCAAGTAAGCACTTACAACATTTTTGTATCATAATGTCGACCCATTTAACATAAACAGGTTGAAACGTACCACCCAAACCCATTTACTTCGTATCGGGTTAGTATGTCGTGTCAGCTTTTGTCAAGTCTATCTTAGACCATCTCAATCAATGTAAAAACGATCACTCATGAGAATGCTCTTACAACATTTTACAGAACTACACATAGACCAAAAGCGGTAAGAGCGGTGATAAGGATAGAGATCTTACCCGGTAAGTGAAGATGAGTTATCCGGTAAGTGAAGGTGGTGAGTTATCCAGTAAGAACTTATTGGGTAAGTCGTTGTATACGATACCATTTTGACAAACTACAATGTTACCAATTAAGTTAAAGAGTATCGAATTTTACAGATAAATTCTCACCAGGTAAACATATGGGTAAATGGCCCCTTAGCCTCAGATCTATATACCTGGAATTAGACGAAGAAGATCAGAAATGTTAACTGTGGAAGAATTCCATCACAGCCTTGAAACAAATTAGACAAAAAAATTCAATAACAATAACAAAAAAAGCCCAAAAAAAGTAAAAGAAATGATAAGCATGGAGATCTTACCCAGTAACTCTTACGAAAATCTTGCCAATTTCTTCCATTTATGAAAAAAGCAAAATAAAAACCTTCTTGAAACAATGTCATGAATAGCAATGAGCAGCCCATAAGAACTCAGGTTCAAAAATCACTGCCTGAAATCTTTCTTGAAAACGACTTAGATCCCACATTTCACTACCGGTAAATATCACTGAAAATATCCTGTATTCAAATTCAGAGGAATTGCTTTTTTATCAGAAGAGTTGATAATATGATAAAATAACTTACATAAGGTTAAGCAAGCACACCATACTAAACCTAATCCACTCATATGCATTCAGCTGGGAAGACATGAAATCGGAAAATTGTAATTTTCCAAAAAAAAATAAAAAAAGGCCACGAAAAACATAGAAACATGATACATACCTCTTATCAGAAGCATGGGGATCTTACCCAGTAACTCTTACGAAAATCTTGCCAATTTCTTCCATTTATAGAAAAAGCTTTCCCCAGCCCTTCACGGCCTATACAGAATGATTAATCCACATTGACAATTTCGTTATATTTTGTTTTGTCTTGATAAAAAAAGATTAATTAATAGTAGTACCTCCAAATAAACCGTTGTTTTGTGTGAATTTGAAGTATGGAAAGAGCTTCCAAACTAATGGGTTGTTGATTTTTGTAGAAAATCATCAATATCAAAAGAAGATAATTGACTAAAAAAACTCAAAAATCAGACATTGGTATCAACAGAGAGGACATAACACCACCATTGCTGCAACACCATTCGGGTTGCCATGCCAAGATGCTCAATAATGGAAAGTCGGTTGACTAAGTAGAACAAAAAACCTGTCCAAGTAAAAAACACATTTCTTCTATCTAAGAAAAAGCTCTCCCCGACAAAAAACTTCCCAGTCTTTTCTGTGAGCATTGCAAGAGCCTAGAATTTACCATAAATCCAATATGATGGTCAAGAGTGTTGCACATTATGCTGGTAAGAGTTAAAGAGTGTAAACAGCTAAATTGAAGAGTACAATCTTACCCGTAAAAGTTAAAGAGTGTCGAATTTTACAGATAAATTCTCACCAGGTAAACAGCCCCTTAGCCTCAGATCTATACATCTGGAATCATACACCGCCATGGCTGCAACGAGTTGCCCCACCAAGATGCTTCACCTGCTTCTCAGAAACATATTATCAGAAATGTAAAATACAAAACAATGTTATCAAAAAGCAAAATAAAACCTCCTTGAAACAATGTCTGATAAGAGCAGCCCATAAGAACCTAATCACTACCATAACAAAAACCACAATAAAACCTTCCAGTCGCTGAAAATATCCCATATTTAATTTGAAATTCAGAGCAATTGCTTTTATCAGGAAAGTTGATAAATTGATAAAATATACTTTACATAAGGTTAAGCAAGCACACCATACTGGAAGACATGAAATCTGAAAATTGTAATTTTCAAAAAAAAAAAAATAGCAACAAAAACATAGTTCACTCAAACAGACAAAGGATCATGAGAAAATAGGAGTTAATGTGAGACATGTAATATAATAAATTTATAAATAATCAAATTTGATGATAATGATTATTAATATTTGATCTTATAATTATTAAAACAGAGATTTGGACATGTATGATAATTTAAAAGTTTAGAAGGATATACAAGTAATTTAAAAGATTAGAAAGAGGTAATTTAGGAGTTTTGTAAGGACATAGAAGAAATTCTCCCTACTTTTAATATAAAGGGTCGAAAACCTCTTACCGTTCTCTAAAATTTTAAGAGGTGCATCATCCATCTCATATTTCGTTAGATGTGAAATCAGACTTCAGACCTCTTAAAAATCAAGCAGCACTTTAGCGCTGAATCTTAAAGTGGGTCAGACACTGCCAAGAGGAAACCTCAAAAAAAGAAAAAATTGAGAAACACACAAGAGAATATCTTAAGGTGGGTCAGACCGTATAATTGGGTTCGGGCAAGAAGTTGCATAAACGTGAAAAGCGAGAGAAGTGGCTATCAACCGTTGGATCCCCCGCTATAGCTGCAATGCATTGCCCCGCCAAGATATGGATCCAGTTTCACCTGCTTCTCAGAAACATATTATCAGAAATGTAAAATGCAGAGCAATGTTATCAAAAAAGCACAATAAAACCTTCTTGAAACAATGTCAAGAATAGTGATGAGCAGCACATGACAACTCAGGTTCAAAAATCACTGCCTGAAATCTTTCTTTCGTGAAAACAAATTAGATCCCACATTTCACTACCATAACCTTCCAATCGCTGAAAATATCCAGTATTTAAATCTTATAGTGGGTCAGACACCGCCAAGGCTGCATCGCATTGCCCCGCCAAGATACGGCTTGAGTTTCACCCAGTACCCCGTATCGAAATCTTTTCCCTAAAACATCCCTGTCTCTCTCTCTCTCTCTCTATATATATATATATATACATACACACACACACATAACTATGTATGATTGGGTTCGGGTAAAAACTTGAGTTAACGTGACAAGCGAGAGAAGTGGTTGTCAACTATTGGATGCACTGCCATGGCTGCAACCAGTTGCCCCGCCAAGATACGGGCCGAGTTTCACCTATTATCAGAAATGTAAAATAAAGAACAACGTTCGTTAATAGAATTAAGAACCCCGATGAATTAAGTGGTTGTCAACTAATGGATGCACCGCCATGGCTAAAAAAAATACGAAGTAGAGTAGTGATCTCAACCGTTGATATGATTGAGATCATAGTTGACTAGTCAAAGATTGCGGCTTTGACCGGTCAAAAGCAGCAATTGTAAACTAGTCAAAGCTCGGTTGGACGCGATTCACGGAGGGGCAGAGATCAAAGCCTCCTTTATTGACCAGATGAGTGATGGAGATCACTTCTCTACTCCGTATTTTTTTAGCACTTCTCATTTGAACCTAATACTATACATAACTAAATATGATTGGGTTCGAGTAAAAAGTTGAGTTAACAACGTGACAAGCGAAAGAAGTGGTTGTCAATTATTGGATGCACCGCCATGGCTGCAACGTGTTGCCCCGCCAAGATACGGGCCGAGTAACCCACTACCCAAACAACTCGGGTTCAAAAATCCTTATGGACCACAATCTTACCCGATGAAATATGAACATGTGGGAATCCGTAAGGAAAAGATACGAATCAATAAACAATTATGAAACTTGAAAATCAAACAAAAATTAGAACTTCAAAAAACAAAATCAAAATCAAACGAAGCTTGGAAAGTCACAAAACGAAATCAAGATTGAACTTATGAAACTTCTAAAACAAAACAGAAATAGAACTTCTGGAACTTCAGAAACTTCAAAACCGAAATCGAAATCAAACGAAACTTGGAACTTCATAAACGATATCGAACTTCTGGAAATTCAAAAACGAGATCGACATAGAACTTCTTGAATTGAAATCAAACTTAAAAAACGAAATCAGGAACCTCACAAATGAAACCAAAAACAAAATCAAAAGGAGTGTCATGAATCATGGGGAAAAAGTAACAAAGAAATCTTTGCAAAAACTAAGCCGACTTCATATCAAATATTCACATGGAAAATCAATTCAAGAAGAAACCATCATAGACGAAGAAGACAATGTTAAATTTAAGAACTTCTCTCAAACTAATTTTGTATTATCATCCAAAAACTTAAAACAACTTCAAAAAACAATCATATTACAGAATGTACAATTAGAAACAACTTCATCAAGAATCAGACAGAAAATAATGGCAAAGCAAAAAAATCAAGAAACAAATCAAATAGAGAAAACAAGTTAATGTACAAACCAAATTCATAGAAAAAATAATTTAAATTGATGGTAAGATAGAAATTAAAAATAACAATTGCGATCAATTAAAGAAAAGTATGAATGCTAAGATGATTGTGCCTCAACCCAAGTTCTTGAAAGTGAATATGATCAAAATATCAAGATAGCTAAAAGAAAGTACAAGAAACTAAGAAATAAAAAAAATCATCAAGATAAGTTGAAAAACAAACCTGAAGAATCAAGAAACCAATCAAATAATCAAGAAAATAAAGAAAAATAGAGAAAGCTGCAAAAATTAATGAAATTTCACGTAAAAAGATTCAAAAAACCAATCATAAAAAGAAGACCACCGCTAAATAGTCGAGTGTGACTAAGGATGTAAAAGAAACTAAAAGTAAAACAAACATACAACACAACATAAGTACAAAGAATAGGCTTCATGAAGAGGTATAAACACAAAAAAGAGAAATCTTTGCAAAAGCTAATGAATACCAATCCCAAATACAATTTCAAAAACCAATATTAGTGAAAACTTGGACTTAATAAAGAAAATATACAGACCAATTTCATCAAAAAACCTACCAAAAAAATTCATCCCACTGGCAAGAGAGGTTCAGAAACAAATGGATATAAAAGAAGATTAATTAGAAAAATGAGAAAGCTTTGCAAAAATTAATAAAAGTTGATATAAAAACAAGACTTCAAAATACGAAAACCAATCAAATTGATAGTTATGTAGACAAATGCTACAAAATTCGCTAAAGAAGAAGAAAAAAAAGGGTATACGCCCCCAACTTAAATGGAAATATGGAACAACTTCATCACGAAATCAAACAAAAAATAATGACATCAACTAAAGAAGGTGAAAAACAGACCAAAAAAATCAAGAAACAAATCAAATAGAGAAAACAAGTTAATGTACAAACCAAATTCATAGAAAAATTACATGAACTTGATGGTAAGATAGAGATTAAAAATAACAATTGCGATCAATTAAAGAAAATTATAGTTATAACCGGTTCCTGGATACGGCTGAGTTTCAACCACCACCCAGAACCCATTATCAGAGATGTAAAATACAGAACAATGTCATCAAGCTTCGATATTCTTTTGCCAAAGAACCTATAAGAGCATCTCCAACAACATTAAGATAAGCATATAACAGAAATCAAACAAAAATACCCACCATTAAAACAAATTTAACATTTAGAAAAATCAAAATCAAAAACAAAATTTAGGAACTTCAAAAAGAAATAACGAATCTGGAACTTCACAGACAAAAACCAAAATGAAATCGTACTTGAAAATCTTTAGAAATCAAACAAAAACTAGAACTACAAAAACTAGAACTTCAAAAATCAAAATCAAAAGAAACTTGGAACTTCAATTAGACTTTAGAAAAATCAAAACCAAACTTTAGAAACTTCAAACGAAATCTGGAACTTCACAAACGAAAACCAAACAAAATGGTACTTGAAAATCTTCAGAAAGCAAACAAAGAATGGAACTTCAAAAACAAAATCGAAATCAAAAGAAGCTTGGAACATCATAATCGAAATCAAGATTCAAAAACAAAACAGTAATAGAACTTCTGGAGCTTCAAACTGGAATCGAAATCGAACTTCAGAAACTTCAAAACCGTAATCGAAATCAAACAAAACTTGGACAATGGATTCAAGAAGGAACCATCATGGATGAAGAAAACAGTGTTTAAGTTTAAGAATGTCTCTCAAACTAATCTTGTATTATCATCCAAGAACTTGAAACAACTTCAAAAAATAATCAATATACAGAACGTACCACGATATGAAGGAAATACGAAACAACTTGATCAAGAATCAGACAAAAAATATTGACATCAACTAAAGACTAAAAATAACAATTGCCATCATTTAAAGAAAAGTAAGTTGTTAACCAGGTTGTTTATAGTGATCTGACACAAATGGAAAAGAAGATATATAGCCAAAAAAAAGTAGAAAGAAACCAAAAATTGATCATTAACAGAAGTTGAAAAGCAAACTAGAAGAAGAATCAAGAAATAATGAGAAAAATATAGAAGAAAGTAATCAATTAATACACAAATCAGAAAGGGAATCAATTAATAACCATTGGCATCAATCAACAACAGGAATTCTTGAATATTTCGAATGAAAACTCAATTTAATGAACTAGGGTTTCACTTGTTATTAAACAACTTCAATCGAAAAACCCTAAATACAAATAAGAACCCTAATAAGTAACAGATGAATTCAACCTAAACCTTCAAAAATTGAACTAATCGGAAGAGTACCTACCTTAATTCAGACTTCGATTTGATGGAGTGAGAGTTGGATTTCTTAGAGATCATCGCTAACGGTCGAATCGAATTATGAGAAAATAGTATGTGAAGAAATTGGGGGATTTTATACGATTTCTTTTGTGAAATTGGGCTTTTTAATCACAGCCCATTATAATTCTACAAAAATAAGCCCAATAGATTGTTTAGGTGAATAGTTAATGATAAAATGGAAAAATGGTAACACACTAAGGTGCTGTTTGTTTTTTAAGTGGTGCTGAAGACTGAATCTGTTTCCACTTCTGTTTATTAAGTGGTGGTGCTGAAGACTGAATCTGTTTCTGATAAGACTGTTTGTTTTTGTAAACTGTCAAACATCTGAATCTGAATTTGATGGTACTGTTTTAATAAAATCATTAGTTTATTGGTCACACCCAATTACCTAAAAATTACCCAGCTTAATAAGCTTATTCACTTATAATTAATGAGCTTTATAAACAGATTAATGAGCTTAATTATCCAGCTTAATAAACTATATAAAACAGCTTAATGAAAAAGGAATTGTCTAGCTTTATGAGCTTTATAAAACAACAAATGATATTTATATATAATACAAAAGAATATGATTACCAAATTACTCTCTCTCTTTTTACGAAATTACCCTATCTCTTTTTCTAACCTAATATTCCCTTCTTCCATCTCTACCAGACCATAGCAGCCTCCCTTCTTCCAAGTTTCATCTCCTTCTTCCAAGTTCCATCATAGCAGCATTCCTTTTTCCATCTCCTTCAACCAAGTTCCATCATAGCAGCCTCTCTTCTTCCATCTCCATTCCCCCGTAAGCCTCTCCGACAACTCTTACGGCGAGAGAACGGCGGCGGCGGAGGCTAGAGGACGACGGAGGCGGCGAGAGGGAGACGACGGCGGCGGCGGTGGTCGGCATCGGCAGAGGCTCGGCGTCCAGCAGCGGCGGTGGTCGGCGTTGGCAGAGGCTCGGCGTCCAGCAGCGGTGGTGGTCGGCGTCGGCAGAGGCTCGGCGTCCAGCAGCGGTGGTGGTCGGCGTCGGCAGAGGCTCGGCGTCCAGCAGCGGTGGTGGTCGGCGTCGGCAGACTGGATTTCACCCCCTTGCATTTTCCTCCTCTATTCAGACTTGATTTCACCTATTCAGACTTGATTTCACCACTTATTGAAAAAGTGGACGGACAGATGTTTTGACCACTTATCACTGAAAAAAAAAAACAGTCTGATTGGGAAAACATCTGACCGAAACAGTGATTTTCTCTCAAAAAGTGCTGAATAAGTGTTAAGTGCAAAAAACAAACACAGCCTAACACATAATATACTAACAATAATAAGATATTGAGATTCTAAAATTAGTTGATTACTTAATACTTAATATCTATCTAACTAACTAGTGTGTATGTATTGGTTCGTAGAGATGGGCAAAAAATTGAACCAAACAGCAACCCGGTAATTAGAGGTGTTCAAAGTCCCTGGTTACCTCATTTTATGTGAAAACTATTCGAAATCGATTTTTTTACAAACCAGGCCGGATTTTCTCCAAAACTGGTTATCCGATCGGATTTTGTTTTTTTCACCCAACCGGATTTTTTTTCGGATTTTATCCGGTTTGGATCCGAATCGGTCGGATTTTTTTCAAACTGGTTTAAAGAAAAACGCATGCATATAGTTATATTATATATTTATGTTTGTAATTATAAGTAATATAATATAGTTATGTAGTTAATATACTTATATAGTTATATTGTAAATTTAAAGTTTTGTAAAATAAAGCCCAAAATCAAATTATAAGAATATAAGTTATATAACTTGTTATTGTAAAACCCAAAATTAATAATGGAGCGGAATACTTTACATATATTCATATTTCAATTCAATCTATTGAGAAGAATACACACGTTTGTTGATAAAAACGAGAAGAAACAAAATGAAAGAATATTGAATGGATAAAAACTTGTATCAAATATGGAATTCATATTCTGTGGGTCGTCTCCTTGACCCGGTTTCGACCAAATAGAATCCGACTCCATAAACACATAAAATCAAGCTTTCAAATCCACAAGCAATGTAACCTTACAAATCCAATCATCATTTGAAACCCAAATCAGTCTCACTTTTGGGGCTTTTTGAACTATGGTAGTGGTAGCGATTAACCAATCTTTTTGGTCCATTATTCAACCAATCAACTACAATCTATCATGTAAGTAATTTTATACTATCAATTTAATGTATAAACAACAATTTTACCTTCAATTTCGGTGAACAAAAACTGGAAACTAATCTTTGCATCATGCGTCCATAAGTTAACATTAAGTTGTTAAGTTTTGCAATGGATGATTGATTGGTCCAGCCAATTAAGCTACTATTTTCTTTCTATTTAGTATACACGGCATTTTACCAACACAAACTGAGTAAGCACTTTATTTTAATTTTCGGTCACCAAAATAACGTAATATAAGCATCTCATAACCGTAAGTGCTAACCAAGCAAGATTCTCGGTTACCAAAATGGCACCATAAGATTTGCTTTGTCCGGCAAATTGCACAAGGGGCCCATTAGCCTCAAAGTTAGGATTATGGTGGTTATATGTAGATAGGCCTTCAAAACAATGAGGAATGAACCAAATAGATATTAGAAGATGAAGATTATATTGGATGGAATGATACTTAAAATTTCAACCAAGATAGGAAAGGAAGTTGCACAATATATATACGATGTAAAACGGTACAAACAAACTTGATACGACTCGTTAAGATTAGCTTCACTAAATATACAACTCGATACCGCCGGGAGGCGGGCGGGCGTGCATGTGTGTGTTCGTGTAGTCGTTCGTTGGTTCGATGCTGCTATGCCTTCAAAAATAAAAAGAATCGATCCTAATCTGCAATGTTATCAGAAGCATATGAATCATATCAGTTTTTCTCAACATATTTGAAATCATAATTTTAGTTCACGATTTACAACACTGAGGTTGAGAGAGGGTTTTGTGGTGGGCCTTCCATTCCTATTGGCTATTGGGAAGATTGGAAAGAGTGGGCCTGAGCCCAATTTAATGTTGTTCTAGCTTACAAGTTACAAGTATATAAAAACTAAAAAAATTATCTTGAATACATAATTAATTATGCTTTATTTCATTATTTATTTTAAAAAAAATTATTGTCTATTTCATTCCTTTTGATAATTGTTATGGTTTATTTCATTGTCTATTTCAGTTTTTTTATTTATGTACTCTTCAATATTTTAATGATCATAATTTTGTAAACCATGTAAACCATTAGAGACTAAACATCCAATTCATTAACTAACATTGAAATTGAAATAAACATAAAACTTGACCTGCATGTAGTTGACTAATTTTGTATCTCTTTTATCCAAAAACATCAAAGTAGATTCCATTGATTTCTCCATCTGTATGCTGTCATTCTTGTTGATATCATGGTATTCTTCTCCCTTGATAGTTATTTTCTATGCACATATTTTTCTTGTTTTCTTGGCTGAATGGAAGATCTGTAGTTGATAAATTGAGTTTTCAATTGGTTTCTACATGTTTTAAGTACCCCTTTAATTTCTTTCTATAATCTCATATTTATATAATCCCTCTTTTCTTCTCCCTTTTAGGATGCTTGTAAGAAATTAGATTTGAATCATTGTTGGCAATTGCAATTTTTTGCATACAATATTTCGCTAAAAGAGTTTTGATATAATTAATAGGATTCTTCATCTGTACCTTCAATGGCGTCTTCTTCAACTTCATCCATTCATAACACAAGCTTTAAGTATGATGTATTTCTGAGTTTTCGAGGTGAAGACACTCGTACCAGCTTTCGTTGATAATCTTTATCATGCTCTTAAGCATGAGAACATCGAAACATACAAGGACGACGAGAACCTCGAGAGAGGGAAGGAAATCGGTAAGGAGCTCATTGAAGCCATCGAAGACTCGAGATTCCATGTCATTGTTTTCTCCAAGAACTATGCATCTTCATCGTGGTGCTTGGACGAGCTTGTGAAGATTATGGAGTGCCAAGAGATGACTACTGAGCATATTGTTTACCCTATCTTCTATGACGTGGAACCCACTCATGTCCACAAACAAAGTGGAGAATTTGGAAAAGCCTTTTCTGAACAGGAAAATTATGAGGATGCTGAGAAATGGAGAAAGGCTTTGATAAAAGCAGCATCTTTCAGTGGGTGGGACTTAAGCACCACTACAGATGGGTAATCACCATATCTATTCAATATTCTTTCATTTTGTTTCTTCTCGTTTTTATCAACAAATTTGCGTATTCTTCTCAATAGATTAAATTGAAATATGAATATATGTTTATGTATTCGGCTCCATTATTAATTTACCTATTATATGTTCGTATTTGTAGATATAAAAGTTATTATTCATGTGGAAATTTGAGAAAGGTAATTGGTTTTTCTTTTAACATACAGGCATAAAGCTGAATTTATCAAACGAGTTGTTAAGGATATTTCATCAAAGTTACCTACCATCTATGCTGATGGAAATTTAATAGGCATGAGGACTCGGATTAATGTTGTAGTTTCATCTTTAAGAACTTTTCCTGATGAAATTATGATAGGAATCACGGGGATGGGAGGTATTGGGAAGACAACTTTGGCGAGAGCTGTTTTTGATCATATACGCAAGGAGTTCAAGGTAGCAGCTTTGTTGAGAATGTCCGGGAATCTTCAAATTTCCCTTCAGTAGGTCTAAAGTCATTGCAACAACAACTCCTTAGAAACGTATTAAATAGACAAGATATGATTGTAGATGGTGTTTCGCAAGGAAAAGAAATGATGAAAAAGTATATGCCTAGTAGAAAGGTTCTTGTTGTTCTTGATGATGTGGATCATAAAGACCAGCTTGAGGCCTTAGCTGGTGAACACAATTGGTTTAAGCCGGGAAGTAAAATTATCATTACAACAAGAGACAGGAAAGTACTAGAAACACACAGAGTGAAGCGGATACATGAAGCCAGTCTATTAACAGATGAGGAAGCAATTAGCCTTTTTAGTAGTCGTGCATTTGAGAAAGAGATACCAACTCCTAGGTACGAAAAGCTATCAACAAAAGTTGTAAGTTATGCTGCCGGTCTTCCTTTAACGATCACAGTTTTGGGTTCAACTCTTTACGGTGAAAATGAGCATGTATGGATGGATACCCTTAAAGAACTAGAAAAAGTTCCATTGGATGGAAGCCTACAAAGGTTGGAGGTAAGCTATAAGGGTCTAGATACCAATTGTCAGAAAATATTCCTAGATGTTGCATGCATATTGAAAGGTCGGAAGAAAGAAAAAGCAATCAGAGTGCTTGAAAGCTGTGGATTACATGCTATACGTGGTTTAAGTATTCTTGAGAAAAAGTCTCTCATAACAATTTCTCATGATAAGAAGTTGGGCATGCATGATCGCATAGAAGATTTGGGGAAGCACATCGTTCGTAGTTCTCATGATCCTAGCCAACATAGTCGGTTGTGGATTACGAAGGAAATCATTGATATATTGGTGAATAATCGGGTAAGAGAAAAATTAATTATAAGGTTGAGAAAACTAACACATTTTTATTTGTTAAGACATGAATTTTATCGTCACTTCTTTTGCTTTACAGGGCACAGAAGCAACAGAATGTATAATGTTGACCTCATGGTTATCTTCACACATCAAACCAAACACTATTATGAAAGGCCTTGGAAAGATGAGGAAACTTAGATTTCTATTTGTGAAAATCTTGGAATTTAATTGCTTGGAACTTGATGAAGCTAGCCAATTTCCAAATTCTTTACAATATCTGCAATGGTACCGTTACCCTTTTCGTTCTTTACCGGGATCATTTCAAGCAAGTAATCTTGTTGTTCTTAAAATGCCTAAAAGTCAAATTGAGCAACTTTGGGAAGAGGGGGAAAGAAAGGTAGAGTATTGGTTAGACTTTGTTTTGGCATTATTCATTATGACATTGCCTGTCTATTGGTTTGTTCTGACATCAATATTAACTTTTTTCTTTTTTCTTATGATAGGTTCTCGACAAGCTCCGAGTCCTTAAACTCAGTGGTGCATCAAAGTTGAGGACGTTTGATATAACTGATAGGCTAACTCCAAATCTTGAGATCTTAGATCTTCAGAGATGTTATAATTTGGTAAAACTTGACATACCTGTTGGATATCAAAAACTGAAATGTCTCAAACTCGGTGGTTCAAAGTTAAGTACCCTTAACCTTTTGCTAATTCCAAATATCGAAACATTGATTCTTGATCACTGTTTTGATTTGAAAGAGCTTCACATTCCTCGTAAATGTCCACAACTCAAAACATTGAATCTTGAGGGATGTAGGAATTTGGAAAATTTTGATATGGTCAGGGAATGTCCACAACTCGAAACATTGAATCTTACGGGATGTAGGGTTTTGAAAGAATTTGGCATGCCCTGGGAATGTCCACAACTCATAACGTTGAGTCTTAGGGAATGTTGTAGCTTGAGAAAACTTGGCATGCCCTGGGTCTGTCCACAACTTATAACATTGAATCTTATGGGATGTAGTGATCTGATAAAACTTGACATGCCCCAGAAATGTCCACAACTCATGACATTGGATATTACTAATTGTAAGAATTTGGAAAAACTTTACATTCCACGTGAATGTTTAGAACTCAGAAGATTGGATGCTAACTATGGATGTGAGAAGTTGTTAGAACTTCACATGCCCGACGCATGTCCACAACTGAAGAATTGTTTCTTAAGGAATGTCAGAACGTAGAAGAACTTGTCATTCCCCATGAATATCCACAACTCAAATTCCTCAGCATACGTTGTCGAGAGTTGAGGTCCCGTATTAACTTTAAAGATCTTGTGCTTCCCAAACTCGAATACCTCAAACTCGTTTATTCAATGTCAAGGACCCTTGAGTTGACTTCGAATCTCATCAAGGTAACTCTTGAAAGATGTGATTTGGAAGAACTTCACCTCCCCAATGAAGATGTAAAACTTAAAGAGCTATACATACGTAATTGTTTAAAGTTGAAGGCCCTTGACCTTACACGAACTCCGAATCTCCAAACTTTAGAACTGGAAGCATGTTATAATTTGGTAAAACTTCAAGCACCCATCGGAGGTCTAGAAAAGCTTATCCACTTGAAGAATTTTCGGGTTAATGGTTTGGGGCTTTTGGGGTATAAAGGAATATTATTGGAGTTCTATATGGGTGAGGAGTCGGTAGATATAAGTCAATTGCAACCCAATAAAAGTTGTTGGTGGTGAAATGGTTTGCTTCATATAGTTGTGAATAACACACAGACCCATGACATGAGTCTCCTCTACGACACTCCAGGCAAGCTCCAAAAGACCAAAGAAGCCAATTGACAAAGTTGTAAGAGGTACTTTCTCTGTTTAATTTTCTTTAATCATCATACTTTGGTTTGAGTTTTGAAGTTATGACAAAGGATCATGCATGCATTTTTTGAACCAAAGGATAAGTCCTTCACATGCTGCAATAAACTCGATGTTTGATTTCAGGGCTCGTTGGTTAGGTTTTGGCTCAATCAGAAGATCCACATTTCACTAGGTACAGAAACTAGTCTTTCTTTTTACCCAAAATAAATAATATTGCTTGTTTTATTTTATCTTAATTAGCAACTTGTATGTAAATTCTTTTCAAGTTGAAGAAACAGATTTTGAAGGGGTTGCTCGACGGTGATGACTGATGAGTCTGTTCTCATGTCTGTTTCTCTGGATCAATTGAAGGTCATATTCTCATTATTACCATTTCTATATCCATTACGCATGATAAAACTCAGGCCGTTATGTAACTACAGTTTCGCATTTCTATCGTTAATTGGCAGCAAAACTTGTTCTTGGTTTGCACATTTATGGTCACTTAATTCTCTGTTACATGATTTTCAAGAACCTGTTTATGTAACATCGGTGTCTGTTAGCTCATAATAGTCCTAGTTGTTTCATAACATCTGTGTTTGTTAATCTGTTTATGGTCCTATTTGACCTTTGTTTTAATTCCTACTATTCTAGCAGATACGTTATTGGTTCACAAGTGAAGAGGTGAAGCTGTTCTAAGTCTATGGAGCAGGTCACCATTGAACGAGACCATGCTTGTAGTGTCCTCAAGAAACAGAAAACTGCATCATAGGTACTTCACGCAATGCTACTATCAAATGGCCTACATTTATCTTGCAATTCCAATTAACTTTTAATTTTTACCTTCACTTTTGGGACTTCAATCTCAACTTCACTGCAGTTGTATCGTCTCATCGGTCAGTTTCAAGTACAGAGCTGCCGTTGTTCCTAAATCAATAAAAGAAACCAAGGTACTTATGTTAAAATAATAAAAAGTAGACAAAGTTTTGTTTTCTCTCTTACATGTCAAATTTTGGTATTTATGTTAAATCCGTGATGGTTGGCATTTGGATCAAAGAAAAACCTCAATCAAGCTCCATTTTGCTTATAATCAATGGCTTTCTGATCAGCTGTAATAGTCTTACATGTTAACATGATCGTTCTCGAGTCTTTTTACAATGGTATTTTGTCATTGATCTTGATTAACGATATGTCCTGAAATCACTTCATTAAATGTTCAAACACCAAAACAGTGGATCGATCAGTCTTTCATAGAAATGTAATATTTTAATGTATTTCATAGTTGTGGAATTCAACAGTATCTTGTGTTTGTGTTCCTCATAATCATATATCTTTCTTTTCATATTTATAGTATTATATTAAACAAAAAGACAAACGATTTCTGTATCCTAACATTTGAACCATTTCTTGCATTTTCGAGTTTTGATGACAAGGAAGCAATCAAATTCAACACACAAGGTGATTCTTTTACCATCTCTCTTGTTGTATGGTTGTTGCATACTTTTTTTTGGTTATGTTGTTAGTTTTTTCGTGTTTAGGCTCTGCGTTTCAGCAATTCAGTGAATCGAAGGATCATACACTCTTCACATGCCGTGATGAACTTGATGTTTAATGTTCAGTCTCAAAGGTTGGATTTTGGCTCAATCAATTTTTGTCAAATGTGGGACCTGTTATTGTTGTTCATCGGTGAAAACAGCCACGAAATTCAAGGAGAAAATAGACGATGAGCATCAAGTCAACATGTGAGACACTTTAGTAAATTCTCAAAAATTACTACATCGGTTGGTTATTCCACGTTTCATTCAACTTTGAGCATTTTTACAGGGTCTTGGATGATAAGCCTTTGGTTGTTCATGTAACGAGGTTGGAACATGACTTTCATGTTTGATATCAGCATAGATATCTTGTTGGCTGCAAAGTTTTGCTGTTTGTTTCCTGGTAACTCAAACTGTTGGGATATGAAAACCGAACCTAGCTAGGTGATATGTGATTAGTTGATGTTTCGCTTCAAGAAATGCATGAAGACTGAAGACATATGTGATTAGTTGATGTTTTAGCTGATCTATGTTTATTTTTTGTAACTCGACATTTCTTGGTCTATACCCTTTGTTGTATTATTTATATATGTTTTATTTAATAAAAATCGGCGTGGGGATGAGCCGCCTAGCTTGACTAGGTTCCAAACCCCTCAAACATTAGTGTCTTTTGTTTTGTTTTTCCTACATCTGGGCAGGGTAAAACCCAGAGATTATGCTTAATCTGTAATCTCTTCTTGGATATCTAAACATTACATTCTTCGCTACATATATAATTTGTATATAAGTCCAACGTGTTGCAACCTAAAATCCTAGTGCCAATTTGCCAAACATTCTACAATCTTAGCAACACATAATGCAGGACTAGAAGAATGCACCCATTTAGGTTGAACTTTTACATGGCTCCAGTAATTCTTTCTAAATCTTAATTTATGAGTGTTTTCACATGTGTTTGGATACTTACACTATTGTATAAGCAGTTCAATTTGTTTCGCTGTCATCTGAGCAAATTTTTCAAAAAAGACAATGTTATAACTAGTTGTATCCGACAAGTCTTTTTTCAAGTTATTTGTATGTCATGTGTTTAATCGATCCTGTTAACCTATGTTGCACGGAAACGGATACGGCAGCGGGAAACGGATACGGAACCGATACGGGAAACGGCAAAACTCAAAAATTCAAGGTACAGATACGGCAGAGATACGGCAAAATATAAATATAAAAATATATATATATATATATATATATATTAAAGAAATTCCAAAATAGATATATATTGATGTAAAGTGTAAACTCCAAAAATATTAAATCTTTCAAAGGTAATTAATTATCAATAATCAAATCATTTTCAAAATCGGTTCATCTAGTGAGAGATCGGCAACCTCCAAAAACCCTACATCTTTAGAGTTAAAAAGCCCATCACAACCCTAAAAAAAACCGAAACTTCACCGAAACTTCACCAGAAACGTTTCTGGTCTGTTGGAAACGTTTCTAGCCGTTTCCTAGAAGTATCGGTTTCCTAAAAGTATCGGAAACGGGAACGGCATGTTGTTAGAAGTATCGGTGCATCATAGCTGTTAACCAATCCGTTAAGGCCCATACTAAATTTAGGGGTCGCTTACTAAACACTTGACTAGTTTGGTAAGTTTTTACTGGTTCAATTATCTTATCGGATGAACATGACGAGGACATAGAATCTTACCTAGTAAGATGGAAGGCAAGGATCATGGGTCTTATGCGGTAAGTGATGGTGACGAATGCAATGACTCTTAAGCGCTTACCGAAAATAGTTACCATCAATCTATGTTGATGGCTGGAATGTTACCGCAAAAGGTAAATCGTAGTAATGACTCTTTTTTTTTGGAAGAGGTATCCTAAACCACATCGGGCCCAGACTAATCCTCGGCAATTTTGGGCTGAAGCCCGATTGCTAAAGCATGCAGCCCGGGGTCGAAGCCCCCGTACCTCCAGAATGCGTCCCCCAGGGCTCGAACTCGGGTTCACCACTATGTAGTGCCCAAGCCTTACCACTAAGCTAACACTTCTTTGGTCGTAGTAATGACTCTTGCCGGTAAGTATTTGGTAAATGGCCCCATGGCCCAAAGACCCATTTGTAGATTTCTATATAAAATGACAGTATATTGATTTAAAGATAATATGGTTGAAGGCCATGGTAATATCAGTTGAGTAGTCAACTATTTAAATATTGTCTATTTTATCCATAATTTGAATCATGGTTTTATTGTGTATCTATTATTTATCTGATAGATGAGGTATTCAATCCCTTACAAGACAATAATTGCCCAATCAATGTGGAATCTCAAACTCTAATCCCAATCCATCTTTCTAATACATTACCAGAAAATCTTAAAAGCTTATTATTGAAGTTATATGAATAAATTAAAAGCCTAAATAGGATGGAAAATAGTGTCGAGGGTAAAAAGTAAATAACAGGAAAGAGTTGAGGGACGT
Source organism: Centaurea solstitialis (assembly GCA_030169165.1). NCBI lineage: Eukaryota > Viridiplantae > Streptophyta > Magnoliopsida > Asterales > Asteraceae > Centaurea > Centaurea solstitialis. The sequence continues at coordinate 23,137,698 of CM058043.1, read as the reverse complement.
GTTATGCAATGCCTATAATTTGAGAATGCGGGGTTTTGTTCCTAACCTAGGGCGTGTTTGTAATGGTGCATAACTACTCTTACAAGTAGCAAAAGAAAGTTTATTTTCATTCCTTAAAATAGAAGGCAATGTCAATATTTATGCATTAAAGTGGTAGTATAATCTTGTTTATTTGGTAGATCGGAATTTTCTAGTCGAACAATGGATTCACTATCGAAACCAAGGATTGGTTATCACGTACGTGGTAGTGGCGACTTACTTCCATAAACCAAAAATGTGGATAATTTAACCAATAAAATCCATTGATGCTTGTTTTACATGTCAAGTTTAAGAATTTTTTGAGCTTGATTTATGTTACGGGTGAAGAAAAAACGTTAACAATATGGTAGTGTAATAATGGTTAAGATTATAAGGTCGCATTGTATGTCGAGTTTTTTTTTTTCCTTTATGGAAAGGCTCAACTAGGCATTACCTAGACTACGTCCTAACAAATTGCGTCCATAAGATACCGAGTCTGGGCACAGGACCACAAGTGTAATTCCTTCAAAACATTATTTGATTTTGTAATTGTACTAGCTGGCTAAATTATTAAAAATTAATTTTAATCCCACATGATACAATCTTATAAAAATATCATCATATATTTTTATACTTTAGATGATTGCACATGGACTTTGTTCATGTACTATCAATTGAGTCAATAAAGCTATCATTGATGAAAATAATGATTATCGACATTCCTTTTTAAAAATAATTGGAGCGAGTTATATTTTTTATCTCTACGGTTTGATGTTCTAACATCTTTGATTGCATTTATTTAATGAATTAGGTCCTTAACGTAATCATGAGAAATTAACTTGTTCATTTATCCAAGACCAATTCATTAAAAAGTAGCAAACAAAAAAACTTTGCTTGTAAGGAAAAGGCAACCCCAATCCCCCACATACACAAACTTGTTAAAAACAAGTGATCGTAAGGGCTAGTTTCATTAATTTTCATAGAGTAGGGAGGAAAAAGGTGAAAACCATCAAATCATTCCAAGAAAAAAATCTCATTCACTCCGATAATTATGGAGAAGAATGTTACATCTAAAACGTGTCATCATATATCTCCAATAATATAAAGGTCCAGACTGTCATCTTTATTCTTATATGTTGATATTCTTTTTACAATTGTCCTTTTAATAATAAGTATAAATTGACCGATTATAAAACTTGCTTGTTTTTTAGAAGTGATTTCTATCAAACATGATAGCAAGTCTCCAATTATTTGTAATCTAAGGTTATTCACATTTTTTTTTCAAACAATCCCTATTTAGAAAAGATTATAGAATTTATAGAATTTTTCAAAAGAATTGTACATGTTGAATGGCTGATTATTTCTGCAATAGAAGTAAGGGAAAAGTCCATAGAGGATTTTGAATTTTCATCTCTTAAAATGTAAGTTATAAATTTGTTAGACCCTACTTTGAGGGTTGTGAAGAAGTCAAGGGTCTATCTTGTTATTTCCTATTTCTTGTATTTGCTTTAGCTTTATGTTTGCCCTCTTTTGTAAAGAGTCATAGACTCTAAGGGCCTTTCTTGTAATTCCCTATTATCTAGTGCTATAAATACAATGCTATAGCCTAGGGTTTTGGGTAGATTGGTAGCCTACTATTTTGGATGAGAAAACATTCCCAAGAACAACAACATTCTCTTTGTATTTTCATCTACATTCTACCATTCTCATTAGTAGTGATTATCATTGTTTCATCTTTTCTACTAATTTTCTCTCCATCTTTCATTCTCTATCATTTGGGATTCACATTTGGTATCAGAGCTAAATCTTTAGTGGATTTCTTGAAGATTTTTGCACTTTAAAATGGTTTGAAAAGCTTTTTGAAAAACTTGTGTTTTACCATCTTTTGCTCATTTTGAGCCTCAAATCTACCCTTCTCTTATTGTTTTTAAGTGATAAGTGATTCCTAGAGGTTTTTACAATTGTTTTGCATCATTTGGGTCACTTTTCACTGATTTAAGAAGTGATTTTTGATGTTTTTAAACTGTTTTTCGAAGCTTCTGGTCTGTTTACCCGAATCGGGATTTTTGAACTGAGTGATCACTCAGAAAACCCGAATCGGGTAACGAGTTTCCCGAACCGGGTTGCTCAAATTAATTCCGAGTCGGGTTTACCACTTACCCGAATCGGGATTTGCACTGTTCACCCGAGTCGGGTTTTGCAAATACCCGAACCGGGTTTCTCGGACAGATCCGAATCGGGAATCTCACGATCCCGAATCGGGTCTCGCACTCTTTGACCCGGAAATTTTCAATTTTCGTTTCAAATCCGATACTTAGCCATTTTCTTTCAAAATTTCAAAATCTCAAGGCTATCTGTGTCACGAGTGCTCGCCAGAACAGTCTTTTTCAAAAGCTGTTTCCAAAACCAAGTTATCCACTCGAAGGGGATCTTTTTCTTTGAGGATATGATGTCGAGAGAAATCGTTAGATCTCGTCCCCCAGTGCTCGTTATGGGAGAGTATGCCCAATGGAAACTGAGAATGATCCATTTTCTTGATCAGCTTGATAGAAACCTGATGAAATCTATCAGAGAAGGTCCAGTAAGACCTACTGTCACCATTGCCGAAGTGCCAGAAACCGACACCTGTCCACTCCTACCCTCATACACGGTAGAGAAACCTTATCACCTGTACAACCAAGAACAACGCGAACGTCATGAAATCGACAAGCGTGCAATGTCTCTTCTTATCATGTCTCTTCCTAACGACATGTATTCCCGTGTCGACAGTTTCGACAATGCTCGGGATATCTGGATTGAAATAGAACAGCAAATGCAGGGAGGAGACACCGCCTCAGAATTCCAAAAGGAATCTGCCATGAATGCCTACGAAGGGTTTCATGCTAAAGAAGGTGAACTGTTGCACGACTCATACCAACGCTTGAACTCCCTAGTCAACAATCTTCGACGACTGAAGGTTGAGAAGTCGCGTTACGAGGTGAACGTGAAGTTCTTGAAGAACTTAAATCCAGAATGGCGGAACTTGGCCATTAACATTCAACTGAGTAGGAATCTTGGACAGATGGGACTCCATGACCTATTCAGTATGATGGTCCAACATGAGGAATTCATCACCGGCAACAAACCAAGGAAAGCTGTTGACCCTCTTGCACTAGCTGCGGTGCACCATGGAGAATCAAATTTGTCGGTGAATCCTTACCCGGAAGAATACTACCAAGATTACCACTATGATGTGAGTCAAGACTACTATCAGCACAGTGGCAACTCTAATGATCCGACGATCATCATTGTTACTGATGAAGAACTGCACAACATGAATGAATCCCTTACATTGATATCACATAAGATGCAACGATTGACTGCTAATCAGGGATTCAATCGTTCAAACTCTCATGGTGGAAACAGGTTTGGTCCGGGAAGAGGAGGACATCAGCCTTGTGATCAAGGGAGAGGTCCTTACTCACAAGGAGGTAGATATCAGTCATCTGATCGTGGAAGAGGTGGTCGTGGAAGGTTTGGGAATAACTTCAGGCGTGACAGCACGTACTTGGACTACCAAGGAAGCTCGGGAAATGGAAGCAACTATCAAGGCAACTATCAGGGATCTGGATACAATCAGCATGGTTCAAACTACAACAATCAAGGCAGTGGATACGGGGAAACCTTCTTTGGACAAGGTTATGAAGGAAAGACCGGTGTTGGATATGATGATGGAAGGTTCAATCATCATTCAGGGAGCTATGATCAAGGAAGGATTGGTGGAGTAGATCAGAACAATCATGGTGGAAACTTCAATGGCGGAAGTCACCCCAAGCAACCTCCACATGGCAAGGGTGTTCAGATCAGCGAACAGCAGTTGGGAACAAGCAGTACTCAAGTCCAGAATCCTCAACCCATGTCATCATCTCAAGGAGAGTCAAATGGCCACGGGCCCACCTGCTTCAAGTGCGGGACGCCTGGCCATTATGCAAAAGACTGCAAAGCGGTATACAAGGATGCCGCTTACTTTGAGAAGAAGGTCGCTCTTATGAGAAAGAAAGAGAAGGGCGTGGCCTTGCTGGTGGATGAAGAGAACTGGGTTTGTGAGGAGGAGAGCTCAGATGAGGAGGATCATATGGTCGGTGGACCGTGTTTAATGGCTGACTTCGAGGCGCCGGACAGTAGCAACACCGAAGTGGTCGACTTTGATGCTGAAGCCGGCCTGCAATACAACAACGACGCCTTCGAGGTATCCTCTACTCCTGATATATCTGATTGCACATCTATGTTGGAATCTACAATTTGTGCACTTGAGAAAGAACTCCAAACGGAGAGAATTTTCGTCATGAAATTTAGAACCGACAGTGTTGTGTATAAGAGCTCCTACGAGGACTTGTTGATTAGTTATAATCGTGAAACTCTCGAGTCTAGCATCAGAGAAACCAATCTTGTGAACAAACTGTTGTCCCTTAATACGTCTCATGACGAACTGAAAAGTTGTCATGGAGAACTCGAGCTCAAATTTAAATTGCTTTCGGAAGAAAGAACTAAACTGTTTTCAAAAATCAAAGAGCTTGAAGACAACAATCTCAAGAGAGGTTAATCTGAACAGACTCTGCATATTCTCACTGCTCATGCCAATAATAATCCTTTCTATCATGCTAAACCTGGTTTAGGACACTCAGACAAGAACATCCTAGATAAAGCACCGTCCCATCTGTATACCTTTGAGAGCATGTCCGCATCCAAGCCCAAACCTGCTTTTGTAGGAGGACTCTCCACTGAGGAATTTGTTAGACAGTCTGTGACCTTTAGTGAAGTAATTAACGGAGAAGTCATAACTAGGACCACCAGTCTGTCTGATAACACCTCCAATAGTCCTCCCACCAGTCCCACTCCCATAGGACCTATCTTTACTCCAGCCAAGGATCCTAGGAATACCAACTCAGATTGGGAAAGCATCAAAGCCAGAACTCCTAAGGTAGTAATGCCTCCCATAGACTATTCCAACCTGAACTCTAGCTATGACTCTAGGGAGATGGAATTATCTGAGGATGTCTTAGTTATCCCCCAAAGGATGTTTCCGCAACTAAGAGTCCTGACCTAGTCAAGCTGGAGAAGGAGATTTTTGAACTTAGGTTGAAGGCCATGGACCTAGATGCTTGTCAACATCAAATTCTGAATCTAGGAGCGATTGTCTCGGAAAAGGACACTTTGGTTCTCACACTTGAAAAGAACCTTCTTGAGGCTAACGCTGAGAGAATTAGGCTCTCTTCTGAATGTGAAACTGCAACCTCCTCTTTTACTAACTTCAAAACGAAGGTTGCAGATCTTCAATCTCGATACATCCTCACAGACATTCGCCTTGAAATAACAAAAGAACTTTTTCATGATGAGAGGATTAAGTATCGCCAATCTTTAAACAACCAACTGGTGTCCAATTCCCTTTTGAAAAAGAAAGTCCTTGATTTTGAAAACCTTTGCTCTATAGAATCAGATGATGATGAGACTGTCCTTAGCTCACACCATAGGATCAATGAACCTAAGACCGTCCAAGATCCCACTGTTGAATACAATCTAAAGATATTCTTGGATGAGGGGGATGATCCTTCCGGATTCGTTCACAAGAAAATGGTAAGCGTTCCTTCCAAACCCGATGAGTCTACTGTGACACTTGCATCCGATTCTGAGATAAACAAACCTGAGGGTGAAAAATGTGTTGGTACTGACAGAGGGAAGTCAGTTAAGCCTCACGCACCCAAGGGACTCCAGAACAAGAATTCCAAATCTACTGATGCTTGTGTTTCAGCCAAACCCATAAAAAGTCTTGAGCTCCATTCAAGCTCCTTTGAAGTGGGAGAGAACTCTCGGGCCAAACCCAATCAAAAACAACCTTTCAATTCCACAAAACCTAATTTTCAAAAACCGTCATCTGGAAAAGGTGGTAAATCCATTTCACACAAACCGTCCTCTAACTCACACATTGCTTCTAATGCAGTTGTGAGGAAAGAAGATGGTGGACAGAATGTGAAGCCACCAAGAAAGTATCAAGGAAGGAACAACCCCTTTTCTGCTTTCCCTAAGAGGCGTGGTCCTGTTCATGCGGATCTAGGCCATGCCCCACCTAGTGTAGGACTTGATTCAAACTTGTCTGTAACCCGTAATGGGAATTTGAACACTGTTTTTGCTACTTTTAGGAATGACATGTGTACTATGTTTGACAATCTCTTGCGCTTTGGTGTGGCTAGTTCTTTAAATGCTCATAATTTGAATGCCAAGTCTCATAAGAGACGAAGGAGGCGAAGAGGAAACTCTAAACCCTCCTCCTCAGTACAGTCCCCTATGCCTAAGGAGAAATCCGAAAAGGAGACTGCACCGAGTGTTTTACCTGCTTCATCTAACCCTAAGGAACCCATTGGGCAATGGGTCCCTAAACAAGCTTAATCCTTTTTGCAGGTCAGTCATGTGTGGTACATAGATTCAGGAGCCCATCGACACATGACTGGTCATCGGTCCTTCCTTTTTGACTTTGTTAAAAAGTTTGAGGGATACGTCAAGATGGCTGATTCAAGACCTAAAAGGATAGAGGGGTATGGAAGCATCACAGATGGGAAATATGTTATCAAGCAGGTGAGGTTTGTGAGGGGTTTGGCATACAACATGTTCAACTCCAGCCCGTTTTGTGACAATGGCTTCTGGTGCAAACAATTCATGTACGGAGCTACTGTGAACACTGAAGATGAAACGCCTGTTCTAACTGCACGTAGAACTGGAAATCTGTACACGACCGTCTTCAAGTGCATTCCCCAAACTCATCCTCAGTTTGAAGATCTATCAAATCCAGACAACAAGATCTGTCTGCTCGCAAAAGCTACCAAGGCAGACAGTTGGTTATGGCATCAAAGGCTATGTCATCAAAACTTCAAAGACATGAACAAGCTGGTTTCCAAAGGCTTGGTCAGTGGACTTCCCGAGACTCGCCTTTCCAAGGACACACTATGTTCTGCATGCGAGATAGGGAAAATGAAGAGAAGTTCCCATCCTCCAAAGTTGGAAACAAACTGTCGAAGTCCACTTGACATGATTCACATGGATCTATGTGGACCTATGAGGATTGAAAGTCTAGCCAGAAAGAAGTACATATAGTACTTGTGGATGAATTCTCTCGGTTCACTTGGCTTGAATTTACTTCGGGCTAAATCAGATGCAGCCGATCGTATCATTGCCTTCATCAAACGGATTCAGGTGTCATTGAACCTAAAGGTGAAGAAGCTGAGAAGCGACAACGGAACCGAATTTCGTAATACGAAGTTACAATCCTTCCTTGAAGATGTGGGAATATCTCACAACTTCTCTGCAGTGCGTACTCCTCAACAAAACGGGGTTGTTGAAAGGAAGAACCGGACGTTGGTCGAAGCTGCTAGATCCATGATGGCTCACTCAGGCATGCCTAAATCATTCTGGGCCGAAGCTGTTGCAACGGCATGCTACACGCAAAACCGCACTCTCATCGTAAAGCGAACCGGAAAGACCGCTTATGAGATGATTGAGAAGCGTAAGCCTGACATCAAGCATCTACGGGTATTTGGTTGTAAGTGTTATATACTGAATGACCGGGACGATTTGGGAAAGTTTGATCCCAAGGCTGAAGAGTCTATCTTCATAGGATACTCACCACACTCAAAGGCCTATCGGGTTTACAACAAACGATCCCAAACCATCCTGGAAAGTACCAATGTAGATTTCTCTGAAACCGAAACTCTCTCTGATGCTAGCTCTAGTAATCCTGATGCTATTCTGCCTAACTTGCCTAATGCACCACCGAGCACAGATTTTAGACCTAACACCTTTGATTCAGATTTTATAGATCCTTCAGACTATGATTTGCCGATCTTAATGGTCCGATCATCGTACCTGCTGCACCTGGAAACTCCACGACGTCTGTATCGTCCGATGCTTTCGTGACGGAAAGCACCTCTGAGGCTACTACTTCCACTCAGAATACGACTACAGAACCAGTGGTCTCACCACCTCAGAATTCATCAAACGAACAACCTTCAGGAGCTTCACCAGAACCCGTTGTAGCACAGAATTCAACCCCAGTTCGTGCTCCGGTCACTGAAGCCGCTCCGCAACCATCTCCGAGCACCTCTCAAAGATCGTATGCTCAAGTGGTTCGGGAGCCCAACTGGAAGTTGTTCTGAATATTGAGCCACTGGGAAGGGCTACAGGGGGTCCTTCCAGAGGAATCCAGTCAAGGAATTTCGTCGTGCAAGATGAGAACGACACGACAAACAACCAAGAGTCCTACGTCACTCTTCCTCACTCAAGAAAGTGGTCAAGAAGTCATCCTCCATCCCAGATCATCGGGAGTCCATCTCGGAATGTCCAGACTGATCATCAAAGAAATCCGGCAACTTAGGTCTCTTTGCATGCTTCTTGAGCGAATTTGAGCCGTCGGAAATCTATCAAGCTCTGTCAGACCCGGACTGGGTAAGGGCCATGCAAGATGAATTGGCAGAGTTTGAAAGGAACAAGGTTTGGCGCCTGGTAAAAAGACCTTGGGGGAAGTCCATCATCGGCTTAAAATGGATCTTCCGGAACAAAAAGGATGAAAACAACCTTGTCATTCACAACAAGGCTCGTTTGGTCGCCAAGGGGTTTCGCCAACAAGAGGGTATCGATTACGACGAGACGTTTGCGCCGGTTGCAAGGATAGAAGCCATACGGATCTTTCTCGCGTACGCCGCTCACAAGAATATGATGGTTTACCAGATGGATGTCAAGTGTGCGTTCCTGAATGGTGTCCTTCATGAGGAGGTCTATGTTGAACAACCAGAAGGGTTTGTAGATCCGAGGTTTCCCGACCATGTCTATGCATTAGACAAGGCACTTTACGGTCTCAAGCAAGCTCCACGAGCATGGTATGAAACACTCACCATCTATTTGCTAGGAGCTGGCTACAAGAAAGGTACAATCGACCCCACCTTATTCCTTCGCAAATCAGGTGATGATTTAATTATTGTACAGATATACGTGGATGACATCATCTTTGCCTCTACAAAGCCTGAGTTGTGCAAAGAGTTTGAGCACACTATGAAATCACAATTTCAAATGAGTATGATGGGTGAATTGACATTCTTTTTGGGACTTCAAGTCCGTCAATGCCCTGAAGGCATTTTCATAAACCAATCAAAATATGTTCACGATTTATTAAAACGTTTTGATGTGGTTGGCTCAAACTCCGCTGCTACACCAATGTCCAGATCATTTCAAATGGACGCCGACTTGTTTGGTAAGCCGGTAGACCTAAAGAAATATCGGGCAATGATTGGTTCTTTGCTATACCTCACGGCCAGTAGACCGGACATTGTATTCTCCACGGGTGTCTGTGCTCGTTATCAGTGCGACCCGCGTAATTCACACCTTAAGGCTGTGAAGAGAATCCTTAGGTACCTGAAGGGCACACCAGACTTTGGCCTTTGGTACCCAAAGGGTTCTAGTTTTGAGCTAATTGGCTACACAGATTCTGATCATGCAGGTTGCAAGTTGGACAGGAAGAGCACATCCGGAGCCTGCCAGTTCCTCGGCAACAAGTTGGTAAGTTGGCCGTCACGTAAACAGAACTGTGTGTCACTATCCACGGCCGAAGCTGAATATATTGCTGCCAGCGTGTTGTTGCTCACAAGTTCTATGGATGAAAACCCAACTAGCGGATTTCGGATACACCATGAACCAGATTCCAATCTACTGCGACTCTCAAAGTGCCATTCAGATCACCGCGAATCCAGTTCAGCACTCCAAAACAAAGCACATCGACATCCGATACCACTTCATCAAGGATCATGTCGAAAAAGGTAATATTGAACTGTATTTTGTGGAAAGTGATCTTCAGCTTGCTGATTTGTTCACTAAGGCCTTTGATGAGAAGCGCCATTTCTTCCTTCTAAGCAAGCTAGGAATGTTAGACCTCCACCTAAAGTCAAGGGGGAGTTGGGGATCTGTTAGGATGCATGTGTGTAGGGGGAGTCTTGTAAGTATAGCATCTTTCGAGGGGGAGTGTCTATATAATCATATGTTTGTTTGTGCTAATGTTCTCGGATCCACACTACAATGGATACCATCCTGGACTTTATTTTGTAGGTGTGGACAATCACAACGACTTCTGATTAAATCAAATCAGGACTCGCACAAAATCCGTTACCGGGGTTACACATTTAATACCCGAAGAAAACTATCCAGGTTAGTCGATATGAAGAGGTCACGGGGCTGAACTTGTGCATTTTTATGAACTTGCAAGTTCAGGGGGTGGATGTGACAAGTTTCTGAACTTTCAAGTTCGGGGACCAAATCTGCCACTCTCTGATACTTAAGTTCAAGGACTGATTTTGAAAAGTTTCTAAAACTCAAGTTCAGGGACTCGTTTTGCCATTTGGGTGAAACTTGTAGTCCAGGGGGTGTTTGTGCCATTTTCAAAAGTTGAGAGTGAAAAGGGAGTTCACTTATCCTTAAACTGATAAGTTGACTCCCTGGTATATAAAAAGGATTTTTGTCCTTTTCCTTTTATACTTTCATATCAGTCAAAGATTTTTCAAATTTCTCTCTCAACTCTCTACGAACCGCCAACACCACCGTCCCGCTTCCGGCCACTTTCCGGCAATTTCCGACCTCCGTTCTTCGATCCGACTACATCCAGACGATCACGGTAAGATTTCGGACACAATGATATAAGCATTAACACATATCTGTTGCGTTTTCTTAACCGAATCGAAGCCTAAAGCTTCTTGGATAAACCCGAAACCCAAACTCTTTGGAATGGGTTTTCGGGACGTCCAATCGGTCGTTTGTTGCTTACAAACTTGTTTAGAACTGTTTTAAATCATAATGTACTAGTTTACAAGTTTCGTAGATCGTGTTTTTGAGCCGATTTGAGGTTGCTGAAGTCGAACCGTCGTCGGTTTTTCAAAAACCCCGAATCGGGTATTCATAATACCCGAATCGGGTATCTTGAATGTTCTTCGTATTCATAAGTCCCGATTCAGGAAACCTAATAACCTGATTCGGGTATTCGGGTTTCCCGCATCGATCCATCGTGGAACCCTTGTTATCTTTTTGTTTACAAAACCCGATCCGGGAAACATGGATAACCCGATTCGGGTATCCGAGTTTCCCGCATCCGTCTTAAGGGTGGATATTTTGAACTCGTTTTTCAAAATATGTTAAGTGTTTTACTTTCTTTACCGATTCGGGTATACCCAAAACCCGAATCGGGTTCTGTAGGAAATTCAAAAATTTGTTCTAAGTGTTCACCATCTTTACCGATTCGGGTATACCCCATTCCCGAATCGGGTTTCTTGAGGAAATACATTTGTTTAATTGATCTCAATTCCCGACTCGGGAAACTGAGTAACCGATTCGGGTACTCGTGTTTCTCGACTCGCGTTGAGTCGAGGTCATGCCCAAATTTTCACAAGTGTTGGAAACTTGGTTGGTCTCGGGTGTTGTTTTACCCGATTCGGGTTTGACACATTCCCGATTCGGGTTTTGCCAAAACCCGAATCGGGTTTGGTATATCCCTATTTTCAACTGTTTCTCAACACTTGTCAGTTCATTGAATGTACTAACTTGTTATCTGTATTCCTCTTTGAACAGAAATGGCTCTCAACACTGCTGCTGACCGCGCACTGATCTCCGAGGAAGATCTCAGGCCCATTACTCAGAACAACGAGTATGTGGACCTGAACAGCTTTCCAGCTCAGGAACCAGTCATACTGGAAATCCTGAAGGTGCACCCGCTGGCCTATGCTCTAGAGGCCACTGCTGAGGTCCCGATGGTCTACCTCCAACAATTCTGGAACACATCCAGGATTGTTCATCATGCCGGAGGCCGAACCCTCGTTGGCCGGGTAGACCAGACAGAGCTATCAGTCAACCTTGATGACTTCCATCGCATCCTACACCTTCCTGCTGACTCCGTCGAAGCACCATTTGAGCCTATCATTGACATACCGATACTCTTCAGCGAGATTCTCGCCATTGGTGTCATGCAAAACCCTGGACAGCGGCTCAACGGCATCTCTCATGTTACCAACAACATGCTGCCACCTCTATGGGCGACTCTGTTCAGTATTATGAACAGATGCCTATCTGCCAAGGTCAAAGGCATCGACAAGGCCTCTACCCAACTATGGCACGTCATCCACTCCGTGATCTACGGGCGTAGGATTGAACATCACACGGGATGTGGACCCGAACGACCAACGCACCAAACACACGTCCATTCCGTGGATGCGCTTCTTTGCCCTGATGATCCGGGATCACATGGGCCGCCATCCAGAAGTCGATCGCCGATCTCGTCACCCCACCTTCAAGAGCAAGGAACTCTCCAGATCCAAGTATCGAACGCTCAAGCCAGGGCAAGTGGAGATGCCGATACCTCGCCATGTGTTGGATACCGCGGATAGGGAAGCCGCATGTGTAGGACTCTATAGGGCGTCCATAGGTATAGTAGACACGTCCACGGACACCTCAGAGCCGAGGAGCCCTGCCCAGGATGTGCAAGCCGTCCATCAGTCGGCTCGGGCCTTAGGTGTCGGGCCCCGGGGTGCCACTGGGGGTGCCTCCGGATCGGGGGTGTTACGAGTAGATGTGAGGGGGTCGCCGGGTAGAATAGTTAGTACCTCCGCGGTTCCACACGTGCCTCAAGTCCGTCCGAGCGCTCTCTATCAACAAGCCCGTCAAGCAAGGGGTCGTCGTACTCAAAGACAATTGGTTGATGAGGAAGAACACTCGGCAGAATACTACATCAGATCCAGAACCAAGCAGTACAAAGGTACTCAGAGGTTCTCGCCGCCTTCTCCTTACCATTCTGACGAACGGGAGCCGTCACCAGCACTATCACCAGCAAGACAGGGTGGGGACGTGGAAGCTTCCCCACAAGAACAAGCCCACGTTCCTTCACCTCCTCAAACCGACGCTGCTCCCGGACCACAAGGAGATCCTGAAGGCGAACCCTCCGGAGATGATTCCGATGATGAAGGCAATGACGCATCCACTGTTAGGATTATGTGCGATACAGTAACAGGGTTACCGTGTCCAACGTTATAAGACACTAGTAGGTCACACCGCTGCACACCTAATTGAGAATTTGTGTGTAAGAGATAAATGAGAAGAGAGAAATGAATAATTATTAGTTAATAATTATTTATTAGTTTTAATCAATCAGTAAATTAATTAATGATTAATTAATTAATTATGGAATTGATTAAAAGATAATTATAAAAGGAATTGTAATTATCTTAGATCATTACCTTATTCTAACCTATAAATAAAGGGTTAGGGGTTTGATAATCAGTTGAACAATCTTACGAAAAACCTCTCGCTCTCTCTATCTCTCTAAAGCCGTCGACTTCTCCCTCTCTCACACATCGATCGGAATTTTTCCGATCAGTCACGATGGTCTAGCAACCCTCTCGCGTGTGTCAGTAGCGGTGTACCCCCTGCCAGCTTTCCGAAAGTCTATTCGCCAAAAGGTAAACCGTCAAACCCACTTTGATTGTATCTGTTATGGTTTAAGATGGGTCGGGTTTTGGGAATCGTTTTTGTTATCCGTTGCGCACCGTTAGTGCCTACGGTTCTCCAACATTGGTATCAGAGCCACTTCTTAAACCTACAGATCAGGATTAAATTGTTGTTTGCGATAAATTGTTATTTGGATTATGGTTTTGTTAAAAAAAAATTCGATTTTTATCTGTTTATATTAAAAATTGGATTTTTATCATTTATCACACGAACCGTGTTAATCGACGGTGGAACGACAGCAGTTAGCCGAATCGAACCACCGGATCATTAAAGGCCGTGTGGTGGCGACGGTGGCTTTAGCGCCGCTGTCCGCCGGCGGTTGCACCGCAAAACCACCAAGACCGCCGGCTGCCTCGCTAGGCGGCGGCGGTGGCCGTGTCTTTCGATCGCACAAGGCGATGGTGGTGGCGTTAAAGCCGCTGCTGTCGCCGACGAGATCAGACCGCCGGTCGACAGCCCTAGTGACGGATCGATGGCGGTAGCGTGGTTGTTTGTCCCGCCAAGCCGCCGGCTGCCTTACGGCCACGCCAGGGCGGCGGCGGTGATCGGTTACGCGAATCGCCAAACCACCGAATGGTGGTGGCGCTGTTGTTGCCCAGCGGTGGCGACGGCGGCGTAGTGGTGGCAACGGCTTTGGCCGTTTGTCGCCAGATAAGCCACGAACCACCAGGCCACACGCCGGCTGCCCTAAGGCCGAGCCAAGGCGGTGGCGGTGGCTGATTGTTTCCGCGATCGCAAGCCGCACCACCGAACGGTGGTGACGGCGTTTGTTGTTGGTGATGGAGCCGTCGGCCACGGCGGCGATGGCAGCCTCGGCTGCTGTTGTCGTCGATCGGCCTAGCGGTGGCGGCGGTGGTGACCTTGGTTATCGCTGCTGCCGCCGGTGGCGGTTTCGGGAAGATTGCCGACGATCGGCGGCAATGGTAGCTTCGGCTACGTTGTCGTTGATCACCGGTAGTAACAATGGTAACCGTTTGTTATTTTGTTGCTATCGGTGATGATATCGGATAAGTTTTTCGTGTGGATAGGGTCGTTTTGCCCGATAGGCTAAAACCCCAGATAAAATTAATTTTTACTTTTATCTTATAAAATTAAAATCAATTTTAAGTAATTATAAAATCAATTAGGTTTTATAATTCTGGTTTATCGTAACTGTATATATTTTAGTTTAACTGTTTTGTTTAAACTGTTAGTTGCGAGTGTCATAGCCAAGCCCTAGACCAGTGTTTGTGTTTCGTCTTTATATTATTGTTATTGTACTCTGTCTTGGTAAGGGAGGCCTGCGTGCCATTTACAAACTTTTTATTGTAATTTTGTTTTATATAATTTTAATTTACGCCGAAGACGGAGAAAACCTTAAAGACGGAGTTTGGAGGCACAACCAAGGATGTCGGAGCCAGTGGGAGCGTTCTACCTTCATGCCTTGTGTATTGCTTGTCACTTAGGTTAAAGACCGTCAGTTTAGTGTTGGCTCACTTAACTGACAATAGTTTTAAGGGTAAAAGCTATGACACAGTAGTTTTTTAAGTTTTGTATATAATTGCGTGGTTTGGTTTTAATTGCGTAATTGTGATAAAACGGAGTTTTAAAATCTAATGAGATAGTTTTATAAAAACCTAGAGGTTCGAATACAGAGTGCTTTTCGAATCAGTTTTAAAATTAAGGTTTTTGAAAAACTGGCATTTATGACCCTTGTAAAATCATAGATTAGTAAGTGCAACCCACTTTAGGGGCACCTCCGGTGTAAGGTACATAGGGCGTTGTAAGTGCACACACTATGAACGCCCGTGTTCAAACCGAAATTGGAGGGTGATAAAACTCTGCGAATTATCACCGGGTGGTACCGGCCAGAGTTTGTCCAGGTCCCGGGTGGTGCAATCTATTTTGGTAATTATTTATTCACCGGGTGGTACCGGGCCAAAATGCACTAGAGGGACTAAATATGCACGGATTATATATCCGATGTCCCGACGATCTAGAAGTCGTATTTTCGAATTAAAATACGATTGGTATAGTTTTACCTACCATAAATCGCATGAGTTGGTTTGACATGATCACATGCTTCTCAACACATGTGAAATATGGATTCTAGTCTAATAAATTTATTTTAAGGGTAATAATTTATTAGAATTTTATAATTATAAACTAAATTGGAATTCATATTCTTCTGTAGATGTCTCCAATTAGCATTCCGTTTTATTCACCTGAGGAATCACTTCGCCTTATTATGGGCAAGTGGAAGCTTACGGGCCAGAACTTTCCAGTTTGGAAGTTACATTTACAGAATGTTTTGAGTGCCCAGGGTAAGCTTTATGTGATCAATAAGCCTATGTCACGACCTAAGAGCAATGCCCCTGAAGAGGAATTTGCTGAGTATTTTAGATTCATGGCAGATGAATCGGATGTAATGTCCATTCTAATTTTCTCTATGTCACCCGAGTTCACGGGAGATTTAAGAGACAAATTCTGTCACAAGGTTGTGAAAAATGTGGAGAACCAGTTAGGTCTCTACAAGCATACGGGTAAGCTTTTGATCATGCAAGAGATATTCTCCCTGAAGCTGAAAAAGGGTAGTCGGTTAAAGACCATCTCATTGAAATAAGAAGGCTCTTTAAATGTTTATCAGGTTTGGGGTACAAGATGACTCAGGAAGAGTTAGTGTATCTCATGTGGTTTTCCCTCACAAAAGAAGTTCAGGACACAGCTAGTGTCTACATGAAGGAACCAAAGAACGACGTGGATAAAGTTCATGAAGATATTCTGGCCAGTTTAGAGCCAGTACCTGCACCTGCTGATCTCATGGATACTGACTTAATTAATGAGCTGGGAGATCTGAGTTGCCCAGAATGCGGTAGCAACGATTTTTGCGAGCACTTGATGAATATCGACCAGATAGAGATCGGTTTACCCGATGCTCCAGGTATCTTTATGATAGATTGCTTAATCACTTCTTATGAATCATGGGTAATTGATACAGGCAGTGGTAACCACATTTGTAATCATTTACAGGGATTCACTAGAAGAAAGACTTTGAGGAAGGACCGTTCGAACCTACGAGTTGGCGAAGGCACTTCGTTGATTGCTGAAGCCGTGGGATCTTATAGTCTTAGTTTACCCTCGGGTCTAGTTTTGGAACTGGATAATTGTTATTATATTCCAAATATGATTAAGAATGTATTGTCTTTTGATTTGTTAGTAGACCAAGGTTTTCATTACAAATATGATTATAAAATGATTTCTGTCTTTAAAAATAATATTTTCTATTTTAAAGCAACACCTGTAAATGGTCTATATACAGTAAATCTACAAGATAATAGTAGTGAAATCTATCATATAAGTAAACGATCCAAAGACATTGAGGATCAGACTTACCTCTGGCATTGTCGTTTGGGCCACATAAACAAGAAACGCATTGAACTACTCCTAAAAGGAGGTTTTCTTGGCAATTTCGATTATAAACCTTTTGATAATTGCGAGTCTTGTTTATCTGGCAAAATGACAAAGCAACCTTTCAACAATGAAAATGAAAGGGCTACTGACTTGCTTGAAATAATCCACACAGATGTGTGTGGACCTTTCAGTCATGTGGCAAGAGGAGGATACCGGTACTTCATTAGCTTTACTGACGATTTCAGTAGGTATGGTTATGTCTACCTTATGAGACATAAATCTGAAAGCTTTGAAAGATTCAAGGAATTTCAGAATGAAGTACAGAATCAACTTGACAAGAGGATCAAGTTCTTGCGGTCGGATCGTGGTGGCGAATATCTTAGTGATGAGTTTGACAATCATTTGATGGAGTGTGGGATTGTATCCCAACTTACACCTCCGTATACACCTCAGATGAACGGTGTATCAGAAAGGAGAAATCATACTTTGCTTGATATAGTACGAACGATGATGTGTCACTCTACGCTACCAATGTCATTCTGGGGACATGCGCTCGAAACAGCAGCACACATACTGAACAGAGCGCCAACAAAGTCGGTAGAAAAGACTCCATATGAACTATGGAAGGGTAAGAAACCCAACATATCTTTTCTAAAAATTTGGGGTTGTGAGGTTTACGTCAAACGACCCACCTCAGAAAAACTCAGGCCCAAATCCGACAAGTGTTTCTTCGTTGGATATCCCAAGACCACCGTGGGATATTACTTCTACAACCCTGAAGAGAACAAAGTTTTTGTTGCTCGAAATGGAAAATTTCTGGAAGAAAAGTTTCTCAGTTTAGAGAACACCAGAAAGGATGTAGATCTACAGGTAGTAGACGAAGAAAACACTGCACCGATTGTTGAGCCAGAAATTCAACATAGCAATGTTGAACCTCAATCAGAGCCGATTGAGGAAGTGCAAACACAGGACCTTCGCAGATCCAGTAGGGTAAGACAAGAACCAGATAGGTATCTTGGGTTTCTAGTCTCTCAGGACAGTGGAGACTTGAATGAACCAACATCCTATGGAGAAGCTGTGTCAGGCAGTGAGTCTGAACAACGGCAGGAAGCCATGAAGGCCGAGATGCAATCCATGTACGACAACCAAGTTTGGGAGTTGACTGATTTGCCACAACACTGTAGAGCTGTTGGGCGCAAATGGGTTTTCAAGAAGAAAACCGACATGGATGGGAATGTACACACTTTCAAGGCCAGACTGGTCGCAAAAGGGTTCACGCAAACTCATGGTATCGACTATGATGAAACCTTTTCACCAGTGGCCATGTTAAAGTCAATTAGGATTCTAATGGCCATCTCAGCGTACTTTAACTACGAGATTTGGCAAATGGACGTCAAGACAGCCTTTCTGAATGGAAAGTTAACAGAAGACGTCTATATGGAACAACCAGAGGGGTTTGAAGATCCTAAGAATCCTAATAAAGTGTGTAAACTGCTAAAATCCATTTATGGATTAAAGCAAGCATCTCGAAGCTGGAACTTACACTTTGATGAGCGAATCAAAGAGTTTGGTTTTACCAAAAGTGAGTTCGAGCCGTGTGTCTACACTAAGTTCAGTGGGAGCATAGTAACCTTCTTGGTCTTGTATGTAGATGACATTCTGCTCATAGGAAACGATTGTACCAACTTTACAGAGTGTAAAAGGTTGGTTAAGCAAATGTTTCTAGATGAAGGACCTTGGAGAAGCCGCTTATATACTCGGTATAAAGATCTATAGGAATAGATCCAAGCGGCTTATCGGACTTAGTCAAAGTACGTATATCGATAAAATCCTGAAGAAATTCAGGATGGATGAATCCAAGAAAGGATTTATCCCGATGCAACATGGCATAGTGTTAAGTAAAACACAGTGTCCTGTTTCTAGTCAAGATCAAGACAAGATGAAATCGGTCCCATATGCTTCTGCAATTGGATCGATTATATATGCCATGCTGTGTACTAGGCCCGATGTTGCTTACTCAGTAAGTGTTACGAGCAGATACCAACAGAATCCGGGTGAACCTCATTGGGTGGCTGTCAAGAACATTCTTAAATATCTGAGAAGAACGAAAGAAATGTTCTTGGTCTTTGGAGGATCTGAGGATGAAATTAGTGTCACCTGATACTCTGACGCTAGTTTCCAGACCGACAGAGATGACTTCAGGTCACAGTCAGGGTACGTCTTTACCCTAAACAGAGGTGCGATCTCATGGAAGAGCTCGAAGCAGGACACGATTGCAGATTCAACTACAGAAGCAGAGTACATTGCAGCATCTGATGCGGCAAAGGAAGCTGTCTGGCTAAGGAATTTTCTATCGGATCTAAGAGTGGTTGCCAGTATCTCTAGACCGATTGATATATTCTGTGATAACTCTGGAGCCGTGGCGCAAGCAAAGGAACCGAGAGAGCATCACAAGTCAAGACACGTGCTCAGGAAATATCACCTTATCCGAGAGATCATTGGAAGAGGCGATGTGAGAATATGCAAGATTCCAACAGAGGATAATGTTGCAGATCCGCTGACAAAGCCACTAGCAAGGGTGAAGCATGAGGCACATGCGAATTCCATTGGGATGCAGTACCTGGAAGCCAGTAGCTAGTTCTTAGTTTATTAATTATTACTATAGTTTAATTTTGAAACAATGTTATCATGTAAAGTTTTATTTCACAGTGTGTTGGAAATAAACGGAGGTTTTATTTTCATGATTGTTCCAAATTAGCTATTTTTCGCATATTTAAATGTATCCATGATTCTTACAAAGACTTGTATGAAATCTAAAATTCCGTAGCCACTTATTGAAATGGGAATTTCAATAGGGAGTTTAACGCTATTATAAATACTTGATGATTTATTCAAAGTAAAGAATAAAAGCACAAGTGATGTGACCAAGTATTTATAGATACTCATCAGAGTGTTTGGGTATTGGAAGTGACCAGTAATCAAGTCTGCTTCATGGAGCCTCAGTCATAAGCATTGACTTGATAGGTTGTCCTTAGACCTGAGATACTTGGTTTGGGAACGCGAGGACTACTGTACTCTTAGCACGTACTAACGCTGCACCGTAACAGGGCGGTCATACGGGACGTGACTAGATGCAGCGGAAGCTGTGCATCCAAATGCAAGTAGTCAAGAAGGGATTTGCATCTCTTTCAAAAGAGAGATATTTCCGGGCCCCTTGACGATTAAGATGCGCAGAAAACGCGTGGCCACGCTCGGATAGAATAACAGGTGTTATTTAGTAATATCCGTTACTGCAGGCAATCGAAATCAGAGTCAAGAAATACTTGATTTTAAGAAATGAATCCTCCACTCCATGTCTTAAAGTCACTTTAGAAATATCGTGTGCAAAAGGAATGAACCTGTGTACGAATTCAACCAAGAATTGTATCTCTGGATGTAAGAGATCTTATAACCTGGTTAACCTAAGTGTCTGGCTAGGGACCTCCTTAGGCTAATGGTAACAATCATAGTTACATGTCTAGCACAAGTGGGAGTCTGTTAGGATTATGTGCGAGACAGTAACAGGGTTACCGTGTCCAACGTTATAAGACACTAGTAGGTCACACCGCTGCATACCTAATTGAGAATTTGTGTGTAAGAGATAAATGAGAAGAGAGAAATGAATAATTATTAGTTAATAATTATTTATTATTTTTAATCAATCAGTAAATTAATTAATTGATTAATTAATTAATTATGGAATTGATTAAACGATAATTATAAAAGGAATTGTAATTATCTTAGATCATTACCTTATTCTAACCTATAAATAAAGGGTTAGGGGTTTGATAATCAGTTGAACAATCTTACGAAAAACCTCTCGCTCTCTCTATCTCTCTGAAGCCGTCGACTTCTCCCTCTCTCACACATCGATCGGAATTTTTCCGATCAGTCACGGTGGTCTAGCAACCCTCTCGCGTGGTGTCAGTAGCGGTGTACCCCCTGCCAGCTTTCCGGAAGTCTATTCGCCAAAAGGTAAACCGTCAAACCCACTTTGATTGTATCTGTTATGGTTTAAGATGGGTCCAGGTTTTGGGAATCGTTTTTGTTATCCGCTGCGCACCGTTAGTGCCTACGGTTCCCCAACATCCACCTCCGAGCGCACTCCATCTGATCGACATGGTGAAGATGTTGAGGCCACCGAGTCCGAACAAGTGGACTTCGGTGATGATTCTTCCGAGGAGGTGGACAACCTCAAGAGCGGTAAAGCTCAAAGAGACGAAGATGAGGTCACGTCGTCTTTCAACGGAGACGACTCCGTGGACATCCTCAAACCTGATGAGGCTGATTCAGATGGCCGTACTGACGGCCTTGGCGGTGATGAAGATGATGTGGGATCGGCAGTGGAGAGACAAGGTGATGAAGACCTTGAGGGTGTTAGTGAGGGTCTAAGAAAAGAGACCGTCGATGAAGAGGTCCACTTAGACGAAGAGTGGCTTAGGATAGAAGAACAGGGAGGAGATGAAGAACCCACTAGGATAGACACCTTAGGTCTCCCGTCTACCCCGAGTGATTCCCCCACAGAGGCAACCCACACTCAGACCGGTCACTTGATGACGTTGGGTCAAGACACTGGCAGCCAACCAGCGCATTTGCACACCCAAGCCACCCACTCGGCCATCTCTTAACAGATGGTCGTTTCATCTTCACACGGGGATTTAGCACAACTTCCATTGACCACTCACTCGGAGTCGGTCAATGTTGAGATAAGAGAGGAACTGCCCCACCTCTCGACTTCTTTCCGTGCACCGATTGTCTTAGATCCACTTACCGAGACGTTTCACGTCGTTCACTTGGATAGGACACTTCTAGGAGCATCATCCGCCCGCCCGAGTGGCCCGGCCGGAACGGACGTAGTTCAAGTGTCACAGGACGCTGTTCGAGGATCGTCCGGAAGCCCTGCCATAGTTAACCCACAAACAACTATGAGCGCAGGCCGTGAGAGTGTCTTTGCGGGACTCTCTACGTCAACCGGGACACTTGCTGTTCTGGGTGCACCACCAATGGGACCAGGTCCGACGGATTCGGACGACATCCTTAAAGTCGTCCAAGACAGGTTCGCGGAGCTCGACCGCGCCGAGGCCTCCCGGAACGCCAAACTTGAGGCTTTCGAGAGTGCTCTCAACGAGCAAAGAGGAGAGATAGAGACCTTGAAGTCTCGGGACGCCGATCGAGAGGCCGAACTACAAGAGCTACGACGCCAAGCAAAAGGCAAGTCTACTGAACTTCAACAACATCAATCCGTGGCTCCTCCTCTCCGCACCGAGCCAATCCTCCGTCTACAACCTCCTCAACCAATTGCTCAAGAGGCCATCCCAGGCTACGTACTTGAAGCCGAGTTCAACATGACAGTCTCCGCGCTCACTACTCAGAACGACAAGCTTTCGGCTAAGCTCAAGCGAGCGGAGGAACTACTAGCCGCCAAGGATGCACAGTTGGCAGATCGAGAGGCACAGTTGGAAGCCGCCAACCGCCGTATACGCGAACTCGAGGCAGCGTGCCGGCCTCAGTCTCAGTCCTCAAAACGGGGACATGATGACACCGACCCGGGCGCAGGTCCTCATGAGGGGGAGATGCAAGGAGCCAAGAGACTTCGCATCGGCCTCGCTCAAGCCTCGGGTTCCGGATCTACATCCGCTCCAGCTTCCACGGCCGCCCCCACTACTGCTCCATCAGAGTCTGCTGCCGCCGATGCTCCCTATGTCGATTCAGACACGGAGGAGATTCCTGACATGGGGAGTTGGCACTACGAGCCAATCCCGGCAGGGGAGACCGTTCAGTTTCCTCAGATGACCGATACGGCGCAGTTTGACGTAGTTCCCCCAGAAGCAGCGCCGACAGATTTATCAGATGTTCAGATTCCGGAGGAAGCCCGGAAGATTCTTCGGTCGCTTGCTCAGAGCCTCAGGATTTTCCAGAGGGGGGACGACATCGTCCGGGACGCAGACTACTCCAGCCTTCTATCTGCATTCGAGTTTCCTACTCCAGAAGCTCCTCGGACCATCCACTCGACAGATCCAGAATCCGCTGCTCCAACCGTCATCCAGCTCAACTGGAACCATTCAGTAATCTTTCGGCCATTCCTTGAGGAGTCCTTCTCCCGTATCTTCCAGCAGGAGAAACTGCACGTATGGTCTCGAAAGGTCTATTTCGGGATCTCGCACATCAAGACGAAGAGGAGAAGGACAGCTTACGTGCACCAGAGGATGTGCAACTGGGCCACCCACGGACGTCAAAGAATCAGAAGTCGTTTCATCAAGGTAACTGCTATGCGCCCTTACAAACATGGACATCAGTTGTTCCTTGAGTACGACGTCCGTATGTACGGGACCGGCGTTCCTCGTGGAGTGTTGCAGGACTGCACCTTCACGGAAGCAGATCTAGATCGGGTACATCTGGAAGATCTTCTCACGCTCATCAAGTACCTCCAGGGTCCAATTCTCCGACCCGAACACTATAGAGACGGCACTGAGATTCTGAAGAAGTACGTTCGCCATGCGATCACTCTTGCGCGGGTGACGGACTACCAGCTTGCGATCGAGAGCCGCCAGCCTAAGGTCAACCTACTCAGACCGAACCTGCTCGTACCTGGTATTGATGCTTATCTTCCATACATGCCAACCAGGATACCGGAGCACGGGGTCCTCTATGTGACGAGGAAGAAGAGGGAGCGCAGGTTTATGAGATTTGGCGAGCTTGCCAAGTTCTGCGACGGGACCCTTCTCTACGTCTATAACGGGATGCAGAGTAGACTTTTGGCCGATCAGGTGCCAGAGCGGAAGTTCATTGACGGAAAGGGAAAGATACTGGAGGCGATGAACCTGATCGAGAGAAAGCTCAAGGAAAGGTTGATGTACAGACGTGTTGAGGCGGCGATGCAGATGAGAGCAAGGATCATTGGAGAATGGGATGAGTTCCTGCAGATGTCGAAGTGGGAGCCGGCGCTGGAGCTTCCACCACCCTTCTGACTTCTTCCCAAAGGGGGAGATTGTTAGACCCTACTTTGAGGGTTGTGAAGAAGTCAAGGGTCTATCTTGTTATTTCCTATTTCTTGTATTTGCTTTAGCTTTATGTTTGCCCTCTTTTGTAAAGAGTCATAGACTCTAACCTTTCTTGTAATTCCCTATTACCTAGTGCTATAAATACAATGCTATAGCCTAGGGTTTTGGGTAGATTGGTAGCCTACTATTTTGGATGAGAAAACATTCCCAAGAACAACAACATTCTCTTTGTATTTTCATCTACATTCTACCATTCTCATTAGTAGTGATTATCATTGTTTCATCTTTTCTACTAATTTTCTCTCCATCTTTCATTCTCTATCATTTGGGATTCACAAAATTGAAATTGATGAGTTATAGGGAAATGTGGGACTGTGGGAGAGTTGTTGTGCAATTAAGATCTCACATTTGGGTTTTACATTGTTGTATATTAGGCTAAAAGATTTGTAATCTTGAATGTTGAATATTGAAAAAATAATAGCTCTATTGAGTTATTTTCTTTATAATATAGTATAGAAGTATAGATATAGATAAAATATATAACAAAAAACTAGCAAATTGTCATTTTATACCAACTTTAAGAATTCAAAGAGACTGAGTTTCTTATAAAAATTCTCTACAATGTTGTTCTTGTAATTAAGGAGCTATACTTTTTGTTTATACTTCATAAGGACCTTGCATTAGATGATCTAGGCCAAATAATGTAAAAGTAATTATCATTAGATAAGAGGGAGAATTGTTTCAAGGATCAAAAGTAAATACAAGGAAAGAGTTGAGGGACCTGTTATGTCATACATGTGTAAACAAGTTTACAATTAGCAAACAATTTTTCAGTTTAGCTTGGTAAACCCATAGTAGAATTTACTCTAGATCACTTAGGCTATGTTTGACAAACTAACTAATAAGATAGTTGATAGCTTATAGCTTATAAGCTAGCTGTTGATTGATAAGCTACTTAGTAACTGATAAGCTAGTTTACGAACAAATTATATATGTTTGACAAAAACTAGCTTATGAGTATGTAAAATGACCAAAAAGGGTATTTTTGAATTTAATAATTAATATAATAAGGGTATAATTGGAAAAAGCTACAAAAAACTCTCAAAAAACTACTCAAAGTAGCGTTTCAAAAAGCTAGTTTGTAGCATCCCGTTTTATTTATTTTTAGTATTTTTATTTATATTTTTATTTGTTATAATTTAATTGTTAGGGTTTGGGTTTTGGTGGGTTTCTTTTCTTGTGGGTTAAGTAAAGAGAGAGAGAGAGGCCCATTTAACCTAATTAAAACCTAGGGTTGCAACCTTTTTCCATATTGTGAATCTTGGAGTTCAAGGAACGAGAGGGAGAGTCGGGGACGAGAGAGAGAGAGAGAGAGAGAGCCAGAAAGGGGAGGAAACCGCCGGAGTTTGGGTTGGTATCGTTGTAGTCGTAAGGTAACCAAGTTACCATTTTCGCTTTAGTTTATCGTCGTCCTTTGTTTCGGTTCAGCAGCGGGTGCGGCGGTCGCCGGCTTTGGCCGGCGATGATCTGCCAACTACGTGGTAGACTTCCACGTCGGCGATGGCCGGTTGCTGTTCCAATCGGCGGCGGCGGTGTGAACTCTCGCCGCCCGCTGTTTTCCTTGGTTGTTTCCGGCCGGCGGTGGTAGTGGTAATCCACGGCCGCCGCTGTTGCTGTTGTGTGATGTTGTTGTGTCCGGCCGGCGGTGGTAGTGGAAATCCACGGCCGTCGATGGTGGTGGTGATCCACAACCGTCGATGGTGGTGGTGATCCACAGCAGCCGCTGCTGCCTCCTCGATGGAGTATTGGCCGGCGGTGGTGGTCGGACACCACGGCTGCTGCTGCCGTGTGTTCGGCCGGCGGCTGTGGTGGTTCGCCCTCGCCGCTGCTGTCGAGCGTCGGCGCGGGCGGCGGTGGCGATTAACGCCGTCGTTGCTGCCATGTGTGGTGTATAGGACGTACCAGGGCGGTCTTCGCGCCGCGAGGCGGTTGTGGGTAGAAACTCTCGCGCCGCGAGGGTGGTATGTTGATGATTAGTCGCGCCGCGAAGGCGGTGACTCTGGACAGCTCGCGCCGCGAGCAGTAGTGGCAGATTCTTGCTGCTGCTGCCATCGTGAGGGCTGCCCGGGTGGCGGTATGCGGCAATGTGATGGGTATATACCCCGCTTAAGCTCGTGTGCCGCCCTCGATACCCGTTTTCCAGTTTATCTTTCTAGTTAGATTGATTTAAGTGGTTATGAGTAGATAGATTGATGAATGAATGTGTATGCATATACACACGTGTTATTTCAGAGTTGCAGAAAGGGTTCGAATCGTGGTTGCGTTTGTGATTTGTTCGAGACAGGTGAGTGGGTTTTATGTGCAATATGTTGTAATTAATATGTATATTGTAACACCCCGTTTTCAGTTTTGGGAACTTAACGGAGTTTGATAAGTGACTAACCTTGTTAAACTTGTGTTATAGAGATTCAAGGGCTTAAGTGTTAATTATGAAAGTGTAAGGAGGGTGTGGTCAATAAAAAGGGTTAGAAACCCTTAACTCCTTACTTGTCAGTTTCAGAGAAAACGTGCAGAGAGGAGGTTAGCGATTTGATGCAAGGGAAGGAATTGAAGGTTGTGATCAAGCAATTGGAGGAGTAATCATGTTAGATGCGTTAAAGGTAAGAATTCTATGCAAGTTTTGATGTCAATTGATGTGTAATTTGGAGTTTGTCGATGGTTAGGGTTGGTTGTGGAATGAATGATCAATGGATCATCATAAGTATGTAATCGGTATGTAATTGGTATGTTTTGGGTCGTATTACTCGCATACGAATGCTAGTTATCGACCCTAGTTCATGTGGAAACGTATTTGGGTTTGTGATAGTAGAATTTTGGGTTTTGGGTATGAATTTCGAGCAAAGTCGCGAGGGAAAGTCGGACCAGGAGACTTACGCGACCTGGCCCGCGACCTGAGGTCGCGCAAGGGAGGTCGCGCAACTCTCTGGAAGATTTTCAAATTTTGATTTTTGTCTTTTCAGAGATTGGGCTATGGGATCATGTTAGGGATGTTGAGAGAGGATAAAGCCTAGAGTTTTGGGTCGATTGGACTAGTCTAGCTATGGCTAAGACTAGTGTTTCGGTATGGGGTACTAAGTGGTCATTTTGATCTATGTGTTGATATGAATTTGCATGTGAATGTATAGGTGCTTTGCTTTGAGCTTTGTACGAGTATTGTGAGTGATAGTAAGCTACTATCAGGTGAGTACTCTATCTATATTGACATGGTTATGCTTATGTGATTGATATGCATATGTGATTATGTGACATGATGGTTATGTTATGGTTATGATAGTACCTATGGTGGTAGTGATACCCTAGGGAAGATGTGTTCCTTCGGGAACAGAGGATCAAGTTATGGATTAAGCGGCCTGGTACCAGTGTCAATGGATCAAGTTAAATGCATGTAATGGCAATGTCTATTGGTTATGTATGTATGGTTATGCTGGTATAGATGTGTGCTCACTAAGCAAAAGCTTACCCGTTGTTGTTTACCATTTTTAGTGGCAGGTACCTTCCGTAAGGAAAAGGATGAGGTTTGAGGCTCCGGGATTCGCCAGTTCAGTCTCGATGGAAAAGGTTGGAAAGGATGATGCATTGGTTTTAAGACAAATAGTCCGATATGGTTTATGGAAGTGTTTAATATTGTTTTTAACAGTTTTACTAGTGTTTTTCCTAAACATGAATTGAAGTTCGGTTAAGTTCTTATCATGCTTTTTAATTGGTTTTAAAAGAATGTGTTTTTTTTTTGGGGTGAGTTTCTACTACCTACACCTTTTACTAAATTGTTGGATTTGTTACTATTTGTCAAGTTTATAACAAAAGTTTTGGACGAGCTTCCGCTTTCATACGAATGTTGGTTACTTACATGTTAAATTGGCGATTTAAGAAAATGGATGTTACATATATGATGATATGTTGTGATGGGCCGGGTTGCGGGATGACCCGAAGAGTGGGTAACCACTAAGGCCGGATTGCGGGATGATCCGAAGAACGGGAAACCGTTAAGATGTGATTGATGTGGATGTATGTGTTGATTATGATGCATTGTATGTGAAACTTGCTCACTAAGCAGTTGTGCTTACCCCTCATTTATTTTATCTTTTTAGGTGCGAGTTCGGGTGTTGACCGAGGCAAGGCTCCGGCTTGAAGGTTTCGGCTAGACGTCATTCCGATTCGTTATTAGACTTCTTATTTCGTTGTTATTTTCACATTGGTTGTTAATTTAACTCGACTTGGGGATTTTGGAATATTGTGTTTATCTTAATGTTTTTAAGTGAAAGATTTTATTGAATTATCTTTTAAAAAAAATGGGAATAGGGTGTTACATAGTTTATGGTACATGTTTGAATGGATTAGCTTATAAACTATAAGCTAGCTTATTTTTGTCAAACACAACTTTAAGTTATACAACTTGAATAAAGGTGATGAATAATACTAGTCTAAATTATGAAGGTTACTATTCATTACGCAAATTTTACTCTATTTACACAAAAGAAAGAGAAGCTTTATATTCGAATTAATTTTTAAAATTAACTCTTGTAGAAGAATAAACAATTATATCGGATAAACATCTCTTGTTGTAGCTTTTTCTTTCTTATTTAACAAATAATCAAGTCATTGGGACTATGTTCCATTTGAACACTCAGAGTTGTACTATAATGAACTTTATGTTTTCTTTAGCCTCTTCTCATGATTTTCTACCATGTTATGCAAATTATTTCTATTCACACTATAAAGATATATGTCTGCCCTATCCCTTCTTTAAAAAAAAAATAGTCATATAAATATTTTAAATAAATTTATTAAGTGTTTGCTTAAGATGTACTAACTTTTTGATGGTCCATGAGAGATAGAGAGTGTTGGATCGATGGGTATAACCACTAGGACAAAAGGAATTCCCTTGTCCAAGGTCCCCCTATTTAATCTTTATACTTGTTCTCGGCCTACTTTGACCCAGTTTTGTAAGCTGAAACCTCGAGCCCATCATCCCGAGTTAGCCCGCTTATTCCGAGTGCATTTAAACCCAGTCTGCGTTGCTTCCCTCGGACTGATATTGAGTCATGTCCATAGTCGGACCCAACAATCCCCCTCCCAACATCAGACAGCCTCACATATATACATTTAAATATAGTGTGCTCAGAATAATGCGTTGAGTGGGATTCGAACTCGGGACTAGGCTCTGATACCAATTGTTGGATCGATGGGTATAACCACTAGGACAAAAGGAATTCGAATTGAATTCCCTTGTCCAAGGTCCCCCATTTAATCTTTATACTTGTTCTCGGCTTGCTTTGACCCAGTTTTGTAAGCTGAAACCCCAAGCCCATCATCCCGAGTTAGCCCGCTTATTCCGAGTGCATTTAAACCCAGTCTGCGCTGCTTTCCTCGGACTGATGTTGAGTCCGGTCCATAGTCGGACCCAACAGAGAGATACACAAGGGGTCTTGCCTTTTTTCAGCCCAAGATTTGGACCTTCCAAACCCGTTTTTACCAAGCAAAATTTTCTTTTGAATTTTGTTGGTTCGCTACAAACCAAACTTTGGGGTTGAAAAATGGCTTAATCGGGTTTTCTCAAATCAATATAAATTCGGTCTAGTTGGACTTTGAGGTCAAGCCTAAACCATATTTGAGTTTGGGTTTTTTTTACATCTCTAGACCATCGATCCATGTTTAACTCATATAATTAGACTCCAAGAAAGAAAAATAAATAATTACATTAAAAGCTAGCATAAATATTTAAATGTAAAAAAATGTTAGTTCTTGAGGAATCTTTTATGCCTTTTTGATCAAATAGAGGTCTTTATGTTCTTACCGAGTTTCACACTTGATCAAAAAATATATTTTTCATATATTGTTGATGTTAGTTTGTCATTGATATATATTGGTTTGTAAAGTTGTTTATTCAAAATCTAAATAATGACATAATTAGAAAACTGAGTAAAGGGCTTTTGAATCATCATATTTTGTTTTAATTTATCCTAAATTAGTCTTTTTTAAAGGATCTAAAATAATGTTATAATGATATAATCTATAAAGAAAAACCGATTATGTATAAAATGTGGACATAGAAATGAGAAGCAAGTAAGAATTTGTTGCTAAAAACTATTTTTTGTAAGTTACTAACTTTGATATAATATTATTTGATTCTGATTTTTGAAGTCATAGTAAGTGTTTTGTAAGGCTTCTCCTTATTGTCCCAAAATAATTGATGTATCTATTTGCTAAATTATTGGAATTTGATTTTATTCCTATAACATACAATTATATTTAAAATATCTATCAGTTTTTATACTTTTTTTATAATTGCATGTTGAATTTGTTCACATGCCATCAATTAAATCAATAAAGTTATATCATTGATGGAAATAGTGATTATTGATAGTCTCTTCCATTAATAATTTTGTCCCTATTGTTTTATGTTTTAACAGGTTCCATTCGATATTTAGATAAATTAATGAGTTACATATCTTTAATTGTAGCTTTTTAATGAGTTGGTTACCTAATGCAACATTAGCGACTTAACTTGTTAATTTATTAAGGATTCCAGTTCGTTAAAAAACTACAGTAACATAACTTGTTAAAAAATGTAATCATAGGCACATTTTGTTAATTTTTCGTAATAGGGATGAAAAATAATAAAAATCAATAAACCACAATGATGAAAAAATGTAATTCACTCTAATAATTACAATGTGAATTGGTACAACAAAAAATGTGTTGTCATATCTCCAATAATTTAAATGTCCATGCTGTAATATTTGTTTACATTTATCGACATTCTACTTTTAATTTTTTGGAAATTATATTAACTATTTTAAATTAGAGTCAGTTGGCCCATGATAATTTGGTTGTGCTTTATGTAATCTAAGGTTGATTTAGAAATTTTTTCCATATAGTATCACACTATTGTTATTTGAGGTAAAGCTACAGAAAATAGGTTTGTAGATTTTTTTTCCCCGAAAGATCATTATAGATTTGTTGATTGATTCATTTTTTTTTTTTGCAATAGGAGCGGAGAAGAAGGCCGATTGGGGATTTTAGCGGCCAATGCCCTTCGTCTTTTCATCTCCTAGGTAGGTTGGTCAGACTTAAAGGATGCTTGGTTCATTTTCTTTAAGATCTATATGGCTACAACTATCTATATTGATAAAGTTGTTTGTATAACATAACAATATGTTATAAATGTTAAAAATGACTATTTTACTTCGTTCGGTATTTTTAAACCAAGTTCTAAACTACAAGGCTGTTTAACAGTTGCTGAATGGTTTAGTTTTGGATAATTAAGTGATCAGAATGATTAAAAGGCTCTTATAATATAGTGCAAAATGAAATATGTTAGTTTCGTAATTGTTGAGAATGAAATCAGGAGGACTTAATGATTAACAGACGTCCAAGATACAAAATTATTGAAAGGGATTTGGAATCATCAATCAATTGTTTTGTCAAACAAGATTTATGTTTTAAGTTTTAACGATTTGGATACTACCTCTTAATAAAAAGGCAAACCTTTCAACAATTTTTTTTTTGAAATCCATCCAAAAAAAAAAAAAGTAAGGAAACTATCCGTTGTATAAAAAAGTATGAGTTTAGGCCCCACCACCACTCCAATGTCTAATTCCATAGACTTTTGTCTCAATGTCCAATTCCTCCCTTTCTTTTCATTCCTAAAAGTCAAACCCACTCAATTTCCCCTAAATTTATACCTCCATATATCAAATTCTGTATCAGATCATCAGTGATAACTTAATTTCTTAGAAGAAGAAGATAATATTATATTGGTATTATTTCCAACTTCAATTCTTTATCAGATCATCATCTCAGGATCACAACTCACAACCAACCCCTTGGTGTATTTCCATTTTCTAGCCTCAAAAAAGGTATCAATTTCAATGTTATCATATGCTATGTTTATGTGGGTTTGAAAAAATTTGCTATTTTTATTTGTTCATCATTTTGATTTCATGAATATGTGAATAGGAGGAGTCTGGGATTTTGCCATTTTGAGGTTATCTTGTGTTTTACATCTTATTTAGTCATATGCTTTCTGCTTTAGTGGTGATCAATTTGAAAGAACAGAGTTGGCTTTTGCTTTGGTTATTTCATTGAACTATAAAAGTACCCACTTGACAATTGGTTTATATTTTGCTCCTCATTGAGGGAATCCAATTTGGCATTTGTCAAGACCCTGAATAAATATAATAATTTGATGCTACATGCTGGCATAAGCTTAGATCCAACAATTATTTGATCCATATATTATTTATATTTTCTTTTATGTGTAAAAAATTTAAGGTTTTATTTGTCATTTAATTATTATTAAGTTTTTTTTTACATTATTAAAAATATAGTAATCCAAATTAATGTTTATGAGGTTTGCCAATGGCGTGAAACTCAGTTGGTTATGGGTGGACCGTAAGTTTGCAACAAAAAACGTTTATGAGGTTCAAAAGGAACTAATTAAATTTAGTTGGAGTAGAAGCAGAAGGGGTTTCTCAGGTTTATGTGGGAATGCTACCTTATTAGCTGCATTTTCTTAATTTATGTTTTTTTTAGCTTTATGCTCATCTGCATCTTGTTAAATGTATATTGGTAATAAACTAATAACTGTTGTAGATAATAAAGTATCTTTAACAGATATCTTTATACTAGATTAAATAGAGATTAATTTTGGGCTTGATCGTTTTCCAATCGATTCACCAAACTTTCTTCAACATAGAGAAAGGAGAGAAACAATAATATGTTTACTTGTGGAAAAGTGTTTTCATTTTTCTTAGAAAACGTTTTTAAAAAATGGAGTGGAGTTTTCATTTTCACTTTTCTATGAAAATTTTAGAAAACCTGTTTACTTGAAATGATGGAGTTTTCATTTTTCGTTTTTAGAAAATTAGAAAACTCGTTTAGTTATTTTAAACATTTTCCATCACTTTTCATTTTTTATTTTTTCAATCCTTGGCGGTGGTGGTGGGGGCGGTGACCTCGACGGCGACGGCGGTGACCTCGACGGCAACGGCGGTGGTCTCGACGGCGACGGCGGTGGCCTCGACGGCGACGGCGGTGGCCTCGACAGCGACGGCGGTGGCCTCGGCGGCGACGGTAGTGGGGGCGGTGGCCTCGTAAGACGACGACGGCGGTGGTGGCGGTGGCCTCGATGGCAACGACAGTGGCCTCGTAGACGACGACAGTGGCGGCGGTAGCCACGTCGGTGGTGGCGGTGACCTCAACGGCGACGACGGTGGCCTCGGCGGCGACGGCGGTGGCCTCGACAGCGACGGCGGTGGCCTCGGCGGCGACGGTAGTGGGGGCGGTGGCCTCGTAAGACGACGACGGCGGTGGCGGCGGTGGCCTCGATGGCAACGACAGTGGCCTCGTAGACGACGACAGTGGCGGCGGTAGCCACGGCGGTGGTGGCGGTGACCTCAACGGCGACGACGGTGGCCTCGGCGGCGACGGCGGTGGGGCAGCGGCCTCGTAAGGCGACAACGGTGTTGGCGGTGGCCTCGGCGGCGACAGCGACGGTGTCAGCAGGCTCGGCGGTGACGGCGATGGTGTCGGCGGCCTCGGCAGCGACAACGGTGTTGGCGGTGGCCTCGGCGGCGACGGTAGTGGTGGCAGCAGGGGCAACAACGGGGTTGCGGTGGCGACGATGGGGGTGGCGATGGTGACGGTAACAGTGGTGGTGGCGGTGGGGCGGTGGTGGGGCGGTGGTTGCGGCGGCGGCGGTGGTCGCGACGACGAGAAGGGGATGGTAGTCGCGAAGGCGGCGGCGTTGGGCGGCAGTGGTGGTGGTGGCGGTGGTGACTGGCGGCGGCGGGGGCGGTGGCGGCAGTGGTGACAGTGGTGGCTGTGGCTGACGACGAGAAGGGATGGCAATCGAAAGTGAAAATGGAAAATGAAAATGAGAATTGGAAAACTATAAAAAATAGTTTTCTAATTCAAGTGTAAATTTTGAAAATCAAAATTTTGTTTTCATGGAAAGTTTTTCTAAATTGAATCAAGTAAACAAGTTTTTTCATTTTTCATTTTTCGTGAAATTTTTTTTTCTAGAAAACAGAAAATTTTTTCACAAGTAAACACAATTTTTTTAAGTTTGGAGAACTACTTAAAACTATTGCTTAGGAGCAAAAAGATTTATTTATTTATTTCAGCAATAAGAATCCATGAAAGAAAATATATAGAATAAAGAAGTAAAAAGATATTTTATTATTACAATTAACGTTATAATCTATAAAATAGAAAAACAATACAATATATTGAATGTAATTTGTATAGAAATTTTTATTTTTTTAATGCTCCCAAGAAATTTAGCAGAATGTTTTACAATAAAAACCTCCATCATTATGCTCTTCAAAGAAGTGTTTATTGCTCATTTCATTTGCATTACGTGTTATTGTTGCTGCGTATATGACTGTATGTATAATCTGTATATGACTGTATGTATAATCTATACTATATTATAAAGAGAATAACTCAATCTGACGGTTATTTTGTTCAACATTTCATTTTACACATTTACACTTTGTACCCTCAAAGTTTGTTATTATATCTTATTTTAGTCCTTTACTTTTTCATTTTCTATTTTAAACCCTTATCATATAATCTAAATAATCATATATTATGAACTAAAATATATTAAAATTACGTTTCTATTTTTTACAAATCATATCATCATCGTCGTCTCGTCAATACCTTCGAAATGAGCCCAATATTGAATATTTTTTATGCAATTATATTATATATTCTATTATATAAAGGTAATAATTTTATTTCAATTTTCGAGATTGACTATTCAATAAACATTAGGAGGTTAACTGATTGAACACATATGATTAAATTGATGTTTACAATGATGTATATAAAAATCGCGTAATTGATAGATACTTTGCGCTGCAACGCGCGCGGGTTCGTTTCTAGTGTAATTAAAAGGAAACAAATTTCATCAGAAAGTCCAAAAGGGACCTAAGTACTCTCTCTGTACTTTTTATTTTGGTTATGGATTAATCTGTAAGGTTTATATATTCACAGGGTCTAAATATGTAATTTATTGTTTCTCCAATCAAACACATCTTGTTGGAATTATTGATTTCTTCCTTGTTCCTCATCATTTCATCCAGTTTTCATTGCAATAATTTCCTATACATTAATAACCCAACAAAGTTTTGATTTGGTTAATAGCTACCAAGGATCCTTCAATCATATACCTTGATGGCATCTTCTTCAACTTCTTCATACATTCCCAAGACCAGCTTTAAGTATGATGTATTTCTGAGTTTTCGAGGTGAAGACACTCGTACCAACTTCGTTGATCATCTCTACCATGCTCTTAAGCGAGAGAACATCGAAACGTACAAGGATGACAAGAACCTCGAGAAAGGGAAGAGAATCAATAAGGAACTCATTCAAGCCATCGAGGACTCAAGATTCTATTTCATTGTTTTCTCCAAGAACTACGCATCTTCATCGTGGTGCTTGGACGAGCTTGTCAAGATCATGGAGTGCCAAAAGACGATGGTTGAGCATATTGTTTACCCTATCTTCTATGATGTGGAACCCACTCATGTCCGCAAACAAAGTGGTGAATTTGGCAAAGCCTTTTCCAAACACGAAAATGATGAGGATGCTGAGAAATGGAGAAAGGCTTTAGGAGAAGCAGCGTCTATTAGTGGGCACGACTTAACTGTTGATAAGTAATTACTTCACCCTATCTCAATCTGCAATATTCTTTCACTTTGTTTCTTTTTTATAATCTATCTTTGTCATAGGATGTAAAATCCAAGGCATCTCGTGTTCTATTGTCGAACTTGACAACTCTTCTCGAAACATTAAACCGAAATATAACTATATATATGACTCCATTATTACTTCTTGTATTTTGTAGATATAAAAGTAATTATTCATGTGATTCTTCTTTTAACATACAGGTACGAAGTTGAGTTTATCAAAAAAGTTGTTAAGGAGATTTCGTTGAAGTTACCGTCTATCAGTGCTGATGAAAATTTAATAGGCATGAGGACTAGGATAGATAGCGTACTTTCATCTTTAAACGCTTCTCCTGATGAGTTTTGCATGATAGGAATATGGGGGATGGGAGGTATTGGGAAGACAACTTTAGCCAGAGCCGTTTTTGATCAAATATCCTTTCAGTTCGAAGGTAAAAGTTTTGTTGCAAATGTCAGGGAAGTTTCCAAACCCGATTTATCCGGTTTGAATATTTTGCAACAACAAGTCCTTCAAGATGTATCAAATGATCAAGGCATCACTATACATAATGTCTTTGATGGGAAAAGCATGATGAAAAAGAAGATGCCCGGTAGAAAGGTTCTTATCGTTCTTGATGATGTAAATCATATAGATCAGCTTAAGGCCTTAGCCGGTGAACCTAATTGGTTTAAGCCGGGAAGTAAAATTATCATTACAACAAGAGACAAACAAGTACTCCAAGCACACAAAGTGAACTCAGTTCAGGAAGTCAATACGTTAACGGATGAGGAAGCAATTTGCCTCTTGAGCAGGTGTGCATTTCGGACATGGAGTCCAATTCCAGGGTACGAAGAGCTATCGGCAAAAGTCGTACGCTATGCTGATGGTCTTCCTTTAACGATCACAGTTTTGGGTTCGTCTCTCTGTGATGAAAAAAATCATGTATGGATAGATGCCCTAGAAAGACTAAAAAAAATTCCATTGAAGGAAACTGTACAAAAGTTGGAGATAAGCTATATGGGTCTAGATGACGATTGCAAGGAAATATTCCTGGACGTTGCATGCATATTGATGGGTTGGAAGGAAGAGGAAACAATCAGAGCACTTGAAAGCTGTGGATTTCATTCTATACATGGTTTGAGTGTTCTTGAGAAAAAATCTCTCATAACTATCAGAAATGGCTGGTTGGACATGCATGACCATATACGAGAAATGGGGAGGCACATTGTTCGTCGTTCGCACCCTAATGAGCCTTACAAACATAGTCGATTATGGGTTACGGAGGAAATTAAAGATATATTGGCTAATAATCAGGTAAGAATAAAGTTTGTTTGCAATGTGAGATAACTAACACATTTACATTTGTCATAGCCTAAGTTAATTCATGGTCATTGGTTTTGGATTACAGGTTACTCAAGCAATAAAATGTATAAGCCTGTTCGGGTCATCTTTAGAAATCAACCATGAAATTTTTATGAAAGGTCTTGGAAAGATGGAGAATGTTAGACTTCTTTTCTTATTCATTAGTGATATTTATAGTGATTGGAAACTTGACGAAGTTAGCCAATACTTTCCAAATTCTTTGCAATATCTGAGATGGCCACACCACCCTTTTCGTTCTTTACCCAAAACATTTCAAGCAAGTGATCTTGGTGGACTTGATATGAGTTATAGCAAACTAGAGCAACTTTGGGAAGGGGGAGAAAGAAAGGTAAGGGTAATGGAGAATTATTTTTTTGCATTTTTCATTATGGCACCACGCATCTATTGGTTTGTTATTAGACTACTATTCATCTTTTCTTTTTTCTTATTATAGGTTCTTGACAAGCTCCGGTTCCTTGATCTTCGTTGTTCAAAGTTGCGGTCCTTTGACCTTGGTCTAACTCCAAATCTTGAGGTATTAGATCTTGAAACTTTTCATGATTTGGTAGAACTTCACATGCCCCATAAATGTCCCCAACTCAAATCCTTCAAATTGAGTTGTAGTAATTTGAGGTACTTTAACCTTGCGCCGACTCCGAGTATCGAGGCTTTAAAACTTGAAGAACATGTGGTGGAATTTGGCATGTCCCTTGAATGTCCACAACTCGAATCCCTCGAACTACGTATTCCAAACTTGAGGGCCCTTGATCTTGGGTCGACTCCGAATCTCAAGACATTGAAGCTTGAAGGATGTTGCAGATTGGTGGAACTTCGTGTGCATATTGAACGTTGCAAACTAAAAACCCTCTGCCTTCCATGTGGACAGTTGAAGACCTTTGACTTAGGGCTGAGTCAGAATGTTGAATCTTTAACTCCTGATGGAAATGATGATTTGGTAGAACTTTTCATTCCCAGCAAATGGCCACAACTCGAATACGTCAAACTCATTAAATCAAAGTTGAGGACCTTTGAGTTGATCCCTAATCTCAAGACATTGATTCTTGAAGATTGTGATTTGGAAGAATTTCACATCCATGATGGAGATGTAAAACTCGAATCTCTAGACATCAAAAGATGTTCAAAGTTGAAGATCCTTGACCTTGGGCGAACTCGAAATCTTAAGAGTTTATGTCTTGAAGAATGTTCTAGTTTGGTAAAACTTCATGCTCCAGTTGGAGGTGTAAAACTGCTCATCAACTTAAAAGGACATCTGAGTATGGAGTCGGTCGATATACGCACATTGCAGTTGCATAGTAGTTGTCCCAAGTTTGAGTTTGAATGTTCATATAAGGAAGATCTACCCTCATCCATTGGAAATTTTGAGAAGCCTATTTCAGAAGGTCTCTTTTGTGCTTGCACAGACCTTGAGAGCTTTTTTAAAAGAATTTGTGGTTTACAACATTTAACAAAGCTTACACTCAAAGGCAACATTTCAGAGTTGCCCAAGGACATTGACCGGTTACAATGTCTAGAGGATCTAACTTTGCGGTTCGTAAAGATTAAACGTCTTCCAGATAGCATTTGTAGGTTGGAACATCTGAAATCTCTCGAACTTTCTTGTTGTGAGCTTCTTGAGAAGTTACCAGAGGATCTGGGTCGGTTAGAATGTTTAGAGACGCTAGAGCTACAAGGGTGTATAGTTTTACGAGATATTCCGCACAGCATATGTGAGATGAAAAGTCTAAGGATTTTCAGTCTCCTTGGGTGTAACAGGGTTGAGGAATTGCCTGAGGAACTTGGACGTTTGGAATGTTTAGTATCCTTAGATATAATAGGTACATGCATAAATAATCTTCCGCAGAGCATCTTATTGTTAGAAGAGCAAGGTCTGCATATTTACCGGTCAGACAACACAACACGTGCAACTACAACTACAGTAGGTTGTTGCTGTACCGTGCTCTAAGGGAAATTTTGAGGATGGCTCAAAGAAACCAATTCACAAGAGGAGGTACTTTCTCTCTTTCTATTGATCATCTTACTCTTAATTAAATTCAAGTTACAACCTACTAAGCATTAAGTGGGTTATTTTTTGATCCATTTGATCTTAAACATTTTGTTTTTTTGCACATCACTTTCACTATGCTTTTATGGTTGTAGATTAGTAATTTTATCGTCAATTGTAAAAGCTTTATATTTCTCTTGTTCAGTTTTCTCTGTTTTGAAATGCATACAGAATTCAGTACCGCAAAGCAAAGGAGCTAGGAATGAAGAAAGTTAGGGATCGAGAGGTTCATTGTATCATCTTAATTATATACTTCAAATTGACTTTTCAAATAGATTATCCTTATTGATCCTCCAGAAGAAGAAATAGACCTCTGAAAAAAAAATGTCCAGTCTTGATAGATATTTGCAAACTTTTTAATATGTTGATATAATATTGCTTGTTTTTTTATTCTTAATTAATTAGCAACTTGTGTGTAAATTAGTGTCAGGGTGAAAAGAGGTGGATTTCGAAGGTGTTGCTCCTCGTTTGCACACTTATGGTCAGTTAATTCTCTGTTACATGATTTATAAGAATCCCTCATTAACTTATCATATCTTGTTTTGATTCAGAGTCAAAGTCTGTGGTTCTCTTTCATCAATCTGAAGCTCAAATTAGGCAGAAGCAAAACGACACATTTGAGCGATTAATACTAGAAAATTGACTTTGAAGATGGAGCTCCAAAACTTTTTGGCCAATGGTAATCAACTTTCTTTGCTTGTATGCTTCACCTAAAAAAGATAGACTTTCATCTTCATCGAAGCTTGTTGTGTATCAAACAATCATAGTTGTATAATTTCTAGCAACATGCACAATTATTCGGGCTTGACATGACATATGTTAATTTGTTACGTATTCAGAACGAAGATGGGACAAAGATTGAATGTTGGAGCATGGAACCCTTTTAAGTTGAAGTTGATTTCGAACGAGGCTGATTCCGTTTACAGTCTGTGGTATAAAATAAGTGATGGTTAAACTAGTATGGTTACTTTGGGATGTAGATTTTAGTGAGAAGTTGAAGCTCTATCTTTATGAGTTTATGGAGTTGGATCGTATTTGTAAAGCTCAAAAGCCCAAAGAAGCCTATTCATGAAGAAAAAATTTTAAACAGTTACTTTCTTTATTTTCTGTTGATCATCTTATCTACTTCAATTTGATTTTTCAAATTGATATAAACATGGTTTCCTTACAGAAGAAGAAGAAATATACCTATGAAAAAAATTGTCCAAATCTTGTAGGTA
This sequence comes from Centaurea solstitialis, assembly GCA_030169165.1. Lineage (NCBI taxonomy): Eukaryota > Viridiplantae > Streptophyta > Magnoliopsida > Asterales > Asteraceae > Centaurea > Centaurea solstitialis. The sequence continues at coordinate 23,097,307 of CM058043.1, read as the reverse complement.
TTTGATCATCTTATATTTGCTTGTTTTTTCCTCTTAATAGACAACTTGTATGTAAATTAGTGGCAGAGTGAAAAGGTGGATTTTTAAGGTGTTGCTCTACCGTGAGGACCAATGGCGCTGTTCTCGTGTCTGCTTTTTTGGATCAATTGAAGGTTATACTCTCGGTATTACTGTTTCTGTATCCATTATGCATGATAAACTCGAATGTTTTTGTATCTTGGGTCTCCCTTAACCATTAGGCACCCTCATTTCATTCTCAACAATTACCAAACAGCCGTATTTCATTTTGCACTATATCATTAGAGCCTCTTAATCATCATCCTGACCACTTAAATCTTAATCATCACCACCAAACCATTCGGCAACTGCCGAGAAAAACCTCAAGCTGATTTTGCTTTTAATAGGTAGTGTAAATGATGGTTAAGCATGTGAGGTTACATTGCACATTGATTTCAATAAAAAATTGAAGTTTGCTTTTATGTGTCAATGGAGTCGGATTCTAGTTGGGTTGAAACCGGGTCAAGAAGATGACCCAGGAGAAAATCGAAGTTAATATATCATTGAAGTCTCGATTTTGACACTTTGGCCGCAGCGTTCTAAACAGAAAATTCATTTATTTGCAGTATGAATTCTTAGAGCAACCACAATAGGAGTCTCCATCGATGATTTTTAGAGCTCGAAAGGCCCAAAAAGGTACTTTCTCTCCATTTTCTGTCAATCAACTTTTGGAAAAAGTTGATATATAGTATTATATATTAAGTAAATGACAGATGATTGATTCCTATATCCTAACATTCGAACCATTTCTTGCATTTCTGAGTTTTGATGACAAGGAAACAATCAAATTCAACACACATGGTGATTCTTTTGCCATTTCTCTTGTTTTATGGTTGTTGCATACTTCTTTTTTGTTTATGCTGTTTGTTTTCGCGTGCTTAGACTCTTCATTTCAGCACTTCATTAAATCGAAGGATCATACGTACACTCTTCACATGCCGTGATGAACTTGATGTTTAATCTTCGCGTCTCAATGGTTTGATTTCTTCTTAATCAATCTTTGTCAAATATGGGACTTGTTATTGTTGTCCATGGATGAATCTCTGATTGATCTGATCCTATCAGGTATAAATCCACCGGATGCATTATATTATATAAATCGTTGTTTTCTCGGTAGATTCTTACCCAAATGATCTATTACAGTTTCAAATGCGAATTCCAAAGATGTGAAATATTTTGTGTCATATAACACTTGAATGAGAAAACAACTACAGAATTCAAGGAGAAAATAGACGATGAGCATCGAGTCAACATGTGAGACACTTATCTTAGTAAAATTTCCAAAAATTACTACATTGGTTGGTTATACCACATTTCATTCATTTTCGAGAGTTTTTATATGGTCTCTGACAATATGCCTTTGGTTGTTTTTGTAATAAAGTTGGAACAGGACTTTCTTGTTCGATATCAGCATAGATATCTTGATGGTGGCAAAGTTTTGTTGTTTGCTTCTTCGTAACTCAAGTTGTTAGGATATGAGAACCAAGTTTAGGTGATCTGTGATTAGTTGTTTTGCTTCAAGAAATGCATGAAGATTGAAGACATTGTTGTAGGTGATCTATGTTTATGTTTTGTAACCCGACATTTCTTGGGTTATGTCCTTTGTTGTATTATTTATATATTTTATTTAATAAAAATCGGCGTGGGGATGAGCCGCCTAGCTTGACTAGGTTCCAAACCCCTTTAAAATTAGTGTGTTCGTGTATCAGTTTTGTTTGTTTTCTTGATGTCAATTTGCTGCTAGAGCAGATGTTGGTTTAATCATTATCCCTTATATCAATTCACAAAGTAAGTGAATAGTAAGCATATAGATTAAAATACCATTTTGGTCCCTATAGTTTGATATGGAGTAAAGTACGAATTTGGTCCCTATAATTTGATATTTAGAGTGTTTTTAGTCATTGATGTTTAAAAACTGCTTTTTTCATTCTTATAGGTTTATTTTATTTCATTTTCATCTCTTCATCCAACTTTGTTAAATGTTTGATTAAATCACATATTTGGTCCTTATAGTATAACATGTTTATATTTTTATTCTCAAATTACATAATTCACATTTTGTTACTTTTAGGGGGCGTTTGGTAAAGAGAATGGAATTGTAGAGAAAGAGAATTGGTCTGGAGAATAGAAATTGACTCTTCTGTTTGGTAGCACAGAATATGCAGCAGAGAAATGTAATAGAGATTCATTTCCCTTGTTTAATACAATAGAAAATTTAACAGAGAATTGTATCAGTCTAAAAGTTTGCACATATTTTTTTATGACAATAATTTATTCAAACCCCAAAAACATACAAATAAGATGCATAAATTATCTAATTACAACTGAATTATACCAGCCTAATCAAAAATCATATATATAGTAACTGTACAATACAAACAAAAAATCAACCCAACAAAAAATAGAAGAATAGATGGTAGTTTATTGACACATTTAGATATAAAATCGCCCCAACCCATCTTGGTGAAGAGTTGAGCCACACTGTTGTTTAATACTCGGTTAAAAAACCCATACATCGCCTTCCTTGTTTATGTTCTTCATCATCACCGCCCCTGTGTTCTTGTTCTGCATTTTGAGACCTAGCTTGTACATTTTGAGAGGATAAAGTAATTTAATATAACGCAAAAACCAAGTTCCAAGTACAACGTAAACCCGAAACAAAACAACACCATCCTAAACCCTAGCTATAACTCAACTAAAGAAACGCCCAAACAGTAAGCAAGGCCGAAATAGTTTACAAGACGTAAACAACTTAGAACGACACCTAAAAGGTCGACATAAGCAGCCCAAAGACCATTGAAACTAGGCACAACCGATCAAGAAAAAAACACAAAACTTAAGACTGCTGCAGATAACCGATCAACCTCCGTCTTTTTACTGTAACCCGTTACGTTGGTCGGCAGCCATAAAAGCAGAGTTGCGCCAACAGTAGAGAACAAACCCATAGTCTGCTTGAAACTCTTACCGCCAACTTGACGGTTGATGGAACAAACCTGATTGTAGAAGAGTGCAAGATGTATAAAGAAGCTATCAAGTTAACATTGATGTAAACCATGAATATGATCAAGACAAGCCTTGTACAAACCTTATCTACATCCATATGCCTGTGTCTCATTCAACAATTAAGTGGACAAACTTAACCATTTTATGAGAGATAATACAATCACAAATCAGCAAATTAAACATTAAATCCAGCCTACAATTATAAGCATGCTGCCCTATAATCTAACCTAACCCCCAAATTGAGTTTTTTAATAGTAAGATTTCAATAACATGCTACTTTGTAACCACATCCCACAAAAAGTGATAATAGACACCTTTGTTATGTACAGAGTACTCAAACCCCCCAGTAAATCAAATTCACAAACAAACCAGAATTCTGACACCACTGAGATACAGGCAAAACCAGAATAAATGCTCACAAAAAAATTGAAGAAAATTAACAAGCTACTAGATATTCATTCATGGAAGCGCATTTGATCGAACACATGGAAGGCACAAAAACATAGTACATCAATCAAAGAGCTACTAGATACAATGTATGTGCAAATTAATCACAGACAAATAACCCTAAAAAACGAGATTACAAGCGATAATAGAGGAAGATTTGAAATCGATTGAGAGCGAGAGAAAGAGAGAGTCGTACCTTCGAACCCTAGCCGTGACAGATGAAGATGAAGATTCACCGGACCCTAGCCGCCGGTGGAGAGAGATCGCGAAGAAGGCAGCGGGTCTGAGAGCGATAGAGAAGGCAGCGGTTAAGAGAGCGATATGAGATCTTTCAATTCTCCGTGTGTTTTTTCTGAGAATTCAATTTTCATTTCTCTCCATTTCCTTCCATTAGAGGGAGAATTGAAAATAGGGAAAAAGAGATGTTTTTTTTCTTTCTAGCTTTTGTTTTCTCAGGCGTAAGCAAACAAAGGAAATGATTTCATTTCCATTTCTCTCCTCCCAACTCTCTCTACCAAACATATTACTTTATTTATATGTCCTATTATGACATTTTGTTTTATTTGTTAATTATAGGTGGAGGTTCAAACGAGAACCCTCTCTATTTAAGAGAATGCGAGAACACTTATCATCCAAGTATTACATCTTTATTAATTAAATCTCTTTTAAAAACAAAAGCCTCACCAACCCATCCTTTCTCCGTTGATCTGCACCCAGAGTCGCAAGAAGCCCTCATGTCAAGGAAAAAAATAACTTTCCGAAGCACACATGCTCATCTATTTCAAACATACATGCATGTGTGGCGGCATGGCAGCCACACATCAGCCACCACACATAGCTCATATCTTGGAGACTCTAGCATCCGTATAAATGAGAACGCTAAGGCTTGTTTTTTTTTCTGATTGAAATTGGTTTCACAGCATTATCAGGTTGGTATATATAACATCGTGATAACCGCGTTATATCATGTCGTTAATTATCACAGCGTGATAACCACGTTATCACGACATTATCGCGGTGCTATCACAGCGTGATAACCGCGTTATCACGTCATGATAACACCGTTATATCACGGCGTTATCACATGTGATAACGCAGTTATCACGATGTCATACCAACGCGATAATTCCGTGATATCACACGTGAGAACACCGTGATATCACACGTGATAACGCCGTGCTATCGATGTGATATCACACGTGATAACGGCGTGATAAATACCGTAATAAACACTGTTATAACCCCGTGATAAACACCGTAATAACCCCGTGATAAACACCGTAATAATTCCGTCATAAACGCCGTAATACCTCGTGATAAGCACCGTATTAATTCTGTGATAAACAATCGCGTACTTGCTAGATTGAAGGCCTAAAAATATGTTTAGATAAAATAATCTATAATATGTGAGATCTAATTTTATTTTCTAAGAAGGTTTTTATATTACTTGATTTTGAGGCGTAAAAATTATTAAGATTTGATTGTTTTTCTTGACAACTAACAGCTTTTTAGCAAGAAAGAAGAACGAACCATGCATTTTTGTTAGAATGTTTGTGTTATGCGCGCATGAAAATATTGTAACTTTCAATATGAATGAAAAATAGAGGTTGAGAAGTGTTCTCGCATTCTCGCAAATAGGAGGGGTTCTTGTTTGAACCCTTCCCGTTAATTATAAACTTATAACTTTAATAAAAAATAATCAAGTAATTTAATTAAACTATTGATAAGTACATGATATTTTTTCTAAAGCTTTAGGTTAAAATATCTTAAAATTAATATCTTTGATTTATTGATTTATTAAATTTTTTTTACTTATTTTAAATAACCATTAACATATAACACCCCCCCCCCCCCCAAAACACACACACATACCAACAGGTACATAAAATAGACATCAACTACACCATATATCTCTTTTTGATTGTAAGCATATAGTTAAATTCACAACACAATGCATGAAGTTCGTCATACAAATTCATATAAATCTATCTTACTACTTATGATAATCTATCACAGCTTATAACCTGACGCAAAGCCGGGCTCTTAATAACTACTTCCCCTCAATCAGCTTCATCCTTGCAAAATGAACTCTGTTTTTGCTTGTGAAAACTGGCTTTTTTTTTAATTTCTAACTTTTTACTAGAAACAGATGCACTTTAACTAAAAGATTGCAAGACAATATTAAACATTTAAATATATTTTCAAAGTTAGTCTCTCGGTTAGATGTTACTCATGCCTGGTTAGATATTAAACATTAATTAATTTGATAAATGCTTCTTTATAAATAAAAAAGAGTCACCACAAAGTTATTCACCGGAACGATGTATATGTAACTGCCTAAAACAAAGTTGAATACTATAACGTTGATGCTACTTTCCTGATAAGTTATTATCTACCGCGAGATTTGCAATTTTCACAGTTTCTATTATATTGATTGAGGGTGAGCCAAAAAGATTAATGGTGTTTTATTTGAGCCAATTATATCACTTGACTTATGCTTGTTTCTTACAGGCATGTATCAAAGGTGAAATGTAAGAATTTTAACATTCATGGTCATTGGAATGATGCATATCTATCAGCATATGGATCTCGAGATAACGACTTTTACATACTATGGCATATGGCTTTGTCATTGCAACCCTAAAGCGTTCTTTTGATGCGGTATTGAAATTTTAGTAAGAAATCAACCACATGATTCAAGGAGAAAGTAGACGATGAATATCGAGTCAACATGTGAGGCACTTATTCCAGCAACTTTCTATAAAATTTACTTCATGGGTTTTTTCACTTTCGAATAAAATTTTACAGGATTTTAGACAATCTACCTTTGGTCCTTCTGATAGCAGGACTGATGTTCTATATCAGCATAGATATCTTGTTGGTCACTGAGTTTTGTTGTTTGCTTATTAATAACTCAAGCCACCTGGATATGTAAACCAGGTTTTGGCAGTCTATTGTATATTTACTTGTTATTGTTTTTGCTTCAAAAAATACATAAAAACAATGTTTTGGTTGCTCTATGTATTTTTTAATCTTTTTTTGAAAAAAAAAAGGACAAAACCCCCTAAAAACTTTATTCAAAAAATAAAAGATTACAAAATTTTAATTGGGCATTACCCACTTTTACAAGAAAAGATCTCCCTCCCTAACAGTAACAAATGCTTAGGAAAAAAAAGGCAACAAAGGCCTAAAGCCCTAAACCAATATACAATACACAAATTAGAATCCAACAATTCAAAAAACCCAAACCAATTTTAACAAAAATTACTCTTTGAATCTTTCTTTCCCTTCAAATTGTACTCGGCCCAACTTTAAAATCCATCTTAAAAACTCAACGACGGGCCAAAATTAGAATTAAGTTGAATTAAATGAGCAGCCCAGGTTTCACAATTCTATTAGCCATGGCCCAATTTTTCATCCAACTCAAAAATCTTTCATTAGCAAAATCAGTCCCCAATTTAGAGATGGCCAAATACCGGTCCCGGGCCGGTCCTAACCGGTCCTTAATCGGTCCGGTCCTAAACAGTAACACACCGGGACCGGTTAAGGAGTAACCGGTTACGGTTCGGTCCGGTCCTATGGTTCGAAGGTGAGGACTGGTTAAGCTACTTCAGATAACCGGTTAACCTTAACCGGTTAGAACCGGTTAAGGGACCGGTTATGGATCAGGACCGATTTTTTTTTCTTTACAACTATATAAACTTGCAAAAGAAAGGTCACGTTAGGATCGTGTTGTTCGTCGGCCATTTTGGAACTTGAAAGATTAGAAATTTAGAATACGAGAGAGAGTTGAGAGAGTAGAACTTCCAAAAACGAATTAGAATTATAACGAGAACTTTGCGTTTTTTGCGTTTTTCGTTAGTTTGTAAGTTGGTATTCTTCCCAAATCTCATACCACTTATTTATATGGCAAATGGGGTCAAAAGGAGCCAAAAAAACGGTCATGTATGCTGAAAATTGAAGCCAACGTCTATATTAACGGTAATATTTTTTGAATTTCCCGGTTCGGTCCTTAACCGGTCCCGGACCGGTCCTAACCGGTCCTGTGAAAAACACCAAAAATCGTAACCGATGGTGTGAACCTGTTGACTAACCGGTCCTTAATCGGTCCGGTCCTAACCGGTTACGGCTCGGTCCGGTTACCGGTTAACCGGCCGGTCCGGTCCGTTTTGGCCAAGGTTCCAAATAGCGTGAGGCGTGGCGTAGCGGCAACGCCAAGCCTCAAGCCTTAGAAGCCACGGCGAGGTTATGGCGTTCTTCAAGGCGTGACTTATGGCGGCAGATCTCTATATCATACATAATATTATATGAATAAACATATGTTTTCTTACTATTACCCATTGAAAAAATGATAATAAACAGTTTAAAGTAAGTTATACATAAAAAAACTAACAATTATGACATTAAAAATATAAGTTAAGTGAAATTATTGTGTTACGAAAACCGCGCAGTACGCCATGGCGTGCCTCAGGCGTAACGTGGCGTGAGACACAAGCCTTAAGCCACGGCGCGCCATGGCGGCTGTTGCGGCGAGCTTTTTCGAACATTGGTTTTGGCCATCTCTAGTC